>CM066224.1:8972196-9572196 GCA_033675125.1 Athetis lepigone
CAGCCTTAAAACATTCTTCAGTGCGATTCGTCAACTCGCTTCGCGGTCGCATTCCGCTCTAATGGGTTCTCACTGAATATTAGTGTTTTACATGTAGCATTTTCATGCCTATTAGACCTCCACAACTCAGTTACTGGGTGGCACTTTATTATTTGGTTAGAGTGATTGTCAAATTTTATGGTGACTTCCCGAATCGATTGTCAAGAGACTGTCTGGCTTTACAATATCTTACGTACCTTTTCTAGGCAAGAGATGTTAAATATAATTGCCCAACATCATGCACAAGAGGTTAGTAAAAAAAATACCCGAAATCAGTTAATTTCCATTAAGTTAAGTTTCGAAGCTTAACACAGGAAACAGAAGGAATCTCGGATCAACCTCCCCAGTGTCACGTCGCTTCCTCTTTTCACAATAAAACTAAAACATCACGTTAAAATAATAACTTCATATTAATTATGTACTATCTTTGGTCCATTATTGTGCACAGGTCGCAAAAAGGGTGGAAATGGCCAACAGTTATTACTGGAAGCGAGCTTGCGAGTAGCAGCATTTGTAAAAAGAATAAAACGTAACGAACCAAAGGTTTAAAACATTCTTAACATTTTTTTCCAATCTTTCGTTTGGTTTCATATTACGGAAAAGTTAGCTTAGATTTTTTCTTCTGCCGAGACCAAAATAAGCTAAAAATAGCCAACTAGAAAATAATGTAAATTACGAAAATAAGGATACCTACTAAAAATAAAAGAGAACTAAACTCCGATCTGTGTGCTGTGTGTGAACAGACGAGAATCCATAACTTCAATTAGCCGAAACTGACAAATTTTCCCAATCGACTTTGAACTTAATACGAGTAATTGAGCGATAAACTTGAAAATGTAATAAAGGATAGATTGTGAGGCTACATTAAATAATCCTTCGAGACGGCAGCCCGACAGCCGGCTGTCGCTTGGTCGTCGAAAGGTTAGGTGCGAGATACATGTTAACCGTTAAACCCGAACACTGAGAGGCAGTGTTAAATATTCCGATGTTATTGATTGTAGGCAACAAAATATATATAGAATGTTCAGAATCCATCGATGGGGGTGTTGCGTGGCGTCGTATGATTGATTGGCGTTGCGGACAGAAGCCCTTGTTTTCCGTATTAGCCAAGACGAGGATAGGAAACGCCTATTTGTTACCGCGTTTACTTGTATCGTATATCATTATATTTTGCTTGATTTCGTTTCTATATTGCCGTGCTATCTCTTCCTGTTGTGATTGGGTTTCTAGTAATCGGTTTTCGATGTAGATTTGATTGTTGTTTTGTCTGAGTAGTGTGGGAGCTTCTTATGGATCTGTGTTTTCTGTTAACAAACTAGCTTTTAATTTTGATGTTAAATTATTTTCGCGTGGTAGGATAAAGCGCGTTGTGATTGTTTTTTTCCTTTTTAAAGATATTTCTGTCTTTTTTTAAGTTTAGAAGCCCGTCCTCGCCCTTGATACGTCAGATACAAGTTACCTATTTTTCTATTTACGTAAGAATGTGAAAATGGATAGGTTCAATAGTTATTAATATGATTGAAAAGTATATTGATCAGCTGAAATTCCAGTAGGTACGAAAATATTGTTTCCGTTATCGAAAAGACTATGATTGTTTTGTTTTTTGTCATTCTAGTTTTCGCTTTTATTTGATGTTTCGACAGCATACAAAATCAGTGCAATGTATTTCCTCGTCTGTTGTATGGCAAACTCATACATATTGTATGTTTATTTCCATGTCTCTCAATTCACATGATTCACAATATCATTCTCGGCGTCTGTTTTAGATTTATGTTAATAAAAGGTTCTGTTGAAAATTCGAGTTGGTAAGCACGAAGGTGTGTAATAAAAATGAATTATGTATTGGGAAATAACATAGGTGTCTACTGGCACATACATATGAATCTGAGGGAAACTAAATATTACGAGAGCCGTGTCGAGTAAATAGATGGTACTAGCAGTCTGTTTTTAACTACAAACTTTTTCCGTGGTTTCATTTGATACATTTCAAAAGACTTCTTAGTTAGAACGTATTGTTTAATAAACAAAGGAATTAATATTAAACTGTATTATTTTGTCTTTTATAAGTGCCTTTTAAAAGGGGTTATTGTACATTCGCCACAAAGTAAATTCGCCACGAAAATAAGTATGTGTAAACTCGTCACAACTCTATTTTTATGAAAGAAAATCCGCCATATTTTAGCAAATTACTTTTCTAAGCGTTGTCTCAGACAGTTAATTACAAATTGCTTTAGTAGTAACTACGAAGTAATATTTTAGAACTAGATATAAAACCGCAACGTAAGCTAGCTCGTAAGCGTCAATGATATCGAGAATCTGCTAGCATTGTCTAGACCCGCATACTGTAAAGTCAACCACATTTAGTAACACTTGCGTTACGAAAACCGTCCTTAATACTACAAAGTAAAGGCGATATTAGTGTTATATTGGTATCCCGGACGTATGCCTGGCTGTACAATGGCAGTGTCCTGACCTTTCCCTCTCTGCATCTATATTCGATCGCATAGATTTAGATTTACATTCAAAGCTTATAAATGGAGCTCATGTGTATGTATTCAGCCGTGAAGTGCTCTGATAGGGCTGGTCGCTTCGCTCATATTTAATTTAAAACTATGATATGCGCTCAGCACTTACGGTACAAACAGATTCCTCTCAAAATAATAATGTAAAGGTTTCCTCATACAGAAGCGTTAAAGCGGCCTATTGTATATAAACATGAATAACTGTTCAACTGATATTTATTGTAAGCTCTTAATAGTATCACTAACAATAGGCTTAAGGCATGCGATGCTTGACAAACAAATAAATAAAAGAAATAGTTTAACATCAAGAGATAAATAATTGGTGCTTAATCTCTTTCAAATATTTGTTTCCGTGCTATTATTACTATTGTTGATTTACTATTTGTTCAGATCTAAGTGTTTCATGTTTATTTAGTCAACGAAGAGAATGAAGACAAATTTTCTATGACACCAAAAACAGTCACAGGAGTAAAGGAAACGGAAGCGGAAAATTGTGATTCCGTATAAAAAATGTTACTTTATCTCATCAGTGAATCAAAAGGGTACTTATTTCGAGTAGATAAACAATTTTCCCTACCATTATTGTGGAAAGCGACATAATAAGTTTACGGTGACAACGGGCGGATTCGCCCCATGGACAAACAAAGGCTTTTATAACTTTTTTGTAGTTAATTTGAAGTGAGGAACAAAGAGCTGGGTGGTGGAGGGTATTCTTTTTATTCCTAATTATTACGAGAGCGCACGACACGACTTCATATTTTCTAATGCAAGAGGAAAAGCATAATCGTATTTATGAAGTGACTGAACATTATGAAATACAACTGTGACAAATGATTCGACCAGGGAATAAATAGCGAAACAGAAAGATGAGATTAAGGTAATACATTTTGCAAGTTCAGAAATGAAGCTCGCATTTTTGCCATATTTTCCAAAGAATAAGATGTATCGGTAACGCTTTTTAATGTAGAATGCGCGTAGCAAAAACAAGCTAGCACAATTTATTTTCTCAAAAATTAAATCAGTTCAGAATTTAAGTTAAGGAAAATTGGAGAGATAATAATCAGCCCTAGAAAAATATACCATTTAACGTTCTACTAATATAATGCTCCTGTCCTAATATAATAAATTAGCTTTTGCCCGCGACTTCGGCCGCGTGGAGTAATAGTTCCCGTTCCTGGGGGATTTCTGGGATGAAAACTATCCTATGTCCTTTCTCGGGTCTGTACCAAATTTCATTTAAATCGGTTGAGTGGTTTAGGCGTGAAGAAGAGACAGACGGACAGACAGACAGAGTTACTTTCACATTTATAATATTAGTACGGATGTAAACGTTCGTAACGATGTATGGATGGAAGTTAGAAAGTTACTCTTTCACGCAAATACTAACTACACCTATCTATTTGCAACTTTACAGTGACATAGATGATACATTAGAATAAAAAAAATGGGTAAAATAACATCGCGCGATGACTACCGGAATCGGAGAAGCAAAGACGCTAGTGGAACCATTATATTTCTATGGGAACCATAGTAAACAGCTAGCACATGTTTATTAAGCTGCATTTCAAAACTTAAAGAGGTGCAATAAAAGCCACTTTATGACCAAGTGTTTTATTATATTTACCAAGCTAATGAGCCAAGAATTTAAAAATTAAGAGGAAATATTTCGAATTGTTGTTTTATATTACTCATCATCTCCCTAGCAATTTTCGAACTATGGAATGTCAGTTTCTAGTCTAACTATTTAATAGTGGAGAGTAGTCTAACTACACTTATACTGTAGTGGAAAGACAGCTTATTAAATCTCCCACAACTTATGTACAAGGTGAAATGAAATCCATTAGTAAGACCGAATGACAGTTTTTTTGGTCTTCTGCCTGGCCGTTACTAATGTTAAAGAATTATGAATGACAATCATGACCCATAACTTTATATACTTTCTGGGGCACGAGGAAGATATAAAGAACTCCATTTTGTTACCACTCTGTGCTCAGGAACTAACTCAAGGCATCATGTTTAGTAGTCGAGCTTGCGACCACGAGACCCTAGGGCAGTATTTTTTATGCTACTCTCGGTTAATGAGCGTTTTTTTTATAATCAATACATATACACTTTGTTATTATTACATCGGTGTCTGTCACGTTGTCTAGAACAACATACCGTCTAGTTAATTTAATGGTATTTCGATACAAGGTACAGATAATATTGTCATTTGAAGTACAATATTACTTGTCGCCTCTATATCTTTATAATGTTGTTGCAAGGTGTTAAAGCTCATTTGTAGACGAGGCTAGTTGGCGACATGACGCCTCCGTCAGTGCTCGTGAACACTTATCTTAGTGGCAATGATAAGCCTTATATTGATCCCGTATCGAAAATCTTTATTTTAAGTCAGCTAGCTTTTGGTACAGTTCGTGTTCCACTTCTCGGGGATGTACACATTGGTTTTATACTATTGTCGGCTTTATACTCCATTCTACTGGCAGCTTCCTATGGATACGTCGTGTACGATAACATAAATGAATACCCCTTGAACATCGTCATTTGCATATTCTACTTCCAATGCTTCTTCTTCATAACGTTCAATGTGGTGTCAATCAGAAGAATGCAACGTTACTTCAACGAGCTGAATGTTTTTGACAAAGAAGTTGGCTGCAGACCAAGGATCGGAAAAGCTTCGATAAGGAATTTGATGTTCACAATTGTTATGATATTTTACATTGTGATACTGTTTGGTATGCCCTATATTTTTGTAACTCTGGAAAATTTGTCTTTGGGGATGGTTCCGTTTCCAATCATTCATATTCTGGAAGTACATTTCTGTGGTCATTTGCTTAGTCTTCTGTTACCGCGGCTGCGTTTAATAAACTATTACATGGAGTTGTCGTTGTCCAATAGTAAAATATCTAAGAACCTGAATATAGAACAGTTTGGATACTCGAAAGCTGATAGTAACAAGACTCTCTGTAAAATGGAGAAGGTGATGAATCTGTACCACAATATGATCAAATCGTATAATTATTTGATTGAATCGGTTAAGTGGCAGGTAAGAAAAATATGCATTCTTAAATGTCTAAAATTTTATTGGAATAATTGCTTAAACTAAAACATCTATTTTTATTTCCAGTTGCTGGTCACCATCGTATCGGCGTTTCTTAATATTCTATCTTGCTGCTACAGAGTGTCTTTGACTATTATCAAAGAAGATGTAAGTTTAATGTTATGCCTATAGTTTGGAGGAACAGTATTTATTTATTTTATCCTAGCTGTCGCCCGCGGTTTTACTCGCGTATTTCCCATCCTCGTTGGTTTTTTGGGATAAAAACTATTCTATGTCCTTTCTCAGGCTGTGTACAATTTCTGTGCCAAATATCATTTAAATCGGTTCAGTAGTCTGGGCGTGAAAACAAGACAGACAGACAGAGTTACTTTAGCATTATAATATTAGTACGGATTTTTAAATGCTTTAAAAGAACTGATTTTTCTAATATCGCATTAAACCTCTTTGTTGTTAGAAAAATCTTAGTAGGAGCCTGGAATCCCTGCTTCGGAACATACATGAAGCCGTTGGTACCGGTTGCCATCTGTAGATTTAACAATCGGAATGATGGAAGTTCGAACGTCTCTGTCGTAATAACTTGCTATCTAATATCTGGGTTTTGGAGCTCCTTGTTAAATACTGATAGAATATCAGTATTTAATAGCCTGATACGGTTAGACTGGAAGCCCATCCCAACAGAGTTAAAAAAGATGTACAACGTAGATCCCAATATATTATAAAATAATATGAAAACAGCAACTAAAACTGGCAATTTCACAACTGAAGTAATTTAATAGGACAATATTTTACCTGACTTTTTAGGGTTCCGTAGCCAAATGGCAAAAACGGAACCCTTATAGATTCGTCATGTCTGTCTGTCTGTCTGTCTGTCTGTCCGTCCGTATGTCACAGCCATTTTTTTTCGAAACTATAAGAGCTATACTGTTGAAACTTGCTGAGTGGATGTATTCTGTGAACCGCATTAAGATTCTGATACAAAAATAGAAAATAAATAAAAAAATTTGGGGGTCCCCCTACATAGAACTTAAACTCAAAAATTTTTTTTTCATCATACCCATATGTGTGGGGTATCTATGGATAGGTCTTCAAAAATGATATTGAGGTTTCTAATATCATTTTTCTCTAAACTGAATAGTTTGCGCGAGAGACACTTTCAAAATGATAAAATGTTGGTCCCCCCCTGTAACTTCCAAAATAAGAGTATGATAAATCCAAAAAAAATATATGATGTACATTACCATGTAAACTTCCACCAAAAATTGGTTTGAACGAGATCTAGTAAATAGTTTTTTTTTAATTCGTCATAAACCGTATATCGTAATTTACCTTTCATTCAATCAACTCAAATATAAAAATTAAAAGAAAATATTTAATTTTTTAAAACTTATAAGTGGGAACACTTATTGTGACGGACGGGAAACTACGGAACCCTACATTGAGCGTGGCCCGACACGCTCTTGGCCGGTTTTTTATTTTATTCTAGTCACGATTCTAAGGCAACAATTATTTTCTTTCAGGTGCCGTTATCATTCATGGTGACGTATGTGGGTCTGTTGGCAGGCATCATGTTGCCACTGTTTTCACCCTGTATGCTGGGAGACCAAGTACATAACGAAGTGCGAAGGCTCCGGGAGCTGCTAGCTTCGAGGCTTTATGAGAATCAATTGGGTAAGTTCCCAGCTTCGCACGTGCGTAACAAATCTTTGAAAATAGCGGCTTTTCTATTATAAGTATAGTAATTATGTGAAAATTTTCCTCTTGAATTATTCCATTAAAAAAAACGCATCAACATCATCGGTTGCGTAGTTTTAACCTTTCATGTGTCTAGGACGTGGAACCACGCGAGACACAATGCTTTTCTTATTGTGTCTGTAATGAGAGCATTTAGTGGGTTAAAGATCTGGGTATACATAGGGACAGCCAGGGTAAAGCGACTGTTTTATGCTATGTAGTGATACCAAATGATGCATAAAAGGTTCACAAGCAAGAACTGGCTCCTTTTATGTTTCGTTTGTTTGCCAATTTATTTGTTTATTCTTTATCAGTTATATATTTTTACATCATAACAGAGAGTCGTTATTTTTGTTCGTGAAAGAATAATTTTATGCGAGGAACTTTAATATAGATAAAAGGGCACTATAAATCTTGGTCGTGTGATCATATGATACGCCGCCGGCTGCATATATCATAATTACATGGAGTCCCAGTGCAATTAGTTGCTTCTCACGCGTATGCCTCTTGTGGATTGAACTGAACTCAAACTTGTTATTACAGAGATGACTTACCAGCGTCAGTTATTCGCAATCTCTTTGACTACTTGCTGGAATAGATTCATCTAAATCAGCATAGTGAGATTGCTATTTCTTCAAGGTGCTTTAGTTGTAGACTAACAAGATCTTTTAAAAGGATCTTTCAGCAAAATGCGATCTTAGCAGTCTAGAAAGTTGAGCATTTTTAGCACTTTTCTTTGTTCAGAATTTTTGAGTAATATAAATTAACCTTTCAACGACCAGCCGACAGCCGGCTGTCGGGATGCTGTTGTCTTTCTATTGTGTCTCAAATCACGTGTGTTCGAAGGATAAATAGTCTAAAAGCGGAAGACAGATCTTTTGTCATTATCGTTGCATTATACTTTACTGAGGAACAGGTGAAATGGCTAGATAAGCAGTTAACATTAGTGTCCAGGTTACAGTTGTATATCGGTTAATTTATGTAGAAAAGTAAAAAGGAAAAATTTTAAAAACCTTTAGCATGTCAACATGTGCTACGTCAACCTACTGTTACGTGTACAGGAGAAAAAATCTACTTGAGCAGTTTTCCTTGATTAATAGAAAATAAACCGAAAGGAACAGATACACTTGAGTAGTTTTCCTTGATTAATAGAAAATGAACTACAAGAACAGACACACATGTTGAAAATTGTGAATTTTTTTCCGCAAATACAAGACTTTATACGAATATACAATAAAATAAAATACTATCATAATAGGTAAACCAAACTTCACTCAAGTGCATGAGCTGGTGTCTATTATTATAGGTCTGAACCTATGTTACAGGCTACCCCAGAGATTCAAATGTCACATAAATAATAACTTAATAAATACACATATAAATAAATTGAAGAGAACCAATATATTGCTTTAGCATCTAACCGCTAATTTGCCTGTGAAAATAATGTGTGTACCAAATAATTAATGCTGCTTGTAAATATATCTAGCTCACAAATTTCAACTTTTATTTGTATTATACTTTATGAACAGTAAAAATATACAACTTATTAAATTATTTGAATCTTTTTACCCAGCGATTTCTGATCCGATTAAGATTAATCCCTTTTTATGTTATCCTATTTTTAAAGAGCAAATATTATATCACGTTTCGACCCACGTCCAGGGAGTAATAATAACAGACGCCACCTGACTAAGCTAGTGAATTATTAATAATTATAACCAGAATAATATAATCAGAATATAGAATCGGGACTATATAAGTTCAAGGCAGGGTAATAAATTGATAATTGATTTTCTACTGGGCCTGTTTAAACAAATAAAGTGTTATAGTCAGGGCTTCGATGTTAGAGAAAAGTTTCTCTTGTTGTTTGATAAAAAAATCTCCTTTATGTTGATCCTGTAGTTAATAATGTCTTCAAACTTCCCAGATAAATCGAGTCGCGGCATGGCGCGGGCGCTGCTTGCATGGACAGAGACAAGAGATCTCTCGTTCTCACTCTTGCGCATGTTGGACATAGACATCTCACTGCCGTTCAAATTCGTCGGTCTGCTTGTCACCTACCTCATCATATTGCTACAGTTCCAAAAAGTTATTAACCCTTAAACCCCGTGTGTTATGATTTTTAATCATAAGCGAATTCTGGTGTAAAAGTGATGTGTTTTCACGTTTTCTTGTGTGATCAATATTTGTATAAATGTAATATGTTATAAAACCACAGCTGCTTAAGAAAAGTATTCAATAAAACTATGATTGACAAATATTTTAAATATGATAACGTTGTATTATTCTGTATCATTTCGAATTGATAAAAACACACTTCAAAACCTGTACTGTGCCTTTGCTGCTCTTAATTCTAGTTTTAAATAAATATTCTTTCATGTTTATAGAACGCCTAAGAAATAACATTATACACTCAAATAGGCATCACAAAAGGCTAGATAAATTAGTTTTATATTCCATGCGTAACAGTTGTTTATTATTGTTTATTTTAGATTAATTTAGGCTATGACAAGGACGCCTCACGTTATTTTCCTAATATTCCGTAATGCATATTCATTTATTACTTCGACGTGTGTGAAGTGTAGGGCGACGGACCGTCTAATTAAATTAATGGCATATACCGTCCGATCCGAACTATAGATAATATTGTCATTTGAATTAAATTATTACATGAAACCTTTATGTTTTGTAAAGGGCTATCGAGTTGCTAAACGCTCATTTACAGACGGGAATAGTAGTCGACATGACGCCTCCGTCAGTTCTCGTGAACACTTATCTTAGTGGTAATGACAAACCTTATATTGATCCTATATCAAAAATCTTCATTGTAAGTAAACTGGCTTTTGGCATTATTCGGATTCCACTCCTCGGGAATGTGCATCTTGGTTTCATAATAGTGGCTGCTTTCTACTCCGTCTTCCTGGCATTAACCTATGGTTCCGTTCTGATGGAACTCCGTGACAAAGAGCTCTTGAGTATCATTGGCTATATCTTCTACCTCCAGTGCATCTTCTTCATGATATTCAATATAGTGTCAATCAAGAGGATGCAGAGCTACTACAATGAGTTGAACATGTTTGATAAAGAAGTTGGCTGCAGACCAAAGACTGGAAAGGCGTCTATCAGGAACTTGATGTTAACGATTGCTTTGATATTGTACATCGTGGTTGTATTTGCACTGCCGTATGTGTTTGTTACCTTGGAGAACCTGTATTTAGGAATTGTGCCTTTCCCGATCATTCATATTCTGGAAGTGACTTTCTGTGGCCATTTGCTCAGTCTTCTGTTACCGCGACTGCGTTTAATAAACTACTATATGGAGTTGTCGCTGTCAAATAGTAAAATATCAAAGAACCTGAATATAGAAAAGTTTGGGTATTCAAAAGCCGACAGTAACAAGACTCTTTGTAAAATGGAGAAGGTGATGAATTTGTACCACAACATGATCAAATCGTACAATTTTTTGATTGAATCGGTTAAGTGGCAGGTAAGATAATTATGTATTTTCTTAAGCATAACAGATAAATATCAAGAAATGATTGCTTAAGCTAAAGTACCTTTTTTTTTCTAGTTGCTGGTGACTATCGTGTCGGCGTTTCTTAACATTTTATCTTGCTGCTACAGGGTGTCTTTGACTATTATCAACGCAGATGTAAGTAAAGTTAATTAAGAAGTTTATTATGTACTAGCTTTTGCCAGCGGCTTTGCTCGCGTTAGAAAGAGACAAAAAGTAGCCTATGTTGTTGGACACACTTTCCCATTTATAATATTTGTATGGATTGAATTAGATATGTGGCGGCGAATTTTCATAAGGAGAGTTCCTAGACAAAGCACAGAGCGGCCCTTGTTTTCGATTAGGCGGCTAGAATCTTAAAGTCACCGCTCCACTGCACTGCTGCTTTTGAGGCCACTTCCATATAAATCTATAGAGTTAAATTCGCCGCTACCGCCGTGCCGCGCCGCACACAAAGCTGGCATTCTGTCCACAGCCTCACGACTACTATACAGATTTAACCTTTCGACGACTAAGCGACAGCTGGCTGTCGGGCTGCTATTGTCTTTCTATTGTATCTCGAATCTCGTGTGTTTTAAGGTTTAATAATAAGCAGGACCGTCTATTATTTATTACCGTTTTTCTTTCAGGCACCGTTATCCTTCATGGTGACGTATGTGGGTCTGCTGGCAGGCATCATGTTGCCGTTGTTCTCACCCTGTATGCTGGGAGACCAAGTACACAACGAAGTTCGAAGGCTCCGGGAGCTGCTAGCTTCGAGGCTTTATGAAAATCAACTGGGTAAGTTTATTTAAGTACTTAAGTGTTTATAAATGCCTGCGTTAAAATTTAAAGAAATTTACTTTTTAAAACCATTTAACGTATGCTAATTATAATTTTTATATTTCTTAATTATTATTCTTTTTGAACGACTCTTGCTGCTAATTGTCTACTATTTAATAATTTCTCAGATAAGGCGAGCCGTGGTATGGCCCGGGCGCTGCTCGCGTGGACAGAGACAAAGGATCTCTCGTTCTCACTCTTACGCATGTTGGACATAGACATCTCACTACCGTTCAAGTTCGTCGGACTCCTTGTCACCTACCTCATCATACTGTTGCAGTTCCAGAAAGTTATTAACCCATAGATATTACAATCGTCATCAAGAAGTGTATCGGTGCCTAATTACAGGCACATGAGACATTATCATCTTTGTCTTTGGAATGGCAACGCAACTGTTAGGTCTCTGCTATTGCTGTCTATAGTCATATTGTCTATAGCCCTCAGAACGTGACCTGATATTAAAAAAAAAACCACTTCACCAAAGTAAAACACACAAATTTCAGTCCTTTTTAATATACTGTACATAGACAGCCAAACATGGTAGCAATATTTATATCACACATGACATGTTTTTCATGTAAGTTACGTTTTCAGTGAAGTAAAGTTGAAAACCGCTTCTGGTTTGAAAATAAATTAAATTCTTATGAATATTGATATTCATAAGAATTTAATTCTTGTATTTTGTTTTTTAGTTTTAAATACATTACTTAGTATAGAATAGAGTTAGTGGCTGTAACGTAGTGGAGGCGGCAAGGGCATTTTTGCAGGCACATAATTTCACTAAATAATTAAAAACGATTACTTGGACATAACTTTACAATTTTTTTTATTATTTATCTTGTGTCAAAATCGAGGAATGCTTTTCCTTTAAAAAAATGAATAATAATGACGAAATCTTGCTTATTGTAGAGGCTGAAAACATCGTCTGTATTGAGTTGCTGGGATTAACCGTATTTTTTTGTACTTTTAAATTAAAATACTTCAAAAGAACAACAAAATATTCTTTCTTTTCGAGCGGCTGACACCCACGCTAGGGCCCTGAATTGAGTATATACCTATTTATTTGCCTTTAAAGTTGCCCTTTGTACTATCTACCTTAAAATTAGGCATGCAAATGTTGACAGAAATCAATATGTTTACTACCTAATTTTATCTGGTTAGGTGACCGCAAATGGATTGTTACTACGTATGTATGTATAAACTATCAAATCAAAGTGTTAACACAAAATAAATATAGGTATAGGCACATTATGCAGAATTCCAAAAACATGGATTTGTATTAAAAAAAAAAAAACTAAATGGCATTAAACCATTTCTTTAATCGAATATGTAATTAAAATTGATTGAAAAATCTTATGTTAAATGTTGTCTACAGCATTTCATATTTCAGAATTAAAATAAAATCCAATTTTGTCGTTATTTTTTAGACCCTGACTTTTTCTTTATCAAAGTATGTTTAAGTCACAAAGAATTTAACGCTGAACACTTATTTACATTAAAAAGTGAGATTGCTTAAAATTAAATTGGTGATAAATCTTAGTTTACGAGCCTCCTTTTATTATTTAGTAATGGCGGACAGCGACAACAATCGTTATAAAAGTTTGAAGTTCCGTTCATTAATTTTGAAATAAACTTTACAGTAGAAATGAAATTAATACGAAAGAAATAATTTCTGTTTTTGTAGACAGGTTTATATTTAAGAAGTAGCGACTACATGTTGAATGATTCAATATTTGTTGCTAGGTTGAATAAAACATATTTTGTGAATGTATATAAGAACCTTTGACCTATCGTAATCTGCGCAGAAAATATGTAAAAAGGTACTTACATATATGTTCTGCTGTCATACGAAGTACGATGTGGGTCTTTATTGTGTGAGACCTACGTCGGTATTTTATTTCTTTGAGGAAAAATACGTACAAATATAGGCAAAGTTTTTTACTTTTTAGTATTTGGACTAGCTGTTGTAGCAGCTCTAGCCATTAAGCACGATGTAGTGCGCTCTCTGTACTTTATCTATACCTGGCGACCCGACCCAGATTTGCAAATCTTTAAAAATCCCGACTTTTATCTTCTATGATAAGCATGGATTATACTTAAAAACCAGCTCTTAAATCACTCTTTCTATTTAAAAAAACCGCATCTAAATCCGTTCCGTAGTTTTAAAGAATAAGTTTTAATAATATATATGGACGGATAGCGATAGCGACTTTGTTTTATACTATGTAATGAAGAGACAAGTTTTTCGCTGATAATTAACGCAAAGCCGAAACATCTGAAGCTAATAACAATTAAAGAAGCACAGATGCTTCTTTTTAGTCGAAGTACTTTGTAAATTGAAAATTTGTAAGAAAGGGCGAAAAAAGTAGCAACAAGTAGCTAATAGTAGATAAACAATAAATATCACAAAAATTAAGGAAGCTGCGAACTCATGCGAAAGTCATGAACTAAATTTTCACTAGAAATTGTCCGTAACGTCACTTAGCTGTTTTTTGCCCAGATTTAGTGACAAAGGAAATATTCAACAGAGGTAAGAGGTATCTATTGTTATCGAGAAGAACGCTAAGGTTAGTCCTTTATGTTCTGAAGAAAACATTTCAACAATTTCCCTTTTTTCGTTTTTTACAATGACGGATGAGGAGCATTCCGCAAAGAAATTTATTGCTACACAATTTGGAGAGTGGCTACGACCATTGTTTGGCATGCGATGTATTACTTCACGCTTTCATACTTGCGTGTGGTTAGAAAATAAAAGGTTTTTATGGAATTAGTCGCTAAACATTCTGATTTTTGAAGTTTTTTCTTTTCGAGGGTTTTGTGGAGGTATGCTGAAAAGTGTAACGTACGTGTGCAGTACGACAGCCGCACTTCTACGCCTTTTACGAGCTTTTATAATAACTTTTACACACTTTCTATTTTTATAGAGAACAGGTGCTAGAAAAAAGAACCTTTTCGGGTCTTAATTTGCAATTGTTGTTAGTGAAACTTCTTTTATTGTATCGTCTCGTTTTCCGCAGATTGTGAACACCTTGGATCCCACTAAGCTGTGCCAACATCGCAATGTAACAAGGCACCCCGGTGCAAAGCTTGTTAGTACAGAAAACTTATTTCCTTCACTTCACTCTTTCAATTTGCTGGCTAAAGGGAATCGAAGAGGTACCTACTGTTTTTACGCTTTGTTTTAGAGGTAGCGGAAAACTGTTTGTAGTTTTTGTAGAACTTTTATTTGGTTATTATTCTATTTTGCTTACTTAAAATATTATACTGATGCCAATTAATGTAAACACATACTGTTTACATTAATTAACATCAGTATTATATTTTCCAAAACGAATATTGGTCTCAGTGCCCAGTCTCAATAGAGATTAACCAAGCACACAGGATATATTATTCCACTTCCTTCACTCTCATAGTTCCGATGGGACAGTAAACCGACCCAAAAGCATGAAGTTGTTGCGGTACTAACGGGTTTGCTTGCGTTTCAGGCACGAGTATCATATCAACTTCCGAACTCCAGCCTACTAGTGACTCTACACGAAAGGCCATATGTCATTAGGACACCAGGTCGTGCAACACAGATTGCGCCATTTAAGAACTGTATGGGAGACATTAATTTTTCAAACTGTCATATTTACTCCTTAGAGAAATAAATGAAAATATTTATCCGAAACCTGAAAAGTTGCGTTTATTTCGGGGGTCGACCATCTTTTGTTTTGAGTGTTGTTTGGCATTGCCACCGAATTCAAACAATTCAAACACAAAAACAACCAAAAGGATATTATTTCCCTTTCATTATTACGAGGTATAAAGAAAATTCAATAATTACACGATTTCAACTCACGAAATAAAATAAAATAATTTATTAAATAATACCGAGAACATTTTTTTCCGCGTTGAATTAGGTATTTGGTTACTGTTCCGTCCCTGTGGGTTGTAGCGTTATACATATAACGTTGCTACGCGTTATTCTGATGTATAAGCTACATTACTGCAAAGTTTCAATAAAACCCGCTATGTAGTTTTTGCGTAAATGAATATAAAATATTCATCCATCCATCCTAGCAAACTTTCACATAACAATATTCGTAGAACTCTCTCCGTATCGGGTACGTTTTTAACGGAAATGTTGTATATTAAATTAATTATTCCCATGTGCCAGTTCGGGAATGAAATGCAGATTTTGAGGTTGTTACATGAAATTTTGTGGGCAAGGGTTCGGGGCCGGACTAGTGTCAATTATGCCTGATCCAATTATGAACCGTCGACATTTTAGACATCCTTCCTTGAAATTGCTGGGAGGCCTGTATCTGTGACAACTAATTGATTAAACAATACAAAATGTATACTGTTATACAGTTAAGTATACATACAAAGTTTTGTCATAAATCCTTCCATCTGACGTCCGGGGTCACGGTGTCATGCTTAGGACATTTCGGAGGTCCTGCTTCTAATGAATTAACTTTGATTTATGGTACAAAATTGTGGGGACTACTGTACATGTGAAAGATGAGTTAACCAATCGTAATTAGTGTGAGTAGGTTCTACACAGTGGTACGTCAACATGTACAAATGTTCTTAAAATTAATTAATATTAATGGTTGTGTAAACTGGGTAGTCTGCACGACTCGAAAGTTTATAAATATTGAGTGTGTCTACTTATTATTGTCCTACTTCAGCGTAAGCACTTTGGGTTTTTCCATATCGATGTTAGTGTTGTTTAAGATATTCAAACAAGATTTTTTCTCTGGTTTTTCAGTTAAAGATACAGACAGCAGATTACAATCGGAAACCCTCACAATGTACAAGTAGTAAAAAAGTCTGGGATTTTTTTTGTCATGTCTAAAACGACCGATCTTTCCATTTTGAACAAACACAGATAGAGTTAATTAAGATTCAAAGTGACAAAATACTTCCTGATGGACTGCAATATTTCAAAGGATTCAGACGAAGGTATCTTCATCACAATATTACGGTCATCAATTTATACCATTATTCATGGAGACCGTGCAGGTGTAAAGCTTTACAAACAATTTTCCTTGATGAATGTCGGCTGTTCACGAAGAATGGTCGAGTCCGCAGTTAACGAAGACGGATCGTGTCGCCCGGTGACCGATGTGCAGGTTACGAAAAAATAACAAAATGAGCTCAAAACAAATTAGTTTCTCCTTATTTCATTTAGCTAAGCCTACTAGCTATTTCTTCACTTGTTGCGTGGAACTTGATTTTTATATTCAACCCAAAAGCACTTCTTTTCACGTATTTTTACGCGCACTAAAAATAGAACATCAAAATTCATCATTGGTAAGGCAGGCACGCGCTTCTTCTTAGCACTCGTAGCCGCGTAGCATTCTACGGCGTAGGCGCTACGACGTAGAAGAATGCGTGGAAAAAACAGTATTTGCATTTAACCCGTCAGCTACGAGCCTACGCCCAGCGCTTGTCGGATATTCCCTGTTCATAAATCTGTATCGGAATAAAAACTGTCAGAAATAGAACATGTACGGTATAGGAGTATGTATTCCACCTAACTGCGTGGTTTAGATAATATTTCCGTTATAATACCCGTGCGGGTAGTGCGGTTATTTGAATATTAATAAGAGGTTCAAACTCTGATTCGTTTGTGTTCAATTATAAACAATTGAATACTAAATAGTCGTTTGGAGTATGATTATGGAAAATTGCTTTTTAACTATGGACAGTTTATATTGTAGCTGATTTCGAGAGATAAAGAGAAAACAAAACTTTTTCAATTTTAGGACTAATCGTAATGATTTTGAATATTTAATACTATTTACTTTTTATTATCAATCGCTTTTACAATGACCAGTGGCTCATTGCTATCCAACATAGTAATGCCACGAGCCTTTTGGGCACTTTAAACAGCACTGGGGAGGATTTTTAGATGGCTTTTTATTTTGGGTTCAATGTTTATAATAATTATTTATTTTAAGTTAGACGTTTCATGTAATCACTTGAACAAAAGTGAGTAGACTCGTTCCAGTCAACTTGAATCAAACCAACAACTGACAATAGTATCAAAACTAGGTGAGCCAGAAACTGAATGCTTGCTCGACAGATCAGTTTCAGCTGTAGCACACGACATTCAATTACCTACCCAGTTGGCGCGAGCACCGCGAGCACACGAGCATGTGCAACGAGCCGGGCATGTCGATGACAGGCTATGACACGTGTCACGGGATATACTGATACGGAGAGTAGCTTGAATACTATCGACTATTAAAGAATAATGTATCTTGGGTTAATAAATGGCTTAAATAAATCTAAAAACCTTTAAAAATCTAATCTTGGGATTTTTTTTTTGGTGAGTGGGAAATCATCAAATGACTGCTCCCGTACTGGGTGCGGCGGGAGGGCGTGTCAGACTTTTACTGACTAAAACCCACTCATGTTCCTTCGATTGCCCTTTATGTTCCAGGGTCACGGTAACTATTATAAACATTCCGCAACATCTAATCTTGGGATGACTTAGCAGTCGGTCTAACACTAGACCCAGGACTTTATGTGTGGATCTATCTTGGGACGACTTAGCAGTCGGCGCTAAGCACTGGAACATAGCCCATTATTTATGGTGGTTATGTCAAATGTATATTTTTAGTAACTTTAATCATCGATTTAGGTTATCGTGAAGTCGAAATACTTTAGTAGGAAGATTACAGTTGAAAAGAGAACTTTACTATTTAGTTATATTTGTTGTTCTATACTTATTTCTTTGCTTAGCTTCTACTACGATTGATAGTTTGGACACTATAAAAGTTAAACTTTTTTCTTAACTGGTAAAGAAAAACGTAAGACGTATATATTATGTTGTTTTACAGATTTTTAAAAGTATCTGCATACTTTAGTTATACACCTTTCATGAACCAAAATTCACATAGATGAGATCGCGGCCTTAAAGAAAGTTGTACTGTAAATAATTCCAAATGCGGTTCTGCAGATTCTCAGTTTTCCAAGAGTAAGCCAAATACAATTTAGCTTAACACAGAGATGAGTTCAATGCTGTATACGACATTCAATTACCTGCACAACAGTGGTGCGTGCATTGTGCAGCCAGCCGTCTTTGTCGATGTAATCACAGTGTCGGTCCTATCTCTCTTCCTCATGACCTGGAGACAGCAATAGTTAGTTTAGATAGTTAACGAATAGATAGAAAGGGTATGGATATATTAAAGATTGGTCGAGAGGTTTAGATGAGTTTTGTTAGTGTGAATTGGAAAAGTACTATTGACCCCCGGTCTCGACTGTTGTATTAATTATTTTTAGCGTTTTTCATGCTTTTTTAAACAGATATTCAAATTGCTCGATTCTGCTGTGTACAACATTCAATTATCTGCATAATAGTGGCGCGTACCTTGCATTGTGCAGACGTCTTTGTCGATGTAATCACAGTGTCGGTCCTATCTTTCTTACTCATAACCTGAAGATAGCGATAGCGGTAGGTAGTTAGTTAACAAATAGATAGAAAGGTTATGGATAGATTAAAGATGGGTTGAGAGGTTTAGATGAGCTTTTCTGTGAGAATTTAACAGTACTTTTGACCGTGGGTTCCGACAGTTGCACAAATTATTTTCTATATTTAATGAGCTTGATTCTGCTGTAACTTATCTGCACAATAATGGTACGCACCGTGCATTGTGCAGTGAGACGTCTTTGTCGATGTAATCACAGTTTTAGTGGTGTATTTCTCTTATTCATAGCCTCGAGATAGCGTTAATAGCAGATAGTTTGTTGACTAGTTAATAGTTATGATTAAAGGTATGTTAAAAATTTCGTCTGAGTTTAGTCGGCTGTGAATCAAGAGAATATGTTTGACCATCCGTATCGACAGTCGTACATTTTACAGTGGTTCATTAATACTTAAGTGGCTAATTAGGACAAGTAGTTACTAAATTTGGTTGTCTACGTCAAACTTAGTCTGCCTTTAATAATCAATTAATCAAGCAGCGTGGAGATGATGGATTATAAAATTGGGAGTTGATGCGTAATGGTTAGAAATGGAAACCAATCATCATTGACTACATTGAGAATGTAGCTTTAATCCTGCGAACACACGTGTTTTGAGACACAATAGAAAGACAATAGCAGCCCGAGAGCCGGCTGTCGGTTGGTCGTTGAAAGGTATTTAGTTACTATATTGTTTCTTGCACTATTGTGTTTAGTGGTTTTGTGTAAATCCAAGTAAGAAAAAGTTGTTTGTTAAATAATACCAAATTAAGCAGTAGAAGTATTGCTGAACCTTTACTATCATTTAGGTATTGTGAATATTTATTTCTAGCTGTTTTTTGTGGTTTCGCTCGCCTCTTTAATACAAAGTTTCATCGCCTATTTTACCCCGTTAGGGCCATGGTTATGAAAATAAAATTTGTATTTTACATGTCATCCAAAGTATTAATGAAGCTTACAATGAATTGTTAAAAATTCTTTATCGAGTTTTGCTATAGTAAAATTTTATCCCGTAATAATTACTCTGACAAAATGTAACTTTGCCAGTGTATTGTGGTCGTACATATCTTCAACATTACCCTTTATTGACTGAGGGAGTTCAAAGTCACGCGTGGAGGGAAGTGTTGCGTATTAACGCTCTATTAGCTGAATTTCAGTGGTAATTTTACATCTCATGTGGTAAATGAACAACATATTAACAGTTAATTATAGGCGGGAGGCGTGTTAACAGCCGTGAGAGAGTATGAAAGTAGGTATTATAGTACGTGATGATCATTTAATGAGTTCGGAGTGCTTGAATGGATTTTATACGAAAAAAGTGACTTAATGGCTATTATGTTTTTATGGCTTATTAAACAATTAAGTCACATTATAATAATCTTTGGTATACTTTAATGATACATAGTGATCTTATGGTATGGTCGGGCTGTATGGTATTATAATAGATTAGTCGAAATCTAATGCATTTCTATTATAGAATTATCAGTGCCCAACCGAAACCCAGGCCTGGGGATCATGACTCACGCTATATCCGTCCATAGAGCGGGTAATAATTAACAAACAGCTAAAACGCGGAGAAGAGTAACTATAGAACAAGGTCACAAGATAGCCTTTAAAGTTTGCTCAGCTCACAAAATAATTGGACAGACAAAGGCCAATCACAGCGCTGGCTCATTTTATTCCAATAAAGATCAAGGGCATCATGAAACACGATACTGTCATAAAGTAGAATCAGCGCAAAGTTCCTTTGTGCCGAGTCGACAAAGGTTCCGTATCCAGTAACTACTTAATAAAATTTGTCAGAATACGTCTCGGTAATTTCCTCAGGTACCTATTGTTCTTTGTTTACTGTCATTTCAGAAAATAATGATTGTATTCATTAAATTGTATCCGGTGTGTCCCAATGGCCTCCGCCCGTTCGTTTGTGTCGACCACTTTGTTGCGAATACCCTCATTAATTAAACATTGGTGAACAACTGATTTCACTAATTAACTTATTGCATGACAACGTAGTTTTAACTGTTTGGTAATTGGATTTAATTGATGCCAACAGTTTCCATATTTTCGCGGATCTGATAAAATTAATTGAAGAAAAATTTATTCAATTATAAGTTTTGGTTTTGGTTGGTTTGGTAATTGTTTTCGTGTGGGATATTATTGAATTAATGAATCACTTTGTTTGTTTGATAGTTACCAAATTTATGTTATAATACCCACAGGGCTTGACAGTGTTTAATAATTGAATTATAAAAGCATTGTGCATAAAATTTTCCTCACAGTGTTTTCTTTTAGCGATTAAACCGTCAAAATACATATGGTTTTATAGTCACTGGCATTTGCGCGGTTCCAAACCCGTAAATCTGGGTGTGATGATGTAGGCGCTAGAGATGGCACCATGTTTAACATGAGGCCATTATACATACATAAACCAAAATCAAAAACTCATCATTATTTTCCTAGGCTTTTCCCCACTATGATAAGTTCCGTTTAACTGGATCCAGCAGAATAACAATATTTTACATGAAGCTACTGCCAGAACTCGACAATCTAGTTAGCATTACCCAGTAACTGGGTAATATTAACCCAACAAGATTTTATTTGTCTAGACTGGTTGTCAGACTTTCTGCCTTCTGACTAACTGTAAACTGTCAAGGATTTGTAACTGTCAAAGATCTAATAATAACAACAGAGATCAATGCATATTATAATACGTGCTTTCTAAAGCAAGCACGGGATGTCAGTGATGTTCCAGAAGAAGAATTAAGAAGTCTTTCAATAAAATTCCTAATTTTAAAACTGCTGATGTTATTGAAGCATTAACGCTTATAGCTCATTTTTTCCCGAAGGTAGATACTTTGCTGCCGTCAAGTAAAATAACATAACGGTATATCCGAAGTAGGCAATATCTATGAAAGGCCTTGTATAAGCGCGTGCGACTTTCGTATCGAACAACAAAGAATGATTAGCAGGTTTATAAATCCAGTATTCTTATAATGTTATGTGGAAAAAAAATACAGGTAGCTGTAAATAAAATAAAATGATGGATAAATTACCCATAATTTCATGTTCCAACCGCGCGTTCCAATCTTATTTTTCTTCTATTTTATTCTTCATAGCTGCCTCCTACCACCTTTAAGTTACACATCTTTCTCACTCACACCGTAACATCTCTTCGATAAATAAGTAACGTGTAGTCCGCACGTTCGTCTCAGGCCCTCAGATGTGGTATAACGCGTACTTTGATCAAGGCCGGCGATGAAATCGAAAAACGTGCGTAATGACCTTAACTTAAAAGAGTTCTAAGGGCTAGGAGTGAGCGGTAAGTGCGTAGCTTTACGATCGGCATTACCCGGCCAGTCCAAACGCGCGACCTGAGATCTTAGCCTGGCAGATTCGCACATTTTACGAGCTCAACGAGGTAATGCCATTCTCAAGCTTCGTTTCCCTCTATTATCTTTGCGAACAGACAGTAAATCTTGGAATGTACTCACTGTGAACCTTATCACGTACTAGATGCGTAATTTATATATTTTTTATCTCTACGGATCCAGCATTCAGCTGTTCGGGGCGCTTTTGATTTAGTATCGCACTTAATTCTCAATTTGAGCGGGAAAAAGGTTTTACCTTTTATTTTTAAATTTTATCTCGGCTGTTTGTTTCGCATACCGTAAAAATAATGTTGGGAACAAAATAAATCTATCGTTCCTCCGTAAATAGGAGGTAAACTATTTTAGGAGGCATGTTAAAGGTAACAGGTAGGTTTAATAACAAGAGGGAGTGTAATATACTAAAACTTAATGGCCTACGAAAAATAATTTACGGAGTAACACCTGCTGGAGATAAATCTTTTTCATGAAATAATTATCTCGGGCATAAGTACATACGCTCTAGGTACTTACGCTCTAGGGTTTTCCAATAGATACGTGACTATCGATATTTTTCAGTGTAATCTATTAGACCTTGAAACTAAATTGCTAATTTAGTTAATAGCTACAATTTGAAAACGATTAGGCTCTCGTAGAAATAAATGGTATGGCACCACCTGAATCCATAATATAGTGTAATAGGAGCATTAAATAGTGGAGGGTGCTGTTATTATTTAAAACTAGCTTCTGCCCGCGACTACGTCCACGTGGAATAGTTCCCGTTCCCGCGGGATTTCCGGGATGAAAACTATCCATGTCCTTTCTCGGGTCCCAGACTATATCTGTACCAAATTTCATTCAAATCGGTTCAGTAGTTTAAGCGGGAAAGCGTAACAGACAGACAGAGTCCAACTGTCTGTCACCAGGCTGTAATTAAGTTCCACCGTAGGCGCGGTTCTGCGGATGGCGAGCGATGGGTAGCTCGCCGCCCGGCTAGGACCAGGACCGCGTAGACGGCGCGTTTTGTGCCACGCGCGCCTCAAAGAGAAGGAGTCAGCACAGGAAGGGGCCCAACAGGGCCAACGCCTGCCGGTGTTGCGGAATGTTATGTTTATAACAGTTACCGTGACCCTGGAACATAAAAGGCAATCGAAGGAACATGAGTGGGTTTTAGTCAGTAAGAGTCTGACACACCCACCCGACCGCACCCAGGACGGGAGCAGTCATTGGATGATTTCCCACTCACCAAAAAAAAAAAAGGCTGTAATTAAGTTCTTGCAAAAATATATGTATATCATGGTGGGTATATAGGCCAAATGAGTTTGAAAGTTTGGGATTCTAGAATTCCATATTAATGACAATCAATATCAAACATCAGTCAATTATAAGAAAATAATAATATTCAAAATGTAATTGATATATATGTTTATTGAATAAATGGAATAATAATAAGTAATTTTGAAGAAGGTTGAGTCCGAGATTAGAATGCGAATGTTCGTCATATATTCAGGATTTTCCCTCTGAGATTGACAGTTAAGATTCGTACTTACTTCCTTATATATTAACTCACACACGCAAACACACACACACCCACACTCACATAAATAACACTGCAAGTCTACAAACTGAGTAACAGTCTTGTAATCCCAAGCTCATTGATCCTACAAAGCTAACATTACCGAAGGACGCCAGTTTCAATCCACCCTGACACCATTATTGAAATAAACGGGCCATATTTCATGACATAGAATCGATTGCATTAAGCGAGGAAATTTATTTGCAGTCTATTCCAACTCTTCAAGGATTAGGAGTAACCTTTTAGTTTTTAAGTGTGTCTGGAACTAGTCCCAAAGAAATTTTGACAGGTTTTTAAAGCCTTTCGGAGCGTTTTTTCGTGTTTGTTTAATACGTACATGTTTTACATTTTAGGCTAAATAGTAACTAGATATTGTTAGCTTATTACTTTAGTTATTTTTGAAATCGGTGGTTTGACAGGGCCGTTGGTCTAGAGGTTAGTGACCCAGCTAAGCCGGAGGTCGTGGGTACTATTCCTATCCAGTACAATCGTTGTGTTATGAGCATGATTATTTGTTCTGAGTCTGGGTGTAATTCATCTAAAATAATATGTATTTGTAAATTATACAAGTATGTATATCAGTTACTATAACTCAAGCGCAGGTGATGTTCAGGATATTTGTCTCCGACATCCTCTGTTTGGGGAGGGTTGTGTCGGACGCAAAGGGGCTCATTACTGGCGAGCCAATACAGTCGGGGTCAAATATCATGCTTCAAGTGAATACAGGGCTCTAGAACCTCGAAGGAATCGCAGGGTTTTAGTTAGCCAGAGTTCTAAAGACGGTGGGTATCCATATGGATTTTTCCATGCATAAAAGTGTTATGTCGCATTCCTACTGCCGCGGTTTCTTCTACTACCATAAATTGAGAGCGCGGTCTAAACGTGGTCTAAACTATCGGGACTGGTCCGCCAGTAGTGACCCCTATGCCATTAGCGGCTTGTCCTACAACGGGGTCGTATTATTAACATAAGCAAGTAAGTTTGAAATCTGACAATGCGTCTAAAACATGCGTTGTGATCGTGTCATCATGGTGCACCAAACATATGTAAAAATACTAGTAGCCCACACTTATTTCTTATACCATTTTCATTTCATACGTACACATGCATAGATCTCTTTGCATATATTTATAGCTCAGTCGTTATTTCGAAGCCTGGGATTGGAACATGCCAAACGTGTTGATTTGTGGCCTAGTCTGTAGGCGTAACTAGTGACGGCATATCTGAGCAAGCATTAAGCACCAGTAACCAACAGTTGACAGTCACTAGGTATTTGAATAAAACAACAGATCATCTTACTTTCGATTCCATAAAATATGACATACTTTTTTAATATTATAATGTAGATGACTCCACGTTTGCACGGATACCGAGTTTCCAAACTCTCTTAAATATTTCTACAGATTTCTTAATCCAGCCAGGACTAACTTTTGTTCCGTGGAGCCACGATTGAAACGAAAAAAAACTTCCAACGACTGTTTAGCATTGAAACTTGTACGAGAGAATTTTACGTTCTTTTTTTTAAATGTAGTCGCTGATGCCTGCAAATTGTCGTATGGAGGTTTTAAATGCAGCAAGTTTCTCCTTGCGGCTTTGACCTGCGCTAATGACCGACGTTCTGGCAGTATCAATTGAAATTGTGAAAATGTCTAATCACATATAATTACTTTAAAAAATCTATGTGACGAAATCGTTAACCACATAATACCATACCATACCACCATCTGTTATGATAGGATGTTAATAATTCAGTCAACTTATCAAGGCAGCTTACACTAGCTTGACCTTCTTGTTCAAGAAACGAGGAGTTAATCTCCCGATAGGCATCCCAACAAACTTTAAATTCCAATTAACGAACAATATTATAGAAACGAACGAAACTAATAGGCACCGTTCATAATTCTGGGTAAATGAAAGCAAAGACAAAATCCGATAAATCTAATTTGACCTAGCGGGACTGTCCTCTTTTGAATTTTCGGAACAAAAGGTCGTCAATCAGAAAGTAAATAATTTAGTTTACGAGATCAAAGCGATATCTTGCCGTGTAATTGTTTAGGGGACTTTGTAGGTTGGTGAAGTTGGGTTTACCACAGTGGGTTGATTGTGCGTCCTACAACTTCATTACTACACGGTCAGACTGACCCTTAAAAATTTCAGCTTTGTCCCGCTGTGTTTAATTGTTGTTACATTTAGCTTGTGCGGTATTCCGCTCAGGTTTTAACGGTTGCGGTAGTTACATATTTCGCCCGAGTTAGTTTATTGTACGTCCAAGCTATTTTTCATAGTGATATTTCCTTTTGTAACAAATAGGTGTATAGGGTATTATCTAGGTCAACGTATATTATTATTAATTGCACGATTTTTCTATGTTGCTTATTTTTAGAGATCATTTTAGCTTCTGCTATCAACAAAGAACAATTTCTCAGTCAAGTCATTAGATGTTTCATTATTTTTCGATCTAAGAAATAATGCGTTGAATAACGACCATCACTGAGATGAACTGTGAGCAGAGCCAACTTGGACAAGTTGATAATTATGAAAATTTTAATTACGAATTTATGCTAATTCGTCGGCAAAAGAGCGCCGCTCGGGATAAAAGCTCTTTCACAAAGGTAAAGATTGACTGAGCCAAATTAAATCTTTTAAACTGTTGACAAAGAACTACTAGAAGTTCTACGGAGTTATCTTAGTTAATAGACTAATTTATGAATGCTGACGAAGTAGTTTCAGACCATGTTATTAGAAATAATAAATTGAATATAATAAATTAGCAAAGTTTATTAATTTAGCACATTCCAAGTTATAAAGTGCAGTGCAGTACAACTAATTTGGACTACTTTGAATTACTACCAAACAACTTTATCCTAAACTCCACAATGAAATTAGTTTTTAGTGCCGAAGCGTTGGAACAATATTAGCAGAGACTGAGTGGGTAAATATTATTATTTAACTTATTTCACTTTGTACACCTAATCACCCCGTGGTTGAGGTTTTATGGCTATGCATAAATTTAAATGAGTAACGTTGAAGAATCGCGCCGTAACGTCGGGAGGTCGTTTTGAATTCTGCCAAAATTGACTTCATAATATACCTATTTTAATTTAAATAACGTGGTATTTAAGAGACGCGTCGTGGGTAACCTCCGGGGAGTAATCTGTTTAATTTGGTTAGGCTTTCAGCGAGCCCGCATCTGTGGGCTCGTCACATAGTCGTCAACTTACATGTTTTATGGTTCGTCGCGCGGCGTGACAACGATAATGTCGCAGGAGTTTTGCATATGTTACATTTAATTAGCCCTAAACATACGAAGTTATAAATAACCTTCTCTGTTGAGCAGGTATACAAGGCTCTATGATTGCGACTCCCTCGGGATGAATTCGGGATCATCGATAGCGTGGACGGAGAACTTAAAGAAGGGTATGGATAGCTTCCCTTTACTTGGCCGGACGTCTTTCGAATACTAATTCGTAACATTATCTTGCCACCAGAAGGGAAGTGAAAGTAAAGTAAAGCTTAGTTTTGTTTGCTAGGCGTGCCCAACAGAGATTTTTTCATTGCTAATTAAAACTCTTGGAATCTGGAGCGCTGGAATTGTTCCTTTTCTTTTCGGCTAAGATTTCGTACAAATTGCAGAGAGCTTAGGTACGTTTCCTTTCAATTTGGCTTTTGTGTGTTATTGTTATTTTGATTTAGGAAATATTTTACCGAAAATACGAAGATACAGAGCAACCTACTACTTTTAAAATTTGATTTTAATACTCTCGCCCAAGATGCGTACGCGTCTTTGAAATATGTTTTCCTACTATAATACGCATGTACTAAACACTTAATCACTCCATTTTAAGGCGACAATCTCATAAAAAACCACTCAGCCGCTTTTGAATTTATTGCCAAAAGGCATAGAAACAGGTCTTTCTTTTATCATAATTACTTATGTAAGGACTACGTTTGTTATTCTTTAATATCATCATCTTATACATTATACAATTACGTAAATAGTATCTGTATTTACGTAATAGCGACGAAAACATTCCTACATTTGCCATAAACGACATTAGTACCCGTATACAATCGATCAATCTCATTAACTTTACGATGTTACATAACAGATGTGATTTAGATCTTCGTAAAGGAAAACCCTTTTGTTTGTTTGGAGTTAAAACGTAGCTTTAGTGTTTCCTTTATTACTCAAATAATGTAATTATTTGTCAAAGTAAAGGTAGATATTTTTTCCTACTAATATAATGCATGGAAGTTTGTATATCTGCTTAATGGATAGATTTCGACAAACACGTTGATAGACCACATCCTTTTATGCAGGAGCACGAGCATGTTTAGTTAGTAAACGAGGGAAACCGCGGGTGACAACTAGTTCATATGATTATTATAGATTGGTAGGTAACTCTGTTTATATTTGCACCGATGTTTATGAAATTTGGTACGGTGTAAGCTTGACCCTAAAAAAACGACAAAGCGGCTTCATAATAATTTGTAATATCTGACATTCAGGAGAACGAACTCACAGGAAACTTGCTTGTTTATATAAATCATCACCCATAGTCTTATTTCTCAACTATGTCAAGGTCCGCTTCCAGTCTAATCTGACCCAGGTTAGAAGCGGTTGCCTATCTGACCTACACAACTTAGTTGTTGGGTAACACATGCTCCTTAGTTAGGCTAATTGTTAGACTTTCCGGATTCTGACTACCCGTAACTACCGTCTAAGATCTACCAATGACAATCGAGGCAGGGCATCTGATTTCAGTGATGTACTAAAACTTAGAGAAACTTAGAAAGGTTATGGGAAGCGGACGTCTTGACCGCTAGGCCGAGCACTAAACATTCAAAAATAATTATAGATTTATTAGCCGACGCCCCTGTTGGTATAGTGGCTACGTGGCTAGTTACCATGTTGGCATGTGATGAGCACAATTGTTTGTCTTGAGTCTGGGTGTAACTTTTATAAAATTTTCATAATGTATTTTGAAATTATATGAGTACTAGCTTCTGCCCGCGGCTTCGCTTGCGTTAGAAAGAGACAAAAAGTAGCCTATGTTACTCTCCATCCCTTCAACTATCTCCACCTAAAAAATCACGTCAACTCGTCGCTCCGTTTTGCCGTGAAAGTAAGACAAACATACAGACAGACAGACAGACAAACACACTTTCCCATTTATAATATTAGTATGGATGTTTATCAGTTGTCTGGTTACCGTAGTACAAGGTTAGCTTAGTTTAAGATTAGATAGCCGTGGATGAGCGCTATGAACCACAGGAGCGGATCCGTAAACAAAAACCTAACATAACGCGGGTGAAATCACGGAGCACAGTTATTATTAATACCGCAAGGTCGGGTAATGTCAAGTTTTCTAATAAAGTCGAATAATAATTTGGGCTATCAGGTGTGGCAAACTATCGATAGTATCGCGTTCAATGGCTAGTAGTAATTACTAGCAAAGCTTTCAGTTCCAGACTAATTGGTACCGCAACGGCCTTTTCAAGAAAGGTTTACGTTTATTCGATATCATAATTACAGTTGTAAAACCCTTGTGTGAGAGTAACTTGTACCTTCTTGCGAATAAGTATGTCTGAGGCCGTGTTAAGCTGAGATGAAAATATTAATTTTCATTAACTTGACTATAAAATGTATTATTGTAAAATTATCAATGTATAATTAAAATCTACTCTAGTCAAAGATATTTTGTATAAAGTTCGTATGTTCAAAATATACTGGCTGGTTGTAAAATTATTAAAAGGAAATTTCATTATTTAGACCTTTGTTTAGAACGATTCCAAATTTGAATTTGCAAAAAAAAACATAACAAGAGTTTTGCGCCGAATAATCATAATAATTATAAGCTTTTATAAAATATACATAATGTAAGTTAAAAAAACCCAAGCGAGCAATATTAAAAATAAAAATAAAGCTGTAGTTTTATATTTGCTTGTATGCGATAATCTGAGAAACTTCCTTTCGGATTTAAAAAATCTTTCAGCACAATGATAGTCAGATAGATTTATGGAGAATATTATACGTATCCGTTAGACTAATCGTTTCTATATTGTTCTTTTTTATTTTTTAAACTATACTCAATAATTACGATTGAAAAATTCAAATTCCTAAGCTGTTTATTTTTGTTATATTCCCTACCTACCTATTTTAACGACGGTGTAAACACGGTTATATTAAAAAATCCAATAATTATCTGTGGTCTATGTTAGTCGTGGATTTCGTAGAATTCCGTGTTCCTACGGCGTCTAGCAAACTTTACTGAAATTGGTAATTTTCGAAATCTGCGCTCAAAAATTGGAGACACGAATTATTATGTATTTTATTTAGTTTTTCCCCGCTACTTTGTTAATAAAACAAATATGTGTATTTTTGAGGTTTACTACGTAACAATTTTTTTCAAAACTAGTACAGTAATTTAGCTGTGAAAACGTAACAGAGAAAATACACAGACAGACAAAATTAGTTTTACATTTCTGTATCTATAGGATTTGCCTTTACACCGACTTTGTCGACGTGAATATCGATTATCGCGAAGGCTTACGATGTCGAGGTCAGATAAAAAGTCGTTAGCTTATGTCTTTTTTGCTTTGCTTACTCCATACCAATTTTTACCCATGACGGAACGGAGAGAAGTATGCGCACACAAAGCCCGATGAATCAAAAGCCCTTTATTTCCAGAACGGCTTGACCGATTGATATGCTGTTATTATAATAGCTGTTCAGTGATTTTGACGTGAAATTGTAACAGATATACGTACATACATACAAACAAACATACTTACTTTCGCATTTATAATATTTAACATAGAAGGAATGACTTGGTAAGTTCACAAAGTCCCAATGTACCAAATAATCGTGTCAGTAATATTTCATGCTCGCTTGCTCACATAAAACATACTCGTATAATCGTATACAAAATTTTACTACACCATGTAAAGGATTATTGGCCCTTTGAACTCGTTAATGTCAATATAGATTTGGCGACAAGCCAGGCGGCTGCTATAAAAGTTCATTAATCAAACCCACAGGAAGCGGTGGATAGCTTCCTATGTAATTGATTTTATATAAAACGTGCATTACGAGCCGCGTTGGAAATTGGTTGAAGAGTTAAAGAATGATGGATTCAGAAATCAGGTAAAATGGTATTGCGACGCCAGATAGAGTATGTCGCGTCAGAAATTTGAAAGGGATTCCAAGATATTGATTTGTTAATTAATGGTGCTGACATGAGCCAAAGATTAGCCTTATAGAGAAATAAATTGTATATTTGCCTGAAGATTAGTTATGTCAATATTGAAGCAGTTTCTTAGAAAGCCGTCGTTTTTAAAGCACATAGTATTCTCGATATAAAACACTTCATTTTTTAAGGGTGGTATTTAATACTTAAACTGCAAATCCCCTTTTTTCAATCGGGACATTCGAAATTACCATCAAAAATATTTAATTGCACACTTTTCTAAATAGTTTATAAATAATCCCAATTTTTTAATAATAAAAATGAACCCATTTTTTTAATAAACATGATTTTTATATTATAAATTACAGTTAATAACAGTACCTAACGAATTGTATTATTCATTTTATGAAACTATACGAATTATAAACAAAAAGGTCTTTTTTATTATGTGACAATTTAATTAGCAAGTAGGTAGTGATAGTTTTGTTGTATTCTTTATACGTCAAATCAACCGTTTGTCGCGGTATCAGGAAAATGATGAGAAGTTGTAACAAAATACAAAGGGCAGAGCTAGTGTTATAATAAATTACAAGCATTAATTTTTATGAAGTCTTGAGACCGTCCACTGTTGTCAGTCAGGGTCTCATAGATACGGTCAGCGACCAAAGTCTTTAAACAATTCGGATATTTTAAACATAATTATTGCGTAGGAAATAATAAATAAAGTAAAATCCGGAATAGCAAAAGCCGTATATCCGCAAAAGCAAAATAAAATTAAATTGATGTAAAAAGTAACATTTTCATAGACTTTTGTGATTGACTGTCCAAACATTTAATTAAGGCACAACCCTTTCAATCTTTTGTCTGAATTCACTGCAATCCTACCCTCCGATGTTCATGCGTTTTTGAACATTACTGAAGTAGAAATTCAAACAAAATCTTGGGATCAAACAGCTTTGCTTTTAGTTTCAACCGTGTATTTAGTTAAACAGAGTTACTTTGCAGGATGTCACTGTGGTTGCACACAACGCAAATACCTGAATCAGCTATAGTTACACTAATAGAAGTGCTGCGTTTGCGTAACGTGTATAGTGTATCGTATAGCGTGTATCATGTACACTAGGGAATAGTTGATAGCGAACACTTAATTAAGGTATGTTTGTGTGTGTGTCTTTAAATTCTCATTAGATAAAGTTATTGTACACTGTGCATTGCATTATGGAGTTTGCTAAAGGTAGTGTGATAGCTTGAAACGTCCTTTTTTTCGCATTTTTATACTCGTTATAATGAATCAATTTTTTTTCTAGCACATTAGTAAATATGGTGAATTAATTATTTATATTTTGTCTATACCTAAATAAAAATGAGTTTAACACAGAATCATATTCGATTTTTATTTTTCAGTTCAGGCTATTTGGCGGCTTCTTTAGGCAACTTCAGGAGCGAGTAACTATCAAAGACCGAAGTTTGAAATGAAAAATCCGCGCGACAGTTTCTATATAACTTTGTCTGTAATACTTTCTACTAATATTATAAATTCTAGTTATCCTTACTACTAATATTATAAATGTGAAAGTTTGTGTTTATGGATGTTTGTATGGATCAATGGATATACTCTTTCACGCAAAAACTGTAGAACGGGCTTTGATAAAACTTTACAGCAATATAGTAACATCAGAATAACACATAGGCTTATGTAAATCATGCTATGAACCACGGCATCGAAGTAATAACCAAAAACCTAACCAACGCTGATGAAACTGCAGGAGACAGTTAGTAAGGATCTAAAGTTTACTTTAAACTTTCGTGTTGCATATTAATTTATACTTCACTGTTACTCGGGATGACGCGCACGTTCCTTTTTATTTGTTTTTCGATTGACGTTTCGGCAGGGTTACACCTGCCATGGTCACAAGCAGACTGTCCGGCGATACTACTCCGTCGATAAAGTAGATTGATCTTCATCTACCCTCGATGTTGACAAATGTCCACTATAAAGCCGTGTACACACTACACTCACTGTGTCTGGTTTTTTAACCGACTTCAAAAAAAGGAAGAGAATTCGACTGTTTTTTTTTTTTTTTTATGTTTGTTACTCGGTTTCTCGAAGACGCCTGGACCGATTTCAAAAATTCTTTTTTTAATCGAAAGGGTATGTTTGTCATTTGGTCCCATTGTCATCAGGTCAGGATCTGATGGTGGAAACCCTGAGAAATTGAGGGCATCTCTAGAAAATTGTAGGCGAGCATCAGGTAAAAACTTAATATTAATGTGTATTTTCTGATGAGACTACAATACCATGGAGGTTTAGGGCAGATCTGATGATGGAGATGACAGAGGATCAAGGGAACTCCTCAACGGTACATCTTAGCTACATCGTCTTTGGGCTTATTTTATTCGTGATGACAAGATCTTTACACCGAGATAGGTTATGACTGCCACTGCAAGCTCCGTGATGCAGGTGCAGTACAGTTTAGGGAACTCCTTAATGGTTGATAGCAGCTACATAGTGTTTGAGCTTTATTTTTGTATTGATGAGTAATTTACACCGAGATTGATTATATTGCAGATTCGATAGTGCAGACAAAATACACTTTAAGGATATCCTAAATGGTTCGTAGCAGCTACCTCGTGTTCCAGCTTCATTGAAGTGAACTTAAAACTGAAATTGGTTATGATTTGTCGTTTTAAATCGATGATTTATAAATCGAGCACATTCAGAAGAAGAAATTTCATTGTATATTGTCTGCGTTGTTAAACGTTTGATGCTTTTTTACGCTTGGATAAAAAGGTATTGGTTGGTTGGTTTAAGGTATTGGTATGAAACTTGGTATGGACATGACAGCCTGGATACTTTAGTTAGACATTGGGAATCGACACTAAAAAGTAAAAAATAAAAAACTTTTTACAAAAAAATATTAACCGCCTTCAAAACTAAGAACATAAAAATATCTAAAATTTCGGAAGTCGGTGGCAACACAAATTGACTGGCAGAAAATTATAAGCCACCGACTTCCGAAATTTTAGTTTTTTTTATGTTTTTAGTTTTGAAGGCGGTTAATATTTTTTTGTAAAAAGTTTTTTTAGTTGACGCGCATCCGTGCGCGTTTAATCCCGAGTAACAGTGAAGTATTGTTTATTCTCTCTCTCAAGTGTTTTGAAAAAACTTAGCATGATATGCATGAGTTACGCTCTCAGCTCCATCACACCCTCTCCCCCAGCGCGGCGTGAAGGCAAAGTGTGCAATCTTGCCTCAGGCGTAATAACAAACTTAGCGCACTAACATTAAGAAAATTCCTTAATAGTAGATATTAAGGAATTTTCTGTAATGTATTAATTCGGCAATCAAGATATCTTTAAATTGTTGTTAATTTTTCATAGAAAATAAGCACTCAACGCTGTGTGAAATGAATCATAATGGTATAAAGAATGTTGCCCCAATTCTGAAACCAATAATCTAAATTCAAAAATATATAATATTTTTATTTCGAACACCACGGAATAAAAAGAGACATGGAAAGTTATAGTGAAAAAGAAAATAATTTTAGTTTAAAAACCGCGATTCATTCTACAATTTAAAACAATATGAAGGGGAGATCAAAGCGAATAAATTCAGGGCCGGCCGTGGAGAGGCGTGAACAAGTGTCGGCCGCATGGGAATGTGACGCTAACGAACAACACCCACTCAAATCTTATAAAGGAATCCGCTTTGTTCTCGTTTTCTGTACTCAATACCAATTATTTCTAATAAAAGCTTAATTAAATTTCCTTTTGACACTGATAAGGTGTTTTCCCGCCACATTACCGCTGTTTTGAATATCTAGCATAATTTAATCAGCGTCTGATGAAAGATTACGACATCACATTGATCTTCGGCAGAGATATTTACTAATGTTGGCTTCTTCCGCTGCGTGACAGATTTATTTGCCTTATTAAAGGAGTCGTTAAAGCCCACACACCGCCGAATGGGAAGACGAATAAATTACGAAGGTTAACAAAGTTGAATTAGGTACACATCCTTCAGGATTGGGTTAACCTCTGTGTGAGGGCGGCGCGGCGCGGCGGAGTGACATATTCGTGCCGCAACACTTATGAAGTAAACTAATTTGTCCAGATTTACGTGAATGTTCGCATAATATCATGAGTAGGTAAGTGTGAAAAATATTCTTTTACCCTTCAGAGTGGGACAAATTTCATGCTTGTTTGAAAAATGAAGAAGGTAAAGTGTGTCTTTCATTTATTTTCCCGCGTCTGTTATTAAGGCGAGTGACTAAGTAAGAGAAATAGGTTAGTAGGCGCTAACAAGTAACGAGAAGTTCTCTTTTACAATGTTTATTCGCCTCAAGCGTTTACAAACGGTGAGGACTTCTTTGCCTTAGACAAAGTTAAGCGTACCTTAGTGATTTTGTATACAATATTAGGCTCCATTTAATAAGTTGTCGAATCAAGTACCCAGATACTTTGTTGTTCTAGTGTATTAAGCAGCAACTCAAGTAGATACTTACTCTAGGGGCTCGTTAGTCGTTCATTGAGTATGTACTTTAGTACATACTTGGGCAAATTAACTAATTAAACTTAATAAAGTTTTGTAGGTGTTAGATTAAACTAAATACTCTTCGAAGTTGTTAAATTATTACAACCCACAACAATCAAAATCGCCATAGTAACAATAAGAGAACTTTCATGTACGAATAAATTAAATTTAACTGAAGAAGTCGACCGTATAACCTATTTAAGTATTCATCAATTAATTTGTAATATAAATGTCCGAATTGTTTACCAACTGCCACATACATTGCTACCTCCGTCACTGTGTGTAATTAAATATATTATGTATGTTGACATAGGTACGGGACTGCCCTAACATTAGCCGTAATATTCATACTGGATATTTTAATATAGGTACGTAACACTCAATGACTAGTGGAGAGCTAATGGAGAGTCGGTTGAGGTTGTCAAAAACATTTTTGAAAATAGAATGCTCGAAATCTGTTTAAAATTTTAAGGTCGGCCATTTGTCTTCATTTGTCATTGTTTGTCATGGCGCTTGAGCAATGGTGTAGGGGAAATGTTACAGAGCGTGGACGATGTTTGGCAACACAAGTAATTCGATTTTCATCTCTGTTACATGCATCGTGGAAGTGACATCTCTTTTTTATATACCTTAATAGGCGATAGACGAGACCTTTGATCCCTAAGTTTCTTAGGACGATGTACTAAACTACTTTGACTATGCCACCAATCGTGAAATAGAAATTCACTGTTCTTACTTTTATTATAATATGACAAAATGGCAATAACAAACAAAACACAATTGACAGAATGGGCAGCAGTTATTTTACTTGTATACCTTAAACCCTTTCGTAAATAAAATGACAAGCATTCGGAGGGTTATTATTACTACATCGACTAAATACAAATATTTTCTATATAACTTTGCCATGAAAAAACATGACATATTTTTCATCTCCGACAGATTATAAAAGCTGCTGCGTTTTTTACGACAGGTATCAGATAACGTGCTCGCAGGGCATATGACGAAAGCCGTGCAACGTAACATCAGTGTGTTTAATAAACAAGCTTTTCGCCCCAAAATAACGTTCATAAAATTGTGACCGGGAACTATTTATTTTGGTTAGGATAATCTATTTGAATTGCTAGTGCACTTCGAAACCAGAAACACTGAAAATAATGGATTTTTTTTATAGTTAAGTATGTGTTGTTAAGTGCAAAACTCGAGAATTGTTGGACCAAAGAGAATATTGGTTGATGTCCGGTACGATACCCATTAAGACAAAATAAAAATCGTGTAACCATAATCGTGGTCGAACCACGGGTGAAAAGCTAGTAAACTAATAAAATATCGTTACTTTGCACTTTCCTATGTTTGAAGCTGCAAATCTTTCACAAGATGCAGCTAAACCAGTTTTTGAGGCGTAGTATACATATTATAGAGCCACTTATAAAAAATCAGCAGGCTTATTAAGAAATTTCGTACCGCTAATAAAATTCGTGTTTTAGGATATTTTTTTTTGTTTGAATTTGATTTTTGATAGGCAAACCTACTTTAATTTTTTGGCTATAAGTTTGCATGTATTTTTATTTTTTTATGTGCAATAAAGTATGTGAAAATGAAAACTAAAAGTTAAATAAGTCTATTTAGAAAAAAATGTTCTAGTGTTATTAGTACACTAGACCATATTTTTTAGTACAGTAAGATAGTAAGCCTATCGCTACTACCTTACTAAACTAAAAATATGTTGTACAACGACAGCTATTGAAAAAAAACAAACGAAAAATTGACAAAGCTTTTTATTGATACTAAATTATTCTGGATTTCTAAAATTAGTACACTTATCAAAACAACAACAGAAGTATGCGGCACAAGCTCGGTCCATTTATTTTTCTATCGACGGTCATTTTAAAATTATAAACTTCGAATTTCAGATGCAGCAGCCCTAAGGCTAGTGGTTCTTGACAATGTCGCCGGGTCGCGGTGGACGAGCCTCGTCAGCAGAAACCGACGCTGACTACACTCCACTCCACTCACATGTAATCTCTTTACGACACCGTTCTACATCTACATAATCGATGTCGATAATATAAGCCTTATTACAACTATATTAGTGTCTATTCACAAACAAAATAAAATTGAATAAGTGTTTCAATACTAATACAAAACTGGGTTTACACATGAAAACATCAGAAGTGGGACTATAATCTTCGTAGCGATAATATTTATTACACATCCAGAAAAGTTGTTTGTCATGCCATAATCAACAGAAAAAAATGTAATGTAAATGCATCACATAACAAATGATTCTATGTCACTCGAAAAAGCTTTCCGTTTTCAACAGAAGAATCCACCTACCTACAATATATACGTACCTAATCGTTAAGCGACTTTCACCCGAAGGCCGAAGTGAAAAGAAATCATACAAATTATCTTAAAAGGAACGCTGAGGACTGGTCCAATGTCAATCTTTTTACGAATTTAGTTTTTCACTTTGCGTAATTGGAAAAAATATCGGCGCCAGCGAATGTTTGGAACTGGCTTTAAAAATAAAAACGCAAATTAAGATTGGGCCTATATTTTGAGTGGGGATTAGAGTATTAGGAATACGAAGAGTAATCAATACACGCCAAGAGCCAAGCCTTTATTCTGCTTGGCAGGTGCCTTAGCGTTGGCATTTCAGTCGTCGGCAAAGTTTATAATTAAATAGTCAAAATAGAGTATTTCTTTTATTTGTGAATTAATTTAACAGTATATGGTACTGACATCAAGTATGTATAAAAGAAAACTCGTTACGATCGTATCCATTCTCACTTTCATTAAGATTATCGTAGGATATCCAGTTTATCATAAGGAAAATTAGCGTTGTCTGTGCAGAGGGATTATGTGACTTGCACGATTATCGGAGCAGGGATGCCTAATGTGCGGCCCGTTAGGCAGGCTTGTAATAACAACAGAATTACAAGATCATACAGCGAGCCAGTGAACAGATTAAGTCCCACTGCACAGACAGGTACGTAAACAGTTAATTTAGTGTAAGACCTATCGTATTTCTTAAACTCACTTAGACAGCTCTGATGTAGACCGCTACTTTACTTCCAACGTATCACTAAGTTGTAGATATTCGGGTCGTACCTTGCTGTGTGTCTGTCTGTTGTTAATATTGTTTGATGCAATACCCTACAGCTGTACCAACTACTGTTTAGGTTCCGATTGATATCAGAAACCAAATATTAGAGAATGCCATCACGTAAAGTCTCGAAACACAAAATTGTCCTTTGTTTGCTTAGTTTTATAAATTCACATCACGTACGTGTAGAACAAGGATACCAATAAGACTACGTGTTTTGTTTCAAATGCATAATATTCGGCTCTGCACGCTGGCCACCTTCTAATGAAGACTTTTTCTAAATTGATATCGGAGTTGGTTAAATTAATTCTGAGGAAGGATGTTCCTAGTTTTGCAAACTTTTCAAATAGCGTCTCATTAAAATGCTGGAGGTATGTTCTGACGCCTGTGGAATAAGAATACGTGGCAAAGAAAAGTATGAAACGTGAATGCAGCTAGAACTTGTTCGTAGTGTGACTTGACTGTGATTTTAATATCAATGAACGTATTGTACTCTAAAATTTTACATTTTTCTGTTAATGACCCAAAAAGGTAGACTTTTTCTGCTATATCAACATTCTACAACACAAAGCACCACGTTTCTTAAGTGTTACCTCTAAAGGCACAAACAGAAAGTCATTTTAGAGAAAAATAATGCAGAGACAGATTTTCTACAGAATCGCCTTTATTATGTCTAGCTAGCCATTCTTTTCATTACACGCGTTACTGAAAACAAAATGGAAATGCGGAATCGGATGCGACGAACACTCCACCAACGATTATTAAAAGCACTCGAATGTTCTGCTATTCTCATTTATCGCGTTGCCTTCAAAAGAATGTAATTTAAATTTTGAGATAGCGTCGCCAGGATAGGAAATTGCTTGTCGTTCGCAAACTTTTCTTCACTATTCGTACACCTCTGAGAATCACCCAACGATATTAGGGGGTGCTGTAAAAGTCCAATATCACTCGTAAATATAACAAGTTTGGTGAACGATATAAATAGAACGAGTTCTGAAGCTCAACTTTGAAACCTCCATTTCCCAAATACATTCACACACAAATGTAAATCTTTGATGCAGCTTGCTACTATGCCCGGGCGAGCCATTTCGTCAATCTTTGGGATAACGAAAATGTAAAAATTGAAAAGTAAAGATTGAAGTTCGTAGTCTTAAGAACGTACAAATATAAAATATTCCACCTGAAGTGGGTGCAGCGACTTGCAAATCCAAATTTTTCAAATATTTAAACCGACATTCGTGCATGTAGGTTTCTAGTAGCAAAGCTTCACGAATAGAAGTTTGGTCTAAAGGTACCGTAATATTTTATCTAACTTTTTGGGTGGGTCTGTTTCATTAGTTCATCGAAGTAGGATACGACGTGGGTATATAGGGGTAGAGCTAAGTGTAATTAGTTGAATAAAGCCCGCAAAATATGGGTCTATCCGATGGAGCTGTCAATTTAGTCGAGATGCGCCGACAATTGGCTTATCCCTGTCATATCCGATCCGAAGCCCAACTTATACAGACTCGACAGATACGTGACCCGAATATGATTTTTTTTCCATTGAAGAGTTCATACGTTTCCAGGAACACACATTTGTTTACCTCAAGAGATACTTAAATTATCTTAATAAAAAAATGTTCACACGAAAATTCATTTAATGCAAATAAATGCAAGAAAGTAATAAATTCACAAAATAAAAATTCAGTTTGAGATAAGACAAGTGAACGGGCACGGTCGCATAAAACGAAATAACCTTAGGAATTGCCGTTTTTATAGCCCGGCCAATCACGGTCGGGAATCGATATCGTTCCACGAATATTATATGCGTACTTGGTATGTCGGGCACAACTGTTCAACATACGTAATTGAACGCAATGTTTAGACCCCTTCTAATTATCCTGTGCTTCCGTGAAGATTGATTTACATAAATATTCAGTGTGTGTCTATCATCATCATACTACATAATTCAGGCGAACCATAATTGGGAAACAGATTATAATAATAGTGTGAGTTAGGTAAGTAATGAATTTTAACACGCGCGTTGTGAAGTGTGAAATAATTTTAGAGTCACTGGCACATGCTTAAATTATGGCTCATGAATATGGATTTCGTAAACCGCATTTCCTTCATGATAAATGAAATGGAACGGGTGATTTGACTAGAATTGTAGAAGCAAAAAATGTTCGATCATACGGATGACATCGTAATTACGATTAATATTTTAACTAATTGCATCAATGTTGACTGTTCAAAGTCTGAAAGCTTCGACTGAAATAAAGTTTCTAACCGCAATACCTTCTATCTGGAGTAGTTTACATTCTTAATTTTTTTAAACCAGTCAGATTCCCTCCGTTTTTCGTATTTTACCAAGTTTTTTGCTCATTACTAGAACAAAAGACGGCAGACTTAATTAAAGAGATTCTGCAGACTTCATACTTCGTCCATAGTTGCATGATTTGTGATATTTGCGTAAGGATGCCTCGAACATAATGATGGTTTTAATTTTTGTTATTTTTAAAACTGTCTTAGTAATGAATGTAATGTAATAAAAAGTGTTTCAGAACAATGATTACTGTTTAAGAGAAATCGTGAAGCGTTCTCACAGAGTATGCAATTCACTTAGATTTTTATAACGTAATATTTTATCCAATTCCAACGTCAACATCTGTGTCTCTCCCAATACAGTGTTTTAACAAGTCACAGAATCGTACGGAACAAGCCAATAACATTTATTTTTATCGAATACCAGTGTTTGTATAGCCTATATAAGAGTAAGTTATAGTGAAAGGCCTCGATTAGAGCGGCGCCGTGGGATTACAGCCCGCTCACCTGGCCCGTTAGACTCGTTCGTACATCGATCTATTTTATTTTTCCTCCCCTAACACCTATCTGCTCTTTGATGTTCAGAATCGTTTATATTATTGAGCCAATCTCGGTTCCCCGATACGTCAACATAAATATTAATATTTGTATAAATGATTTACTTTATCTGTAGAGGAGATGTAACAGTAAAATTACGTAATAATAAAGCTCATACTTTGTGGAGAATGTATGAGATCATGTAAGTGCATATTATTCGTAACGTGAAGGATGCCAAACAAAGAGGTAGCATTCCTCGCGAGATGTGGTCGCAGTTCTCATCTGAAGTGGGCTAGTCCTCCGAGGTTTGTATCTGAGTACGGCTTCAGAAATAAAAAAAGAAAAGTTTTAAAGACCTCTAGGTCAAGACCATCGTCTGGCGATAAGATAAGTAGCTTCCTAATGTCCGGAACAAACGACCAAATAATTACATTTTCTTGTGAATTCAGGGGTGCTGTTATACAAAGAGCATAATAAACTTTTACGCGACGAACATTACGTACACATTCACATAAATTGAAATGGCACTGTTGCTGAAACAAGAATTCGTTTTATTCATTTTCTTGAAGTGAACGGTGCAGTTTTATGATTGGGCCGTAGACTATTGATGACGGGGCGTTACGAGAGCGCTTATCATAAATTTAACGCTAATGCAAGCAGGAGGGTAGTAAAACATTTGAGGCGATATCAGTTCACAAAGGTCCGAGTTTACGAGCTTGCGCATCCGTCCGCACGCCCGCCGCCGGAACCAGACCAACAGGAAAGTCACCATTGAAAGTGATTCACGCTGTATACACTGCGTTCACAGTCAGCGTATGTTTGCTAAGGATTTTCCTCTCATAGTTCTATGATTGAGTACCTACTTAATTCTTTCAAGTTTACCTACACATAAATATCAAGTTATAAAGCTTTGAAACTTACTGTTTTGACGAGGAGCCCGTCAAAAAAGTAGGCAACAAAAACAAAGATGAGGATTTGGTCTTGTCACTTTTTAAAGTGGAAATGTTTTTCTATCTGAGCGGTGCTCTTGATCAGTTTTTCTCTCGATTTCTTTTTCATCTAATTTACGGTTTTTCTAAAGTGAAATTTCGTTTGATGTCCAATTATAATTAAAAAAAAATCATTTTCCTTTCTCATTTTCATGAACTGTAAATAATCTAATAAAGTCTAGAGGCATACTTATCTTCGGTAAGTAAACGGCCATAAACTAGTATTTAACTTTGTTTAAACTCGCTCAAGCCATTCTCTCTTAATCGGCACTCGAAGTTTGTTCGAAACGATAAAACTCGGCTTAAATCGGTACATCGATTAACTTGATCGTTGATATTTCCCGAGCTTCAGTCCTATTTATTATTCACATTCAGTATTTTGTTTATCTTTGTGGCAGATGTCATGAATTACGTAGTGTCGCAAAATGAGGATAGTTTGTTATCAAATTGTACTCATTTAATCCAATTCCAGAGCCATTAATGTCTAGACGGTATTCGCTAAATTATTCGCATCTATTTGGGTAGTTATGACGTCATTGTGTTGACTATTCTTAGGCGCGTATTATTATCGTAGCCTAATCGGTGCTAACTGAACTGTGAATGTTCAGAACGATTTTTCTGCGCGCGTGAGCAATCTGATCATGCGGTGTTGGCCTTTATGGTGTGTATGTATGTGCGTAGTACATAAGTACTACGTGATTTTCTTACAAATGCCAATAAATATATATCTGAAAATTCTAGCGGGGTACTTCGTTCGTAGATTTTAAATGGCTCTTAATGATTTGGGTAACGGTCTAGATTTTTGGGAAACGACGTGGCGCCGAGCTTGGAAAACACATTTTAAGTGAATTTAATGTTTTCTCTGATTTGTCGATGAAATATATATAATTCGCGGCTAATAAGATCTATTATTTATCCATTAGTGTTTTCCATTGATATTCTTAGTAGTGACAATTTGGCTTCCAGCCAAATTAATTCATAAGGGTATATTGTAAAGCTTGGTATAAACGTTACAAAAGTAACAACACTGCAACAGATTCAGTTGAAGCTCCACACTTGAGTTATTAATAGATCTTCTAATTATACGATCGCTAGATATAATGGGCTGTCTTATCCGATGCTATTAATTAATGGTAGCGTGAAGTATACTATTCTACATATATTTGTGTTATTCCGCGCGGGGCCAGGGAATAAAGGGAAATGTATAGTAATAGCAATTTTTCTTTACAAATGATTTCATTTGGGAAAATTGTTCGGTGATAAATTAGGAACTTATGGCTCTGTTTATTTTGGTATACAAAACGTTAGGCATTGTTGTAGCTATGTGCATTTGATTATGGGATTATTAAACATAGCTCTATTTTGTTCTCTGTCAGTCTTGCTGCTGTACTTTACATTGTAGGAGTATCGTAAAAGTAAATAATGTTCATGTATTTTGAATTTGAAAAGAATAACCGTTGCTCAACAAATTCAGCTCTGACTGACGTACATTTGTTTTGGAGTCTCAAACCTTTTAAAAAGTTTCTCATATTTTTTTCATAAATCTAATACATAAATTACGCAATGCGTACATAGCGGTCGCTTCGCTAAGTCCAAGCTACAACTCGGAGAAATAGCCAAGAGGTCATTGAGGAAAAGATTTAAAAAAGAAACCGGGTATGTTCGAATCGGATTTAGACACAAAGAAGGTTCGGTATCTCAATAAAAAACACCGGGACATCATCGGGAAAAAGACCGATTCACCGATTACACGTTGATTACCTGTTAGGCTAGTGGTTAGTGACGCTCACTGCTAAACCAGAGGTCGTGGGTTCGATTCCCAACCAAAGACCAAGGACAAATTTTGTGCGGTTAGTGAGATTGTTTGTTAAGTGTCTGGGTATAATTTATCTGTAACATGAATGTATTTATAAAATATACAAAGAGTGAAATCAGACAAATAGTTGGGTTTAAAATAGGGTTTTAGAAGAAAAGTGTGCGTCGCTTTAAAAATGTAACTGCTTTTGATTGCTGCTGCTTTGTTATGATTTAACATGGTATTTATTTCCTTAGGTTCATCTGTGAGACCAACATGAGCGAAACCCCGAGAAAAGCTAGTGGATTATACAAGCACTAATTTAGAGTACCTACATATACCTGTCTCAACGGCAAAAATTGCAAAATTCCAGAGATAAATTTCAATATTGTATTCATTAAGAAAAACAATGTTTCGAGTGTCGACATCGTGTGTCGTCGCGCTCATGATTGTCAGCTGTCGACAAACAAACTCCGACACGACAACGCTGTACAGTCAAGAGCAAAAATATTTATACACTTCAAAAGCGAGTTCATCGTAAAATACACACCCCTTTTACCTTGTTTAGTGGAAAAGGTAGAGGAATTAAAATTGAAAATGAAATGTGTGAAAAATTTCAGGACGTCTAAGGGAATTTCTGTTTTTAAGGGAACTTCGAACACAAGTTATTCGAGGCACAATAGAAAGACAATAGCAACGCGACAGCCAGCTGTGGCTTGGTCGTCAAAAGATTAAAATTAAAAATGGGTTGAGTGAAATTATTAAGGAAGAATAAAGGAACTTCTGTTTCTTTTTAAACTGGGGTTTAACTGAGTAGCCGCTTGTATGACTGGTCCGTTGATCTAGTGGTTAGTGATCTTGAATGCTATACTAGTCGTGGGTCTGACGTTCACCCAGGATAAATATTTGTGTGATGTGCATGCTTGTTTGTTCTGTGTCTTAGTGTAACTTATTATAGAATGTATGTATTAATAATTGAATATGAAGTGTATAATTCAAAATTAATTGAATATCAGTTGTCTGGTTAGTGTTATCATAGTACTGCAAGCACTGCCTCCTCTAGGATCAGATGGCCGTGTGTCATGATTTGTCTCATTAATTTTTTTATTTGATTCTCTCAAACGAGAAAAAGTCATATTTTTTGTCCTTAACTGTACATGTGTCTATAATACGTGCCCTATAAGTACAAAGCATCGGTAGTTCACGAGCGACGTAATTGAAAAGCGTTTAATTACTACCCAACTAAATTGTGTTGCTCATAAAATATGCACTTGTGCTATTGACTGTTAATTGTGAATGCTCCACAATCCACTTATAATGCTTTATAAATAGCGGTCCGCCAGCCTTGTATTTACTTTTCGGAAAAGTGGTTTCAGAGTAATAATATGTCAATTTGTTAAATATGTACCCATATTAATTGATTCTCCGTTGAAAGACGATTCGTGAAAGGCATGGGCAAGGTCATCTAAAGCAATTTCCCTCATTATAAATTGAAATGCGAATTGTAGAGAAACACGTCACATCGTCATTACGCATGTATGCTATGTAAATTATGTTGGGAAAAATTATTGTTGAAAATTACGTTTATTTTCTGTGTGAAATTACTGCTAAAGTACTTTTTGCACAATCTAATAAAGCCAAAACAATGTACTTACGGGAGTTACAGTGCAGGTACCATGGAGTTAAAGATTAGTTACAACATTTAACTTTAAACTGCCTTTTACTTTAAAAAATAACGTTACGAAATCCGAACCTTTAATATTTTTATATTTATTTATTTATCAGAATATATCATAATTATAATTATACAAATCATAGTTAGGCGCACGTTACATTTGCATACTTCCCCTTTTTTGGAGACTTCAAGATGTGCAGTAAAAAATATGTGGAATTTCAATAAAATATCCATTTTTCCAAACTTACCTCTATAACTAGAAAGTTTTCTGATTTGATGTACGTATAATATTTATATAATTAAGGTTCCGTTAAGTTATTTTTGTCACAATAAGAATAAACAATACAATTTTTTTTTTAATGTTTTTTACAATACATAATGACAAGTATATTTGTGCTATATCTCATTATTGAGGTCCTGATTTACTTAATTTTGTTGTGGTAATGGTCCTTAAGATAACGCTCGAAAGCGCAATGTTGAGAGGTTTCAAGTTGAAGCAAGAAGAGCTCTCATAATACGGGAGTTTCACACCAACAATCAGTAGACATACTTTTTATGGCTTCTCAAAATGTGGTTCTACCAATGATTTTGTACGACAATAACAAACTGAGCCATCTTATTCCATTTCAAAGATACTAAAAATCAAATTTCAATTAAAAATTAACTGTGTTGTTAGGCCTGAACACAAATTGTAACAGTTAATAGTGGTCTTCCTTTTGGTAGATGCTTTGAATGATCTATTTGATGAATAACATAATTCACCTTTTGAATTTTTTTAAATGTGATTTGAATTGAAACCAGCTTTTCATGAACTTAACATGATTGATACCCGTGGTAAATCTACAGTGACCAACGCAGACTTCTATAAAGAGTATAATATTTTGCACTGTTATTCCGTCCAAGGCGTCGTGGAATTGAAAGATAAACGTGGAGTTAAACGGAATTAGATGTTAGTAGCTCCTTACGTTTTAGTTGAGCTAAACGACTTTTGACAAATGCTTGCACTGTTTGGACAGGTCCACTCAAATCTGTGTGATTCTCTCATCAAGAGATCACTTCAGTTATTACCTTCATGGTCCTCGCATAATTTGACCAATACAATATTGTATGGACTTTAAAAGAGACTTTGACCTCTGAGTTTGTTTCGGTTGTTTCTTCTCAGAGTAGTCCAGCTAGGAAACACCGACGTGTAAAAGTGTAATTTATTACCTATTTACAGAAATAAAAATCATTTTAATCATTTTAATCATTTTAGTAGTGAAGATACATTCCCGGAATAATTCGGGAGCTCTCGAAATGATAGTTAAAGTTTCTAGGAATTTTAAGGAGAAACTTTGAGGGTTGTTACTAATTTTCAATTTTACTGACAAGCTATTTTGCTCTCTTAAACAAATTATTTGAACTTCGGAATACTAATTTTACCAGCCTATTATTGTCCAACTGCAAAACAAATGCCACTTTTCATAGAAGGCGCGAGCGAAGCTTTTTCAATTCTCGACGATTTCAAACTTTTACAAATTGTTAGTGAACGTTTCCTAACAATGTTTTTCTTCACCGATGTCCTAGCTAACTAGTGTGTAAACGTCTATGAATTAAACAGTCAAATTAGGTTTTGGCCCCGTTAGAATCCAGCAATCTCATGCGTGATTTTAATGATTTGGTAGTTAGGATAGTCCTGTTAAACTTTTCAATAAAAGACTTTTCCATACAATTTAACTATATTAAACACAATGTATTATTTTTATAGCTAACACACATTGTGCTAAACCACAAGCTAATCAGTAGACGGTATCACAAAATTAGAATAATACCAATCCGTTCATCGCTCCGTTATAAACGTAACGCGCCGCGCCGACGAAGAAGGATCTGCGTATTCACTGAGTCGCCCTAATTCCCCACAATATATCTTACTTCATTTGAATACCCTCTCGCCTCATTACTCTTCCAAATTTAAAAGAAAATCCGCCGAAGAAATGTAGATATAACCAAAGTGTAAAGTCAATCTGAATCAGTATGGAACAAAATTCTATTAGTATATTTACAAAATAATCACTCAGAGATAAAGCAGAAAATTAACTTTCACTTCCACGGCATAAGCTTTCTGTATCATGGAGGAAAATTATTTTTGTTTTTATAATATCGTGAGCAACGTGGATATAAGTACTTTCACTCTTATTTTGTTAGCATAACTGAGTGAAGTGCAAATGTGTTTAGAGGGGGCAGGATAGATTGTTTTTATTTCAGGCGGATGAAATTCAAATTCTTTGAGCTTTTGGGAACGTTCGCATTTTCATTTTTATCTCAGTCTGTCAAAAAATGCTTGTATTTTGTCAAAAGACGTTCGGAAGAGTAATGCTCTTTATGTAGAAGTTCGTCCGAGTACTAACATACTCATTTCTGGCACAGCAGCGTTGCAGTTTTCCGATTTGAAAGGTGAAATGCGGGTGTGAAGTGTACGTGACGAAGATGGCTACGGATTTACGACGCTTCTGGAATTACAGTTTGCTAGCTTTAGCCCGCGGCATCTCCCACGTGGATATCGCACTCCCATTCCTTATTTTACCCCATTAATAGGGGAATTTACGTTGAATATACAAAGACATAAAATAATGCTAATTCTAACATTTTAACGGATGAAACCTGGCCTTCTGATAGATGTTATGCATGGTATTATAAAGTTCGACGCTGTATTAATCAAAACTTAGGCGAAACACGTCTCTCAAACTCCACCGAAGCATAATCTATACTAAAATATGTATTGAAAACTATTGTTTTTCTATGATAAGGAATGCAGTATAGAACAAAAAATCTACAGTATCGTAATTGTATTTACTTCGGCCAAATGGAAACAATTCAGGTCAAGATTTTTCTCTGGAGTAATTGTAATGTTTTAGCGCAGATTTATTTTAAGTCTATTTGAAGTATAAGTTTGAAATGTGTATTGATTTGTTTGTTTAGGATAGTAATATATACTTATCTGTTTAAATAAAAAATAAAACGCCAAAACGCTCATAACTTTTGCACCAAACTAGATGATTCTTTGTTTTTTGCGTTTGTCATTCATTTTTTATATAAATAAAAATTTATAAAATCTTATTAAAATAGATTTGATTGAATGAGACAGAACGACGTTTAGTTGTTCAGCCAACGAATGTGAACTTCAAACAAACCATACGTGATACGTCTTATCATATTTTGTGTTTGTAAAACTGGTGACGGCCATTATTTCTTTACACTAATAAAAAAATTAACCCATATGGCATTTATATTTTTTTTAAATAAAAAACTGCTAGCATCACGTTATACAGTTCTCATAGTTATTAAGACTATAGACTCCTTACAGAAAAACCTTTAATAATAAGGCCATATTTTCTAAATGTTCTTATACTATTTTGAATAGAACCTCATTAGTTGATCTTTTTAGATTCATTATTTAATAAGGGTTGCTGGCCTTCTTATGACAAAAAAATTAGAAATGCCATTTGTGTTTCTTTTTTTTTCTTTTTTACTTGTATTGTTACTTGTTTTTTGGATATGATGGCCAGTTTAAACGTATAGATGAGAAAACTCTTTCGTGAGTTTTAGTAAGTAAAACCTATTTATTTATTTTTATGGTGCGCAATGCCGACTTTACTTGTTTGCAGACTTTTTTGAAACACCATGCATTCGTTCCCGTAATGCTGACTTTTTTAATTTCTTTAGGTCCTATTACTTCCTAATTTGTCGACTTCTTAATTATTCCATATAATATTTCCTAATATGCCAACATTCAAAAACATAGGAGGCGGTGGTGTCAGTATACTTTCGTACGCTCACCTTTAAAAAATTTGTTAGTTAAAAAACTGTTGGGTAATAAAAATTGTTGGCTGGTTCGTTTCGGCCGAACTAAGCTCATTGGAATGTACCGATGGAGGCTTTGACTATGTTCATAATAAAGAAAAGAAAACACTATATGTACGTGTAGTTCTAACTAAAGAAACCGGTTCTAGTGATCTCCCTACACGTCCGTTCACAAACAGCCGGTCATGCTCTGAATATCCTCCCCTAGTGATTTCGGGAAACAGAAACTTCCGGGAAAGTGCAAAAACATATTTTTTCTAGTTCTTTCCTCTTTTTGGAGTTTCTTATCTCTATAAACAAAATAGCAAGAAATCACTTCGCCCACCAGTCTGTCAGTACCTTTATGCCAAGAACTTAATTCCCCTTGATCTGTTATTTATATGCCCTTGATCTAGATTAAGAAAATACGCCTGAGGTAGAGTTTCAACAAAATCCGTTTAGTAATTTTGCGTAACAGGGTAACAAAACTACTCGCAAACTTATAATATTAGTAAGAATACGCAAGTACGGAACGGATTTTTTACACAGAACTCTCCTTCAGAAATCAATAGAAATGATAAAAGTCGTCATAGGAGTAATATTTCCACAATTTTACTGTTTCTGTAGCAGTAACGAGAACAGGAAGACATTTTGAGTGCGGCAGGAAGTGAAGGCTCTCGGCTACATTCAGTTAGGGAGGCCTTTGATAGATAGTAATAGAGGCTCTTCCACACGGGCAGTTACTGGTTTTTGAAATAGGTTGGTAAGTACTAAACACATTGTAGTAAATGTGTCATAGAGAATTTTATAAATGATTAAGTTTTAGGTTTTTACTGGTTAAGGTTTGGTTAAAATAAGTATTTATTGTGAGTTAACTAGGCTACTACCAAAAATGAATGTGTTGAATACAACATGATAATGTGTTTCTTTGGGCTTTAATAAGGTAAGTCTAGCTCAGTTGCCTGTGTGAAATGGGAATCCATTCCACACAGGCTACTTAACACAGTCTGACTACTACTGTGAACAAAGGCAGAATTTTAATACAACGTGGTGTGACATTACTCATGAATATGAGCAACAAGGAACTGTCCGTCTGTGTGACGTAGATAGAAGTAGGACATATTCATGAGTACTGTAAGCTAGTAAAGGCTTTACACGGAATCGTAACGCTGCGTTAATATCGAATATACCGCATTAAAGTTTATGACAGTTTGTATGTAAGATATTCAGAATACTTATCGAAATGAATATGGGAACAAGCTTGTTTGATAATTATTAAAGAATAATAAAGCTACTAGTTATTATTCTTTAACCTTTCGACGACCAAGCGACAGCCGGCTGTCGCACTGCTATTGTCTTTCTATTGTGTCTCGAATCACGTGTAATCGAAGGTTTTTGCTGCCAGCCGCCTTTCGAAAATGGCCTCGCCATTTGGTCGAGAAGTATCCCATACTACGAGTACCCAAACGTAGTCTTTCAAACCTTAAAATGTACTTATCATACATAATCTTCCATACCTACTTTCCTATACAGATATATCATAATACTTTAACAACAAAACGAACACACAGGTGTTACATTTGTTCATTACTCCAGCTACAATATACTCCACACACACAGGCAAAGAAAACTCCAGTCCGTTCTATTACCATAATCCTGTACAAATATATTCGACGCACGCGGCTCTGCCTGTTGTTCGTCTTAATTATGAGAGCTGACGGACGCCGCCGTTCCGTGAATACTGAATCGAATTATTCAAAAGCCGATCACCTGTCCGGATTATCTGTTGCTGGCTTTATTTGTGTTTAGATAAAAGATACTGGGTTACTGTTACGCGCTGTTTTCATGGTGGCTTTTAAAAATAAGGGAAATAATGTGAAATATAAGAGGGTGACTCTTTTTGGACGTATATGAGTTGAATAAGGAAATTAATATAGGTTTTTTATACCTTATGTCGTACCGTAACTTGTGTGTTATAAAATATTGTGATAATAATTAAATTTATATGATTGGCAATAAAAAAAAAATAAGTTAAAGTCACCTGACTACGACAAAAGCGTAAGAGACAAGAAAATATTTCAGCATATACGTCGTTTGTTGAATTATGTATGGTAGTTTAGAAATGACAAAGGATGAGATGATTGTCCATACAGACATAATATATATCTTTATAAGATTGTCCATACAGACCGGTTACAAAATTATAACCCTCCTCTCCTGATTGACTCGACGTAATCATCATGAAGTTATCAACATATTTTTTGCGTATGTCGTAATATTCATTTGAAAAAATCAAGGTCACATTTATCGTGAAGGTGTAGATTACTCGATTAAGGAAATAAAATAATATGTATTATCTTGTTGCAGTTAATGCCACTGCATGATAACGATCATTAATCCTTCGAACACACGTGATTTGAGACACAATAGAAAGACAATAGCAGCCCGACTAGAGTTGTAAAAAAACGTTTAAAAAAAACATTAAAAAAAAACAGTATTTTTTCTGGAGCAGGTTTTTTTTTCATGAGTAGGAAAATAAAAAATGTGGTAAGTTGGTTATTGTATAGGATTTGATATTATTTTATTCTGTTTAATAGGAAGATACCATTTTTTTTGAGTAAGTATGGAGTTTCTTGCCCATTCTTCTCCATACGTAACAACATTTCCGAATGGGCGGTAGATTCACTTTTGTTTATAAGTATGACGTTTCAAAGTGCCTTTTTTGGTCCAATGGAAATAAATGATTTGATTTTGACTTTGACTTTTTTTTTGTCTTTTCACAATTTACGATCAGCAATCAGTACAATCACCAACAATATTAACACAAGCAGAAGGTAATAGAGTCCCTGATAGTGTAGTTGTTGATTCAGAATCAGGTGAAACAAATGCAGACACAGAACGTTATTCCGATGCTGATAAAACAAGCGTAGCCGTAGCTACTGATACAGATAAGTATTTTTTAAGTTCATAATTACATATTGATTTAAACATAATTAGACTTGAATAAAAACAAAACAATCAAATTCAGTGTATTATTCCACTATAGTTATAAAGTTTTACTTTTTCTGAAAAAAAAAAACCAAATGTAGAAAAAAAACAACGGTGCCAAGCTTTTTTCATGTTTTTTTTTCAAGATTGTGAAAAAAAGCAAAATGTTTTTTTTTCCATCTCTAACCCCGACAGCCGGCTGTCGGTTAATCGTTTAAAGGTTAAACTGATTCTAATAATAAATTCATTTGGGTTCTGTACCACAAGAGCTAAAGACCAGTGCGACCAAAACGTGAACATCGACGGCGGGATTAGTTCATAAGTTTAGAGTCATAGCCAGCAAGCTATGACGGTTTTTTTAAATGGTCTATTAGAAATAAATGATTTGAGTTTGAGTTTGGCGGCTGCTATGCGTCTATCTGAAGGATAAAACTCTTAGCGACGACGTTCGGTAGCAGCTCAGAAAAAGTGGCAGTGAACTGGTTACAGTATTACAGATTAGAGGTCATTCAGCCCTCGGCAATACTCAATACTCAATACTTTATTGCATTCCACATGTAGTACTTTGGTGGTAAAACTTAAAATTAGAATCACATGGACCCTGTCGGGCACAGCAAAATAAGTGAGTTAGCAAGTAAGGTATTACTAGATCAAACCTGTTACTTGAGGACTGGTGGTTGTCAAAATTTCAAACTTGTACCAGTAACGACTGTTGAAGAATTGAGAGCAACAAATCACAACTGGCCGACCATAATGTAACTGGTGAACTGATAAGGTTGGTTTTTGTTTGCACGGGATATTTTGAATTAAAAGACGTGTGTTCCACTGTAAGTGTATTGAGCGACTAGTTTGGTTCAAATTAAATGAATATTAAATATCATTAGGACATGCATAACTATAGCTAAGTAAAGAGCGCAGAACGCCGCAACATACCGCCCACGAAAAGGCCTATAGGACTTTTAAAGAACAATGATATAAGAAAAAAACTTTAGTATGAGATTACAACACAACAACTTTATATAAATCTGTGGTGGGGGTAGTAAAATTAATGATTAAACATGCATTTGACAATTTAACAAACTAACTAATACTGCATTTCTTAAGAATAAAATAAACAGTATTAATAAGTGAATAGTTAAGTTACTTCAATTTCAAACACTAAAAACACATATTAAATTCCATTTAGTGGTAACGGACATAATTTTGTTATAGTTCTTTTTGTTATTGAACTGCCACTTTTGACACTATACACCCTCGTTAGACCGTCTGGACCAGGGTGCTTGTCGACGATTCGTCCCAGCGACCATTTTCCAGGAGGCAAGTTGTCGGTTTTTATTAAGACGACATCTCCAATTTTAAATTCTTCTTCCCTTTTGAGCCACTTAGGGCGCTGTTGCAATCTGGACAAGTACTCATCTTGCCATCGTCGCCAGAAGTCGTGAACAAGTTTTTGAGTATGTTGCCAACGGGACAAGCTGGATAGTTTTATGTTTCTCATATCAGGTGACGGGACAACTATCGGTGCCTCTCCAATTAAAAAATGTCCTGGAGTGAGTGGATCTATGTTTTCTGGATCGGTGTCGTTCATGGGACACAACGGACGGGAATTCAAGCAGGCTTCCACTTGGCATAGTATCGTCGCCATCTCTTCGTATGTCAGGTGAGTTGTTACAATTCTTTTCAGGTGGTATTTTATAGATTTAACACCGGCCTCCCACAATCCACCGAAAGAGGGGCTGTAGGCGGGAATGAAGTGCCATTGAGTACCCTCTGTGGCTAGTGTTGCTGCGATTTCTCCAGTGAACTGTAGGTTTGCTTCGTTCCAGGCATCTCGGAGTTCTTTGTCTGCTCCCACGAAGTTGCGTCCTTGATCGCTCCACAGGTGATTACATTTGCCTCGTCTGGCAACAAAGCGTCTAAAAGCGCCAATGAACGCTTCTGAAGTAAGGTCACTCACAAGTTCAATATGGATTGCCTTCGTGGACATACAGATGAATATTGAAACATAAGCCTTTGTTGTCTTCATTCCGCGGCCTTTAGATAACAAAATCTGTAAGGGCCCGGCAAAGTCTACTCCACTATTCAAGAAAGGTCTGGATGGAGTTACTCTTTTATCGGGTAAGTCTCCCATAATTTGTTTTCTAGTCTTTGCGCTAAGTCTAGCACAAATGAGGCATTTGTGTACATGTTTTCTAACTATTGATTTTGCCTTTAAAATCCAGTATTTTGACCGAAGGTAACATAACATCAATTGAATTCCTCCATGAAGCGTCTTAAGGTGTGCGTCGGCTATAATTAAAGGTATTAGTAAGTTTTTATTTCCTAGAATAATTGGGTGTTTTCGTTCATCAGGTAAATTTGCGTGTCTGAGGCGACCGCCCACCCTGAGGATATGTTTATCATCAAGAAAGGGGTTGAGGGATCGCAACGGACTTCTCCCCTTTACTTGTTTATTTCTCTTTAACCTTTCTATTTCTTCCGGATATTCTTCTCTTTGAACTTTTTCTATACAAATTGTAAGTGCGTCTTCTAATTCCTGTGTTGTTATTTGTTTATTTATGTCCATTTTGACCCTGTAGTTCAAGAATCTTTTGCAGTAACAAACAACTTTGAGTAATTCTGACAAGTTGTTAAAATTCTCAAATTGTGTAGTTAGAGATTTTTCTTTATCTTCTGTGCTAAGGTGAGTAATAACATTGTTTGTTTTCATTTCTATATCCGTTGTCATAATTTCATGGTTACTAATTTTTATTTCTTTTTCAGATAACCAAGCTGGGCCTCTCCACCACAAGTCACAATTCTTTAGTTCCGACAGCAACATTCCTCGAGAGGCTAGGTCTGCGGGATTCTCCTTCGATTGTACATGATACCAGCGTTTATTATTTAGGTTTTCTACAATTTCAACGACGCGGTTGGCTACAAACGTTTTCCATCGGTTGGGATCCCCACATAGCCACGATATAACTATAGACGAATCTGTCCATGCATACATATTTGAAGTTGGAATTTTCATTGCTAGGCCAATTTGTTTCAAAAGCTTGGACAGAAGTAACGCGCCGCACAGCTCTAATCTTGGTAAGGATATTGTTTTTAAGGGCGCCACCTTTGTTTTTGCAGCTATGAGTTTTACTTCAACCGTGTCATTTGTTTCAGTTCTTATGTATACTGCTGCAGCGTAAGCTCTTATGGAAGCGTCACTGAATCCATGTATTTGTATATTTGTTTTGTTTGTTTCCACGATACCAAACCATCTGGTCACTTGTACATCATTTACATTAGCAAAATCTGTTCTTATCCGATTCCACTCTTCACGTAAGGGTTCACTGACGTTCTGGTCCCAGTTTACCCCTTCAAGCCATAACTTCTGTAACAACATTTTAGCCATTACGGTACTGGGTGCAATCCAACCGAGTGGATCGAAAAGTCTTTGAATGTCAGACAAAATAGTTCGTTTTGTCACATGAGAACCTTCTGATGCTGGTAAAGATAAATTGTACTGAAATGTGTCTGTTTTGAGGTTCCACACTATACCTAATGCCTTTATTGTTCCATCTAAATTCATGTCTATATGTACGTTGTTGGATCTTTTAGCTTCATCTATAGAACTCATGAAGTTGATGTCGTTTGATGACCATTTTGTGAGTTGAAATCCGCCCCTTTGCAATATCTTTGTGACAGTTTCGGCAAGAAAGATAGCAGATTGGGTGTCATCAGCTCCATCTAGCCAATCATCCATGTAAAAATTCTCCTTGATGGACTGTACAGCAAGTGGTTGATCTCTTCCTTCATCGTCAGCTGTTTGATGGAGTGTTTTGACAGCTAAATACGGTGCAGATGCTGTACCGAATGTTACTCTAAGCAAACGGTATTCGTGTAAATCATCATCCTCGTTGTGTCGCCAGAAAACTCGCTGGAAGTCTGTGTCTTCACGAGTCACCAAGATTTGGCGATACATTTGCTTGATATCGGCCATGAAGCAGACACGCTTCATCCTCCATTTAATGAGCAGGTGTCTCAAATCATTTTGTATCTGTGGACCTACCAATAATTCTTCATTTAGTGACACATTATTTGTGCCTTTACAGGAAGCATCAAAGACAACGCGTGTTCGAGAGGTCTCCTTATCGGTGCGAACTACTGCGTGATGAGGTAAGTAGACTGATCTTGTTTCCTTTTCTATTTCAGGTATCTTCTCCATGTGACCTTGTTCTATGTAATCATCTATGACCTTTGTGTATTCTCTTTTCAGATCTGGTGATCGTTTAAACTTCCGCTCCAGTTGTAAGAATCGTTGTTTGGCTATCTCTCTTGTGTTTCCTTCAGGTGTTTGTAAAATATTCGTGTTCATTTCATTTTGTTGTGGACTGTATATTTTAAAAGGTAATTTGACAACGTATCTTCCTTCTTCATTTCTAGTGGTAGTTTTTTTGTAGATATCTTCACACATCTTTTCTTCTTTTGTTAATTGTCTGTCCTTGTCAATCTCTATTTCCCAAATAGATTTTAACATTTCGTCGACGTCAATTTGATGATGCATTACAAGGTAAGTACTGTTTTGTGGTTTGTCGAAGATATCTCCGAAGATAATCCATCCCAGGTTTGTATTTTGAGCAGTTGGGGTGCCTGGTGGACCCTTTATTAAATCTGGCTGTATAATCTGTGCATATTCTTTGACTCCTAGTAGCAGATCTACAGATCCAGGTGTTAAGTAACTTGGATCAGCCAAGTTAAGCCCGTCAATGTGGGGCCATGGTTGTTTGATAATTGTTTTGGCGGGTATCTTAGTGGTCAGTTGTTTCGACATCACGTAGGCTTGGATCGGTAAACTATAGTTATGGTCCCACTGTGATCTTATAGTAAGCTGTACCACGTGTTTGATTTCTGTTCTCGAAGACCCCACTCCTACAACACTTCCTTTGAATGGTTGTCTCTTTAGTTTCAAAAGTTGAGTCGCTTTCTCGCTTATAAATGTAGCTTGTGAACCTTGGTCTATCAGCGCGCGTAGTGAAATGATTTGGCCTTCTGCATTCATTGCTTCCACTACAGCAGTCGCTAACAGTGCTGTCCCATGTCTAGTTGTATGATGCGACGCGATCACTGTGTTCACTTGAACTGGTTCTTTTTCTTCTACTACATGCTGTGAAGCCAACGGTTGTGAAGTGCTCGGTGTAGCCGCTGGTTCTGTGTTCTTAGTTTCATGAAGTAAAGAATGATGACGTCGGTGACATTTCTGACAAGACACTGGTAATCTACATCTCTTTACCGAGTGTCCAAGTGCTAGACAATTGAAGCATAACTGCTTGTTTTTGACATATTCGGTTCGCTCGTCTAGTTTCATATCAATAAATTTCTTACAGTGACACAACGTGTGATTTTCTTTGCACATGATGCATGATTTCTCTGTGGTTGGTGTGGCAACATGATAAGAACGTTCTTTAACTTGTTTTTCTCTTGAATTATTGTTAGACGTAACTCCTGTAACTAACTCCAGGGTGCGGAACTTGGACTCCATGAAGTTCTTTATTTCACTCCAAGTAGGCAATGCTTCGCTGTCTTCTTTATAGGCATATCCTTCCCAGTCTTTATGTGTCTCCGGGTCAAACTTCTGAACGAGCAGAAATATTATTACATGATCCCAAGAGGCGGTATTTATTTTTAAATTTTCCAAGTTATTTATACATTCTGTAGTGGTATCTAACAAGCCTTTTAATTGAGCGGCTGATTGCGAAGTCATTTTTCTCTGGTGAAATAATCTTTTCATAATACAGTTTAATATTATACGTCTGTTACCATACCTCTTATTCAAAACATTCCATGCAGTTGCGTAATTACTGGATGTCACTTGTATATGTGTCAATAACGCCTCAGCTTCTCCACTTACACTTGTTTTTAAATAATGTAGTCTTTGTACATCACTGAGGTTATTATTTTCGTGCACTAAAGAAGTAAACAGGTCTTTGAAAGTCGGCCATCCTTCATAACTTCCATTAAATTTTGGTAACTCAATTTTAGGTAAATGTACTATATGTTGCTGTGCATAAGATACGTTCATACTTGAATTTGCAGTTTTCGAATCCGTAGATGACGATTCCGATAATGACGTAAGCATATCCTTTAAATCACCCTGTAGTATGTTGTATAAATCTTCATAAATAAAGAATTCTTCGTTCAAAAAGTATGGCAAACTTCCCTTTTGTTCTTTAGGGGTTATCTTTACTAACGCGTCATGTGCTTTCTTGAATGATATCCAATACTCGTCAATAATCTTCAAACGTGCTTCTATATATCCCTTTGTTAGTCTAGCTTTCGGACACTTTTTTAAGTTTGTTTGAGTTTTCCGTAGTAAATTTGCGCCATCTTCTAAGGCAGAGAGATATTGTTGTTGTTCTTGCGTAGTACACATTATTATTTCACTATTTGAATATCACTCTAAACAATCTTCAATATTATAGTTCGTAAAAACTTGCAATGTTCAATAGCAGTACTAATTAGTTAACGACTTGGTTGTAAACACATTCATATAAGTATCTATAATCCGAGGTGATTTTTCTAAGAATCCTTTTCTTTGGAATGCAGTTCTTTTGTTTAAGCGGCCCGATGTTTACCGGTTCGTAATTTCTACGTTCGGCTCGAATACGACCATATGGTGAACTGATAAGGTTGGTTTTTGTTTGCACGGGATATTTTGAATTAAAAGACGTGTGTTCCACTGTAAGTGTATTGAGCGACTAGTTTGGTTCAAATTAAATGAATATTAAATATCATTAGGACATGCATAACTATAGCTAAGTAAAGAGCGCAGAACGCCGCAACAGTAACAAATGGTCAACATTTGACAGATCATGACTTTGTTCAAGAAACCGGAGATTATAGTGTCTTATTAGGTTTCCTATCATTACGTTAAAATATTAATGATATGATAATTGTTTATTTCAGCAACCTTTCTATAGTTTTCCTGACGGCGCAACGTGACCTTTGTTTAACAATCGGACTAAGCAATATGTGGACTTATCAAATATTGTCTGCAAAGTTATCACAACTATCTTAAGTATGAATGACAACAACAATTTCAACTTTTGGCATCAAAAGATTAATCACATTAAAAGATGATATTAATAAATCGCATCATTTTATTAAATGCTAGTCTTTGGCCGCGACTTCGTCCGCGTGGATTCATAGTTCCCGTTCCCGGGGGATTTCCGGGATGAAAACTATCCTATGTCCTTTCTCGGGTCCCAGATTTATATCTGTACCAAATTTCATTCAAATCGGTTCAGTGATTTAGGCGTGAAGAAGAGACAGACAGACAGACAGTTACTTTCGCATTTATAATATTAGTACGGATTTGTATTTAAAAAAAAACAATCTGTAATAAAACATAATATTTTTTCTTGATCATTTTCTACCTTACCTTTATTTTGCCAGTTTGAAATTTATCAAATAAATACGTAACGTGTTTGTATCAGGTAAATAATGATTTCATCTGTCGCTCACATTTTTCATCTATGAGACACCTTATGAATCCACACGAACTTTTAAAGTGAATTAGGTTACATGAAATTTTATTTGATATTTCTCACTTGTGCACTGAAAATGCATTTTATCATCACATCAGCTCGGGCAGCAATTCCGCCTTGAGCATAATACAAACTTAGCGCACTAGTATTATAATGTACTATTATAAAACAGATAGACTATGTGTATGTATGTAGTAGAGTTAATTTATGTAAATAAATTACCAACCTTAATACAAAAAGTGTCATTCATTCTTGTCCGATTTAAAATAATTGTCATGTTTAAAACTTTGTTATTGAAATTATCATAAAAATCTATTTATATATAATTACAAATTGTTTCATTTTTATTTCTATTCTATTATAAATTACAAAAATAAACAACAAAATAACAGAAATGTTATTAGAAATGAAAAAAAAAACAACACAGGTTGTAAGGTTCGATCCTAAGTCAAATTGAAAAAATGCAAAAAGAAAATGAGGTATGTGTGACTCGAACCTATGACATACAGGTTATCGAGTGCAAGGCTTATACACCTAAGCCATCGAACTACTTGCGTAAGTGCCTGAATTTGTGCTTCTTATTTTTTGGTTTATATTTATATTGTCAAACAAACGCTCATAAATGAGCGAAGTGGCTATTGACTACCTACAACATTAAAGTTAAAGTAACAAGAAATTGTAAGTGTGTGCGTAACGACAGGTCTATCTTACAAGCAGATTTTACGCACACCAATATTATGGTAGTACGAGTATGTAAACTTGTGCCGCCTTATTACAAAACAAGGTTTTTCTCTAAACCAGGTTTAAACCATTGAGCTAGGTTTTGTGTTTCGAATCTTGATCGTATCAGAATAAGATTCAAATTACAAAACCTGGCTCAATGGTTTAAACCTGGTTTAGAGAAAAACCTTGTTTTGTAATAAGGCGGAAATAGTTTGCTTTGCGTACATTGTGCAATAAAAAATAAATAAATATATTTTAAGTATTTTTAAGTCAGTGTCCATTTTATAAAACATTTGCTCCAGTTGCCGTTAACTTAGAAGAGAAATTGAAACTACAGCTTATAAGACTTAATTCTTAGCGTTTATTGGAAAGAAGAATAAAACGTACACAATTACACATCTAGGTAAGAAATGCATTTGCGATTCCACATGTCAATTGAAATGGGTCTTATTGCAGCAGCTGTAGCCTTCCTCACATAAAGCCTGACTCCACTATGACGTAAGCATGAGATTACGATACGGCACTGCTATTTGAAAAGTCAGTTGAATCCATACTAATATAATATTATAAGTGGGTAAGTGTATGCGTCTGTTTGTCCTTCTTTTACGGTAAACTGCTATACCGATCTAAATATAATTTAGCACATATATCGTCCATAGCCTGAGAAAGGATATAAAATTGTTTTTACCCCGAAAATCTTACGGGAACGGGAACCACGCGGGTAAAACCGCGGGACAGCTAGTTACTAAATAAATTAAAAACTAATGTTTGGCTTCCGTCTTGATTCGAAGTGAGGATGAAATTAGGAGGATAAAATAAGATTACTGTAATAATGTCTAAACAGGGCGAGGTTAGAAAATTCAATAAGCCCTAACACGAAAAAAGAAAATATTACTGACCTCTTATACAAAGGACTACAAAGGATCGGTTGGACACAAATACAGTTTTTTCAGTCGGTTCCCTATCCATTTGCATAAAATTTTAAGACCTATAATATAACTTAGCATAATGTTGTTTGGCATAATTATATTTTCGCATAATATAATTACGCATAACAGCTCATGCATAATTTTTTTAAGCATAATGTCTCTAACCATAATAATGATTAGGCATAATGTTCTAAAGCATAAACTTATTAAGCATAAAGTTCTAAAGCATAACTTTTTTAAGCATAAAGTTCTAAAGCATAAATTACACATACAAATATTAAAACATTAAAACACTAGCTTTTGCCCGCGACTTCGTCCGCGTGGAATAATAGTTCCCGTTTCCGGGGGATTTCCGGGATGAAAACTATACTATGTCCTTTCTCGGGTCCCAGACTATGTCTGTACCAAATTTCATTCAAAATTGGTTTAGTAGTTTAGGCGTGAAGAAGAGACAGACTGGCAGAGTTACTTTCGCATTTATAATATTAGTATGGATTAACTGTGGAACTATCTTGAGCGTACACAAAAAGATTATTGGGGTTGTATAAGCGTGAAAGAGCTACATTGACCATAGTAAAAGTATCCAAAACATATCCAATGGCGTTTTTTTTTTGATGGATAGGAAATCATCAAATGACTTCTCCCGCCCCTAAAGAGGGAAGGAGGGTCAGACTTTTACTGACTAAAATCCAATAATGTACCTTCGGTTACCCTTATATATTTCGGGGCCGCGGTAACTATTAGAAGCATCGACACGCAGTCGACACGGGTCTGGTCCTAGTCGGGCGGCGAGCTACCTACCGCTCGCCTTCCGCAGGCCCACGCCTCCAGTGGCCATCATCTTGTGACTCTCGACAACTAAGCCTGGGTCTCAGTCCGGGGCGTGAAGCTTGACGCTACCTCACGCGCCCCACCGCTTTCGTTACCAGCGTGTCTGCTTCGCAGGAGGCGACGGCTTCCTATTCAGTCTCGCCCCGAAGCATGGCCTGAACCAGCGCCGATCGCCTCTGCAACGACACGGTGGTGGTTCGCCCAAGCGGGGCCTACCTACACCATGTCATGCAGGCGTCACTTCCGCCCAAATCCGACATAGGAACCTCCCGAAATGTCCGTGTGCGGTGAGGAGGATCATCATCTCCCTAGCCTTTTCTCAACTATGTTGGGGTCGGCTTACAGCCGAACCGGATTCAGCTGGATACCAGTGTTTTACGTGAAGCGTCTGCCTATCAGACCTCCACAACCCAGTAACTGGGCGACGATACCCTTTGGTTCGACTGGTCAGACTTTCTGGTTCTGAATACCCCTAGCGTCAAAGTTCTACGAATGACAACCGGGGCTTAACATGCTTTCCGAAGCACGGGATGTCAGTGATGTCCAAGATAAACTATAGAAAGTACATATGAATTGAAAAAGTCACATTGGTACTTGCCCGGATTTGAACCGGTAACCTCTTACACGCGCCTTTATGACGACCCAGATGTGTTATTCTGATGTATAAGCTACGAATATTTTGCAAAGCCATCGGCCAATATTCTTTATTGTACACCAATAAGACAAAAACATTAAAGGACAATACAAACAAATATGCAAGAGTACAAATAGGCGGCCTTTTTTCGCTAAAAAGCAGTTTCTATTACATACTATCATTTATACTGCTTGCTGCGGAGTAATTTTAAAACTGTGAATATCTTCAAAGGTATTTTTTTTTGAAATTATAAACGACTTCCGCACAATGAAAATTACGCTAGGGGCATTTTGCGTTTTAGTAATTTTATATTATCTCCGGAAGTATATGACCAATTGACATACTTTAAATGGCAAATCTTATCTGTATGATGTCCTTGTGATACTGAAATAATTTATTGTCATAAGAAGTAATATTTTGTTGCTCAAATAATCAACCAAACGTATGTATGCCGAAAAATCATTTTTTTAATGCAATAAAAGAAGTATAATAAAAGATAAAATATAAAAGATAGAGATATGGTATCGCGGACTTTTTGTAGAAATAATTAAGACAAACCAAGTTGCCATACATTGTTTTTAATTTTAAGCAACTGTTTAGGCAGCGCACGCAAATAATTCTGTTTTATGAGGTAATTTTTTCCGACTTGCTAGACAAAAGTTACGATAGCTCAGTTAATATACATGTTATAAAAATAATTTTTAGCCTATAGCACTCAGGAATAATGTAGCGTTCTGCCAGTGAAAAAATTTTTGGAATCGGTTCATTAGTTCCAGAGATTACCCCAAACATACAAACTTACAAACATACAAACTTACAAATTTTACCTCTTTATAATATTAGTATAGATATTTTTATAGGTATAACAATGAAAAAAATATTAACACCTAGAATATTGAGACACTATACACGCATGCAAGCAAGCATGCAGCATTTAAGCAAGCATGCAACATGCAGTGGGCAGGGTTTCTGTGACGGCTCCGAAGCTGCGGGCCTCCGGCGGCCCCACGCGTGCTATTCGTCGCAGACGGCTTTCACTCACCCACCTGCTCCTCAGCCCGCGGGCCACCTCACCCGTACGCGCCTACGCGATTTTAAATAACACTCAAGGGGTAGGACAAACAAGACTACGTGGAGTCGGTTTTGCAGCAATTCGGTTCTGTCACTAACTTTTGTTGCACAGCATATTAATTTTTTAACAAACAATATTATTTGATTGTTACAGAAACTATAGCAAATTGGTTTGTTTTACATAATGTCATGTATATTTTTATAATAAGTCATTTGCATGAAAATTGTTTATGTTATTTATATTAATTGTATGCCTAAATATTATTATGTTAATAGTCATTAGGCCTACTAACGTTATGCCAATAGTCATTAGGCGTACTAACGTTATGCGAATCAAATTTATGCCAAAACAAATTAGTCTTTAACATGATTATGCCAACATAAAGTATTATTATGCCAAAACAAATTGTACCAAAATCGTTATGCCGAAGTATATAAGGACAAAGAACATTTTGCGAAAAAAAGGGATCCCTTTTCAGTCAAGCCATCATGACGGTATTAGGACAGTTAGACAACAGCCGAGCACATCACGTCACCTCATACTAATATGAGACGTGACGGTGGACAAACAGCCTTATGACTATAAGGCCAGCTTTCTGTGCATAACGCGACGTAAACCTTCTATAAGTTGAATACCTAACAAAATTACGTTTATCGAGTAGGTATGATTAAACGATAAAATACTATCAAATGATTTCTAATATCTTGTTGCATTTATGATTATACTAATCCTAATCCTAATATGTAATAATATTTTTACGGTTCCGTACTCAAAGGTTGGCAAAAAAGCCTTGTTATTTAGAATGTATGTTTGCCTGTCTGTCTGTCTTCCGTTTGACACAGGCCTGAATATTTTGAATAGTAAATGACACAGTGCAGTATTCGTTTTCACAGTATGTCAATCAACAATGCTGCTATAACAGCTAATAATATAATCAAAAACCTAAAATAACAAAGAGAAAGTCCCCGTTAGTAAGTACGGGCGCCGCCGGTACCGCTAACGCTCGGCAACCAGACTGCTGTCGCACCGCGTGATTTGTTTGAAAACAAACGAACGTGTGTGCGCCTACCAGCAAACGTACCGCTGCTGCACTACAGCCGTACGACACGAAACGCATAAATTGAAAGAACCCTTTAGACTTTTACTGGCAGAAACCTACCCCCCTTAAAAGTCTGACACGCCCTCCCGCCGCACCCAGGACGGAGCAGTCATTTGCTGATTTCCCACTCCCCCAAAAAAAAAAAAGAAACCTACCCCCCGTTGTATTATCCTACCTAATCTAACGCATTCGACTTCCGTAATTTCCGGCTGAACGCTTATGACTAACCAGAACACGAGACACTCTGGGTAAATATAAACAGATTTATAATTGTACATATAAAGTGTTAGAAATCACACTTACGGAACGACAAAGGACTTTATACTACTGATTACTTAATAAATATCTTAGATGACTAGGCTATAAATGCAATTCTTATAGTGTAGTTTCCTCATTCGTTCCTCTCTCTCTGAGCAGTGATATTATTTGATAAAAATGAATATTATTGATCGTGTTAGTTTGCCTTTATTTCTAATGTCTGTAAAATTATAACTTTTTTCATTTATTATGTATTATTCCGAAACTAAAAAAATAATAATAATTCGCAGTGTCCTTCAATGTGCAGCAGGAAGCGGTATTAAAGTAAGAGTGGAGCAGGGCTGGCTGGAAGGAGAAGTGCTGGAGTTAGTTACCGGAGATGGACAGTACAACAGTTTTAAAGGCATTCCCTACGCGCAGCCGCCAATCGGAACCCAAAGATTTAAGGCAAGTACTTGCAGAAAAGATCGAAAATACTGATCACAATGTGGTTAAGGTTTCAAACTTACTATTCATATTTATTACCAGGCGCCACTACCTCCCCTACCCTGGACTGGAGTAAGAAACGCAACGCAACATGGTCCAATATGCCCACAAGTGGATGACTTCACAGGCATTTTCTACCCCGGCAATGAAGACTGTTTATTCCTCAATGTATATTCGCCAAACTTAACGCCTAAAATTCTTCTACCGGTACTAGTATTCATTCACGGAGGGGGATACAAATATGGATCCGGCAATGTGGACTCCTACGGTCCAGATTTCCTTATCAGAAAGGCTATGGTCGTCGTGACAATTAACTACAGATTAGATGCTTTAGGCTTCTTGAGCCTTGGCACTGAAGAAGTTCCTGGCAATGCAGGACTCAAAGATCAAGTCGCAGCTTTGCAATGGGTACAGAAAAACATCAAATATTTCGGAGGGGATGCAAACAGAGTAACTATTGCGGGTCAGAGCGCGGGCAGCGCTTCTGTTTCATTACATATTGTTTCCCCAATGTCTAAGGGGTTGTTCCATAGGGCTATCGCAATGAGTGGAGCTCAATATTGTGATTTCTCCACGTCTTTTCATCCTGAAAGACGCGCCTTTGTCCTTGGCAAGCAGCTTGGTTTTCAAACTGAAGACCCTTACGAACTTCTAAAATTTCTACAGTCCGTTCCTTCAGATAAATTAGTAGACACTAGTCCTAATATATTATCATCTGAAGAGTATTCTTATAACATACTTAAAATGTATCAATTTGTACCTGTGGTTGAAAAATATGGAAGCAAGGATAATTTCTTGACCTACAATGTATTTGATGGATTTGACCATATCAATGATGTGGATGTAATGTTTGGTTACACTAACCAGGAGGTGGCTGCGATAACTGAACAGATTGCGTCAAAACTATTAGCGCACTATGACAAATTCCCAGAATTGTTTGTTCCCAAAAAACTTTTAAACCGGCATGAACCGAACACTATTTTGGAACTATCGGATACAATTAGCAAATATTACTTAGGGACTAAAAGTGTTGATCTAAACTCCATTAAAGAATTTGGAAATTATGCGAATTACGTCACATTTATATATGATATCGTCCGCTACTTCTCGCGTTTGCCCATTGTAACAAATACCGTAAGATATTCCTACCAGTTTTCTCTCAGCTCCAGCAGGAATGTGTATGGTCTACCGGCGCAAAAATACGGTATCTACGGCGCTGGCCATATGGATGACTTGATGTACATGTTTGAACCTCACTCGTTGAATCTGGTTTCGGATAAAAACAGTGTAGAATTTAAACTCATAGATAAATATACTACGTTCTTCACGGACTTTGCTAAATACGGGTAAGTCAAACCTAGTGTGGTTATATTTGGGCATTAGGGGTAATTCAGCCCACGGCAAGGAAGGTAGATTAAACCTGTCACTTGAGGACTGGTTGTCAAAATGTCAGACTTTAACCAGTAAGACTATTGACAGAATAAAGGTTTTTGCTAATGAGAAATCCGCTAGATGGCAATACGTAGGCGTCAAGTCGTACTGCAGCATGATTGGTGAATTTTTGACATATCTGTCAATGTCATGCCGTTTTATCGACAGATATGTCCAAATTCACCAATCATGCTGCAGTTGGACCTGACGCCTACGTGCTGCCAAAAAACCCTCATTGAGAGCAAATCACAACTGACCCGCCATAATGTTACAAATGGTCAACATTTGTCAGATCATGTCTTAGTTCGAGAAACCGGAGAATATAATGGCTTATTAGGTTTCCTATCATTACGTTACAAATGCTTATGTATATGTAAGTTATGCAATCTTTTAAAGAAGACCGTGACTCTACACGCTTTTACGTCTAAACCGCTGAATCGATTTTGATGGAACCTATTTGCAGAAAGTGAGCTTTAATCTGAATGACAGATCGACTGAGTTTGACATCGCTAAAAAATAGCTACGTACATAATATTAATGATATGATATTTTTTTTATTTCAGCAATCCTTTCTATAGTTCTGCTGACGGCGCAACGTGGCCTTTGTTTAACAATCGAACTAAGCAATATGTGGACTTATCAAACAACGGCTCCGAAGTTATAACAACTATCTTAAGTATGAATGACAACGATAATTTCAACTTTTGGCAGCAAATCTACTCATCTAGTGAAGGACTAATCACATAAAAATATGATATTAATAAATCGCATCGTTTTATTAAATATTTTGTTTTTTTTTTATATAAAAAAAACATCTGTAATAAAGCACAATATTCTTGTATTTTTGTGTATTTTTTATCTTTCTTTTATTTTGCCAGTTTAAAGTTTAAGTTTATCAAATAAATACGTAACGTGTTTGTATCAGGTAAATAATGATTTCATCTGTCGCTCACATTTTTCATCTATGAGACACCCTATGAATCCACACGAACTTTTAAAGTGAATTAGGTTCATGAGTCGGATTCGGGCGTAAGGGACGCCTGCGTGACATGGTGGAGGGTGCCCAGCTTGGGCGGACCACCGCCGTATCCTTGCAGGGGCGATCGGCGGGGGTGACATCTCGCGCCCTGCGCTGGTTCAGGCCATGCTACGGGCCGAAACTGACTGGGTAGCCGTCGCCTCCTTTGGCGAAGCAGTCATGCTAGAGAAGGGGGCGGCGGGGCGCGTTAGGCAGCGTCAAGCCCCACGCCCCGGACATAGACCCAGGCATAGTCGTCGAAAGTCGCAGACGACTACCGGCCATCGTAGGCGCGGGACCACGGACGGCGAGCGATGGGAAGCTCGCCGCCCGATAAGGAACATGCCGGTGTCGACGGCGCGTTTGTTCCAGCATGTGACCAGTGACGGGACCCTCTAGGGTTAATGCCTACCTGGGTTGCGGAATAGTTGTAATAGTAACCGCGGCCCCGGAACACAAAAGGCAACCGAAGGAACAAGGGTGGGTTTTAGTCAGTAAAAGTCTGACACGGGCTCATGAGAAACCATTTGATGATTTCCAATCCATAAAATTACATAACTCGGTTAAAACCGCGTTTTATAATAGTACCGTCACCGTTGAGTTTTATATAATTATTAACTTAAGAACTCTACTATATTAATATGTTAAAAATATATGAGACTGTTTGTTTCCTGAATAAATAAATAAAATAAATAAATTATGTTAACTCAACGGTGACTGATTGACATAGTGATCTAATAAACGCACAGCCCAAGCCACTGAACGGATCGGGCTGAAATTTGGCATGCAGGTAGATGTTATGACGTAAGCATCCGCTAAGAAAGAATTTTTGAAATTCCAACTCTAAAGGGGTAAAATAGGGTATGGAAGTTCGACATCTACGCGGGCGAAGCTGCAGGCGAAGCTGCAGGCGAAAGCTAGTAATGTTATAAATGGGAAAGTGTATATGTCTGTTTGTTCGTCGTTCACGCTTAACTACTGGACCGATTCAAATGTTTGGCACAGAGATAGTCCATAGCCTGAGAAAGGACGAAGAATAGTTTTAATCCCAATAATCCCAAGGTAACGGGAACTACGGTAAAACCACGGGACAGCTAGTTACTGAATAAATTGAAAAGTAATGTTTGGCTTCCGTCTTGATTCGAAGTGAGAATGAAATTGGGAGGATAAAATAAGATTGCTGTAATGGTGTCTAAACAGGGCGAAGTTAGGACAAGTCATGAAGCCCTTACACGAAGAAAAAATATTACTGGCCTATTCTACAGAGGACTACAAAGGATCAGGGATACAAATACTAACATTCAGTCAAGCCATCATAAATTGAAAGAACCCTTTAGACTTTTACTGGCAGAAACCTAGCCCCCGTTGTACCATCCTACCTAATCTAACGCATTCGACTTCCGTAATTCCCGGCTGAATGCTTATGACCCCTTGACTTGAACAAGCACACGAGACACTCCGGGTAAATAAGCGGATTTATATTTGTACATATAGAGTGTCAGAAATCACACATACGGAACGACAAAGGACTTTACACTACTGATTACTTAATAAATATCATAAATGATAAATATCTGAAATATTTATCATTTAAGATATTAGATCTTGCTATAAATGCAATTTTTATTGTGTAGTTTCCTCATTTGTTCCTTTCTCTGTCTGAGCAGTGATATTATTTGATAAAAATGAATATTATTGATCGTGTTAGTTTGCCTATATTTCTAATGTCTGTAAAATTATAACTTTTTTCATTTATTTATGTATTATTCTGAAACTAAAAAAATAATAATAATTCGCAGTGTCCTTCAGAGTGCAGCAGGAAACGGTATTCAAGTAAGAGTGGAGCAGGGCTGGCTGGAAGGAGAAGTGCTGGAGTTAGTTACCGGAGATGGACAGTACAACAGTTTTAAAGGCATTCCCTACGCGCAGCCGCCAATCGGAACCCAAAGATTTAAGGCAAGTACTTGCAGAAAAGATCAGAAAATATTGATCATGATGGGGTAAAAGTTTCAAACTTATTATTCATATTTATTACCAGGCGCCACTGCCTCCTCTACCCTGGTCTGGAGTAAGAAACGCAACGCAGCATGGTCCAGTATGTCCACAAGTGGATGATTTCACAGGCATTTTCTACCCCGGCAATGAAGACTGTTTATTCCTCAATGTATATTCGCCAAACTTAACGCCCAAAATTCTTCTACCGGTACTAGTATTCATTCACGGAGGGGGATACAAATATGGATCCGGGAATGTGGACTCATACGGTGCAGATTTCCTTATCAGAAAGGCTATGGTCGTCGTGACAATTAACTACAGATTAGATGCTTTAGGCTTCTTGAGCCTTGGCACTGATGAAGTTCCTGGAAATGCAGGACTCAAAGATCAAGTCGCAGCTTTGCAATGGGTACAGAAGAACATTAAATATTTCGGAGGGGATGCAAACAGAGTAACTATTGCGGGTCAGAGCGCGGGCAGCGCTTCTGTTTCATTACATATTGTTTCCCCAATGTCTAAGGGGTTGTTCCATAGGGCTATCGCAATGAGTGGAGCTCAATATTGTGATTTCTCCACGTCTTTTCATCCTGAAAGACGCGCCTTTGTCCTTGGCAAGCAGCTTGGTTTTCAAACTGAAGACCCTTACGAACTTTTAAAATTTCTTCAGTCCGTACCTTCAGATAAATTAGTAAACACTAGTCCTAATGTTTTATCATCTGACGAGTATACTTATAATATACTTAAAGCGTTTCAATTTGTACCTGTCGTTGAAAAATATAGCGGTACGGATAATTTTCTGACGTACAATACTTTCGATGGATTTGACCATGTCAATGAAGTGGATGTTATGTTTGGTCACACTAACCAAGAGCTGGCTCCATTAGCTGAATTTAACGGGTTAACGCTATTAACGCACTATAACAAATATCCAGAAGTGTTTGTTCCCAAAAAACTTTTAAACCAGCATGAGCCGAACACTATTTTGGAACTATCGGATACAATTCGCAAATATTACTTAGGAACCAAAAGTGTTGATCTAAGCTCCTTGAAAGAGTTTGTTAATTATGCAAATTACGTTACATTTATATATGATATCGTCCGCTATTTCTCGCGTTTGCCCATTGTAACAAATACCGTAAGATATTCCTACCAGTTCTCTCTCAGCTCCAGCAGGAATGTGTACGGTCTACCGGCGCAAGAATACGGTATCTACGGCGCTGGCCATATGGATGACTTGATGTACATGTTTGAACCTCACTCGTTGAATCTGGTTTCGGATAAAAACAGTGTAGAATTTAAACTTATTGATAAATATACTACGTTCTTCACGGACTTTGCTAAATACGGGTAAGTCAAACTTTTTGATAACCTTACTAAATAAAAATATAAAAGAATAATAAGTATACAGGATGAAAAGTTTTAATAGGCCCTGGTAGTTTTGTTTCTTTTAAAAAGTAAAGGAATGTTTCCTTTAAGTAAAATAATCTATCTCAACGATTTAAGGTAGTTTTCATCCAGGGCCCATTAAAACTTTCCACCCTGTATATTGTATATACCTTAAGGGGTGATAGTTTGCTCTATTTTATGACTAAAACCACTAGAACATGTGGTGTCTAAACCCAACGCCTTTTAAATGGCAGCCGTTTTTGTATATTGGTTGATTTTTTCATAGCGTTTCATAGTTTCCTATTATGTCTAAACCACTGAACGATTCACTGAATAAAAAATCGACTAAGCTAAACTTCAACAACAGCTAGTACTAAATATTAATGATATGATATTTTTTTCATTTCAGCAACCCTTTCTACAGTTCTGTTGACGGCACAACGTGGCCTTTGTTCAACAATCGGACTAAGCAATATGTGGACTTATCAAACAACGGCTCCGAAGTTATAACAACTATCTTAAGTATGAATGACAACGATAATTTCAACTTTTGGCAGCAAATCTATTCATCTGTTGAAAAATTAATCACATAAAAAGATGATATTAATAAATAGCATCATTTTATTAAATACTTTGTTTTTTTTTATAGAATCAGTCACATAAAAATAATTACATATTTTGGAAGGTATAAGGCAACGCGTTGTTTTACTTTATTGTTGAGAAAATGATCTGAAAAAAAAATGAAACATAATATTCTTATTCATTTTCTAACTTAACCTTATTTTACCAATCAACTCTGTATTTTGCTTGCATAGCGTTTACGTGTTTTAATTATAAATTAAGTGAAAGTACATTCCATCAACATTTGTCGATATTTTTTCCTATCTTAACCTTTATTTTTCTACGCGACCTTTTAAAGAGAATTAATGTGAATTCAAGATGCACTTTGAATCAGCAAAACGTTTTGGGAGGCAATTATGTTAATGATTCTTGAACTGAATCAATAATAAAATGGGTAAGTATTTTTTAAAGTTTTACTCCTATTTACGCTTATCGGTAAGTGTGAAACTACCGTTCTTGGATTGCGGAATGTTTATAATAGTTACCGTGACACTGGAACATAAAGGGCAATCGAAGGAACATGAGTGGGTTTTAGTCAGTAAGAGTCTGACACGCCCTCCCGCCGCACCCAGGACGGGAGCAGTCATTGGATGATTTCCCACTAACCAAAAAACTACCGTTCTTAAAAAGTAGCCATTCATATAGCTTTTTGCTTTGGATAATTTCATAGATCCAAAGCAAAAAGCAAGCAAGTTAAAATAACAAGTATAAGTAATGAAGGCAAACCGTTTTGTGGGTCTTACCTTATTAAATACTTACCTTTTTAGAATAAAGATAAATAAATAAATAATAAATTGATTGTTGACCAGGTATCGTTTTTAGGGTTCCGTAGTCAACTAGGAACCCTTAGGCCACGTCCGCACAGGCAGGTGGCTAGCTTAGCGCCTAGAGCCTAGCGGCTTACATCCTGGCTACTTGCTTGGATACACGGGTGGCCGCACATGAGGTGGTTTGCGTGGTAGGTCGCTAGGTGCCTTGGGCATTTGCTTGTCGCCACGTTGACGAGATGTCGCTTTCAAAAATAGCTCGAAAACTACTACTCACAGAAAATTCATCTTTTAAATATATTAGTTCACGGCCTTATCCGTCATGTTGTGTTCATGATATAAATAAATCACGGTCAAGTTATGGGGAGTTTAATGTTCTATATAAACAATTGCGTAATTTTGACGATAAATTTAATTAATATTTGCGTATGACCAGAGAAACATTTAATCTACTTCTCAGTAAAGTTAAAGGAAAACTAACTCATTTGGATACTCATCTTAGAAAAAGGTTCCACAAAGGTTTTCTTTTGAAAACTGAAACCATTAATATTTCATCCATTGTTTTCTTCTAACCTCCTATAGTATTACAAAAATCCGAGTTAAGTTTTCACCCAGTGGCTACTTTTCAACCTGGCGCCTCGCAACAAAAAACCAACACGTTTGTTTACATGGATGCACGCCAAGCGACTAGCTAGGCGCTAAGCGCGCAGTGCAGCCGGTCGCGTTCATTTTAGAACGTTTGTTTTACTAAGCTACTAGCTAGGTGACGCGCTAGACACTAGGCGCTAAGCAAGCCGCCTGCCTGTGCGGACGTGGCCTTATAGTTTCGCCATGTCTGTCTGTCTGTCCGTCCGTCCTCGCTTAATCTCTGTGACCGTTAACACTAGAAAGCTGAAATTTGGTACCAATATGTATATCAACCACGCCGACAAAGTGGTAAAATAAAAATGGGAAAAAAATGTTTTATTAGGGTAGCCCCCCTATATGTAAAGAGGGAAGTGATTTTTTTTTATTTCAACCCTGACGTGTGATATATTGTTACTATTGTTAGATAGGTATTTAAAACTAAAATCAGTTTTTGATAATGTCAATAATATCGGAAATAATCGCTCCAAAAAGAAAAATTAAAGCGTCCCCCCCCCCCCTCTAACTCTTGACCCGTAGGTTTAAAAAATATGAAAAAAATCTGGAAAGTAGAACTTTATAAGGACTTTCTAGGAAAATTATTTTGAACTTGATAGAAAGAACAGTTTTTGTACAAAAAAAGACAAAAAGGTTGTACAAAATAATTTCTGCGTACTTAGTATGTCAACGTAACAAAATTAAATAGCCTTTTTTTTAACTTATAAGTGGGAACACTTATTGTGACGGACGGAAAACTACGGAACCCTACATTGAGCGTGGCCCGACACGCTCTTGGCCGGTTTTTTTTCATATTATGATTATTACGAGTTACCACGTCCTGAAATATTTTGCAGTTTCGTGCGCCTTGTATAAAATTTCATTTTCCTCGCTTGGGTTTAAAAAAAAAATGGACTGTATCACGGATTTGCAATATATTATTTAAATAGCTTGGATCAAATTTTGAAAGATAAGCATCACGTATATTTTCTAGTACAGATTTTTTTCAATTTTGGTATTATTTTTCGCAATTATTGTCTCTGTGACTAGTGAATCCTTTGTTCACCCCCGAAACGTGATTCACCCGACAATACACACAATATCGTAAAAGTCACGGAAAACGTGAGCAATATTTTAAGTCAGAGTCCATTGTTTAAAACATTTTCTCCAGTTGCCGTATACTTGGAAAAGAAATAAGCAGCTATAGCTTTCAAAGACTTAATTCTTAGCGTTTATTGGAAAAAAGAACAAAACGTGAACATGTACGTATCTAGAAGCTGCATGTGCAATTTCAAATGTCAATTGAAATGGGTTTTATTGCAGCAGCTGTAGCCTTCCTCACATAAAGCCTGACTTCAGTATGACATAAGAATAAGATTACGATACGACTTTGCTATTTGAAAAGTCAGTTGAATTACTGAATAAATTGGGAACTCATTTTCGGTTTCCATCTTGATTCGAGTGAGGATGAAATTGCGAGGATTAAAATAGGATTACTTTAATGGTGTTGTCTAAACTGGGATGAGAGGATCAAAAAAGTCACTTAGCCCTAACATAAGGAATCAGAAGATGTACTTTTAGCAAACTATGTGCCACAAAACTGTCTGTTTGTGCATCACTGCGTCTGTTTCTAACAGTTAAATATACAGCCTTGTAACTAATCACAAAACAGTATTAAAAAATAATTACAGGTAGGACTTAAAATGTGTATTAAATTGCTTCTAAAACAACGATAAAAACACCGGTCAAGTGCGAGTCGGACGCGCGCAACGAGGGTTCTGTAAGTGGTTTTTTTTGTAAAAAATCTACAAATTTACGGGTTTCGGAGTTTTTTTTTCTTTACTTGTGCTGCATGCCATTGCTTCTTGCCAAATTTCATGATTCTAGGTCAATGGAAAGTGCCCTATAGGTTTTGATTCCCTTGCAAATGTCTAAATATGCCATATTAAACAGCCGTATCTTTTTATTGCGTTAAATTAGAAATTTATTTTTTTTACTGCTTTGGGAGATAGCAGACCTAAGTATGTGATATTTATTTCAGCTTGATATTTCGACCCGTTTCTGAGAAAAAGGGTCTTGACAGACGGACGGACGGACAACAAAGTGATCCTATAAGGGTTCCGTTTTTACCTTTCGAGGTACGGAACCCTAAAAATTTAATAAAAACATAACCCTACTATTTTATATGTGAAAGTTTGTATGTGTGTGTGTGTGTGTGAGTATGTTTGTTACTCCTTCACGCCAAAACTACTGAGCCGTTCAAATGAAATTTGGTACAGGGATAGTCCCTAGTTTTATATATAAGTGCGCGTCGCTGGCTAGTTTAAAATTTCCGTTCACATCTTTAATTGACTGACCTGAGTGGAGAAATTTTCATGGAACCAGATGTCTACGTCAGCCATTTTCAACCTATTATGGCCGAAAACGCACACGTCACTTAATTTTAAATCGCTGTCAAATCTGTTGCTGTCTCTGTCATTCTAAAGGTGGCCATTGACGGTTATTTTGGCGCGTCAGATGAACTGACGTACGTCCATGGCAGAGTTTGTTGGTCGCCTAAACCATTTGGAGTGACGCCACAGTTTTACGTAGGTAAACACTGACGCGAGAAATGACCATCAATGGCCACCTTAATGGAATCAAGTAAGGAAAGCAATAGATTTGAGAGTGTCTTAAAGTACAGTGTTAAAAATTAGGCCATTAGATACATAATAGAAATTCCTGTATGGCTATCGTCAGCATCTTCAATCAAGAGCTCTCAACAAACACTTGTGTGATCATAAACAGACTGCAATTGAAAACGAAATGTCCGTCCAAGCTAGAGGTCACATTAATATTGAGCGGTGTAATCCCATTTCAGATTAAACAAAAATCAGTTCCAGAATATAAATTCAGATATAATTCTATAATCGTTATCCCTCAATTACGCTGTTCCCTTGAGAATAAAACAGACCATTTTATTTAATAAAAGGCTGTGAAAAGCCAACCTCAATGTTGCCTGTGCGCTTTCCCTGGAGCAGTTGAATTTAATTTTTGAGTTCATTGAACTTTTTCGTAGGCAAATATGTAAATATTTGAAACACAGGTACCTTTTGACCTTTTCGTGTTAACTGAAATGAAATTGAGAAGGAAATTCAGAACAGTGCGTAATAAAATAAACAGTAAATATGCTAAACTCTTAATATTTTATTTATCACCAAAACTGTAATCACACTTTGGTACAAAAACAACAAATCTCGTAACGACAAAATATAATTATAACTCTAAATAATAATCGTAACAATCATAGAACAAAACTATCTAACTCATCTTCTTAAAACAGTTATTATGATCGCTAAAATTGACTTTGTGTTTATCAAACAGACTATTGATTCATACAAATACATGCAATATCACTCTTCATAATATAATTATATTTCTGTATTCATTTTCATCATATTTTAATGAGAATAACATAAATATAAATTCATTATTTTATAACTATAGTTTCAGATAAGATAGGTAAATATGACACAAAGATTGAAGAATTTATGATTCAAAAGTGTTGGCTCTACATTATAAAATATGAATATTTAACTACGACAAAGGTCCCACGAGTACTTTAAGAAGTAGGAAAAATTAGCTATTTTTATTTTACAGTTATCGTTCTACTCTCCAGTTTGTTGAAGGGATGTACGGGGATTGTTGGTTAACAAGCAAACATGGTTACGACCCAACATTTGGGTACGACTATGCGGCTATTATATCGTTTGGTAAATAATAACAACGTTTTTTATTGTACGCGATGTGAATAAAAAGTCAAATAAAAACATTCCGTTCATTGGTTTGTGTTGGTAACTGAAGGATTAAATAGTCTCATATTTCAGTTTATTGCTTCTTCATCTATCACTTCACCTTTCACTTCAATTAGTAGATACATATTTTGCTACTGAAACAATTATTTACACAATTCCTTCATAGTCACTAATGAAACCAAATATACTTTGCGAGCTGTTGATCACAAAAATGCAGTCGCGTGATACATCATACGGAAGTGGTGATCTGTTCGATGAGGTGATGCTCGCGGCGGCGGCAGGCGGGCCGGCACGAGCCGCCGCGCGACCAGGCGGCGCCGCGCGTCGCCAGCCCCTCGGGCACGGAGCGCGAGGGGCGCAGCGGCGGCGCGCGCCGGTAGCAGTCGGGGCAGTGCGCGGCCGAGCAGCACGCGCGGTCCAGCGGCGCCGCGTATGACAGGGACTTCGGCAGGCGCGCGCCGTATGTAGGTCCCGGCCAAGCGCAGTAGGCCGTCGCCCCACCAGCGCTGCAAGCGCACCAAGCGGGCTCGCAGCGCGGCGGAGGCGACACGCACGGACACGCTTCCACCAGAGTAGGCGCGGGCGCCGGCGGCGGCGGCTCCGGCTCCCGCTTAGAAAACCCAACGAAGAACAACAACATAGCACCCGCCAGCGTCGCCGCCGACGAGAAGTAGAAGCCTGCTCGCGGCACTTGTTGGTTGATGTACCCTGTCATTGGCACACCCACCATTACTGGGATAGCTTCAGCGCCTTGCACCATCCCTGTTCAATTAAAATTTACTTATCTATCATCTTTTAAAGTGTACACAACATGCAAGAGTGGTGCATCAAATATTCTTACCCCAAACTCTTGTGAAATGTCGGCCTCGCACACGTTCCATTGTGAGCATCTTTATAGAATATAAAAATCCTCCTAAACAAAGTCCGTACATCCAAGCAAACAGCACGTATCCGTGATAGCCTTCCACACTGCTTAGAGCTAGCATTGAAATACCTGCAAACATTTTTCCTTATTACACCCGAAATTTTTGCCCATATTTTCTTGCCTTACTTGTTGGACAGGGATAAGATTCAATTCATTTTTCTTGGAAGCGATATTAAAAAGTACCTTTGAAAGAGATAGATTGTTTAATATATTAATGCCTTAAAGAGGGTGTACTTAAAACATTTATAATATTTGTATACCTATTCCCACCATAGCTGTTTGACAAAGATATTGCTTGGAGACGAGGCACTGCGCTGACGGCCGCACCAGCACGAGCCCGAAGCCGGCACAGCCGAGCACGGCGGCGAACCCCAGGAATGTTTGCAACAACACCAGGGCACTTTCCTCTAATCCTTCTTGAAATCCTTGCAAAGACTATTAAGAAATAAGTATTAATATTAATCAGGCGAACGTTTTGATTTCCAAAACTTTACCAATTAGACTTACCAAAAAAAAGACGGGAGTGTAAAGTCCAAAAGCAGCTAATCCGGCGGCCAGCAACAAAACTTTCGCCGGCCGGGATTGGAGAGGGCTTAAGTCGAAGATTGGTCCTCCTCTCTTTAGGCCTTTCTTTTCTTTTACCTAACGCAAATATAAACAAGTTCATTTAATTATAATAATCAATCAATTAAACTTCGTCGAAGCATCTTTAAATATTAATTTAAGTTAAGTTGAAGCGAACTTGGGAAAAGGACCTAAAGGAGACAATTTTTTTTGGTCCCACTATTAAACGGTTACGTTTATTAATAATTTTACGCATGAAACAAGTCATCACCTTATTATAACTAACCCACTAAAAATTATATAGATATCTAACGGGAATAATGAAATAATAGTAAAAAACTATTACGGAAAAATGCATGTTGAGGAGCGTTTTTACATTTATTTCAACGTGAATTTAAATATATTATGTGAAACGAAACGTACCTAATTAACATTCCGTTGTAGATGCTCTGTGGTACAGTTTCAATCAGTTTGACACTGACAGACTACATTATTAAGCTAAGTTCATACGACCGCGCGAAACCGCTCTGTACCACTAACCGCGCGGTACAAGACCAAAGTAAGCAGCAATTATCGTAGACATTACCGCGCGTTCTACGTTCGTTGAAAAGCATTCTTGCATCCTATTTTAAGTGAAAGACTTTCATTTAAAATAGGATGCAAGAAAGCTTTTTTATTGAATTTGTCATTTTCTGCGACGACTCAGTCTTCGGTATAAAATCCATAAGCAAATTGCCCCCTCCTCAAGCAACATTGACATCCGGACTGGTATGCACATCATCATGCGAACGCCTCAGACCCTGTCCAGGAGGGCGAATTCGCCGCGATTCTCTCGCGCGTAACACGCGCGAGTGTTGCGTCCAGAGTCTACGCGTATAGAGCGTACGTACGCGCGAGTCGTATTTCCTTCTCTTTCTCTTTTATACGTGCACTCGCTCTGAAATTCGCGCGAAATCTGGACGCAACAAGGCGGCCCTATGTATCTCGACTCGCGCGCATTACGCGCGAGTCACGCGCGACTTTATTAGTCGCGCGATGCTTGTGGACGCGATGTATTGGTGCCTAGTATCTTGCCTACCCGCGAGTGAATTCGCGCGAGTCGAATCGCGGCGAATTCGCCTTCCTGGACAGGGCCTCAACCACGCGGCGACGCGCGGCTTCTCGCGGTCATGTAAACTTAGCCTAATAGTTTCCAACAGTTTTCTAGATAGTCAGATAAGTGCTTCTTCTGTTCTTTTCGTATTTTTATTCAATAGATGTTAGAAAAATGGCTTCTGGAGATACAGTGCATAATATATAAAGCTGTTGTAACAATTGTACAGCTCGATTTCAACGAAATGTGCAACAACTTTACTTATAAAAGCATTGGCGTCCACAGTAAAAGAATAATCGAAAAAAAATCACACCAAAGCCAGGTTTTTATGTCATTTACACCTATATTATTATTGAAAGTGCACTATTCTAACATAAAATACCTAGGAAACCTATTCACTCATTAAATAATCGCTCTTGTGAGATTTTAGGTCATTATGAGAGTCATGTTTTGACTGTCGTATTTCCCAGTATTCCGGTTACTTAGAGTTTTGCTAATATTGCCACTGTAATCTAGAGATTATAAGGAATAAACTAACGTGCATTTCATTAATAAATGCCACAATTTGTGGTGGGCCTAATCCCCGAACAAAAAAAATTGTCTCCTTTAATGAAATGTTTCTTACATAAATTAGTGTCAGTTTCCGTTGGATACAAATTGAGGGAAAATTATTTGTCGGAGATATAATCGGTGAATAATTAAAAAAGTTTTAGTCTTACCGGCCTTACCTTTCGACGTTGGTTCTTGAGATGGAGGATAGCGCGGCGTTGGGGGTGATAGAGGGATGCACTGCGATAAACGGCGCTTAGGAAAAAAGCTAGGACGAGCACGCCGGTCACTGCCTGTAAGCCCAAACGCCAACCTAGTTTCCTGTTAGAGATTGCATATGTTTTGTTACTAAAATGTTTCGCTTTTCGTGGATAATAACATCCGTTCTAGAATAGACTTTGTAATATATTTTTTAATGTTTACCTTGCACATCAAAAATTACATTGACTAAGCCAAACATAATTGAGGTATTCTTTTTGCGTAGTCAATGTATTTTTAATTTGTGTACCCTTTTCTGGGGAAAAACGTTTTAAATTTCAGTTTCTATTAAGGATTGTCTCTATTTTGCCTATATTTTTCGACATTGATTGTTAAGAAAAGATGGAATGGAAAATTTGTGTAATATTGGGTAAAAACAAGATCAATTGATCAGTCTTACTCTTTACATAATATAAAATGAAGTCACTTCCGCTGTTTGCTTGCTTAGATCTTTTAAACTACCTATGAAGTGATCAAGAGGAAGGTGTATATGTATATTACAATGCACCCGTGCGAAGCCGGGCCGGGTATCAAGTATAATAATTATAATTTCAGTTTCATACCCCACGGCTTCCTTATAAACGACGCTGAAGAGTGCGATGCCCACGCCACCACCAGCATGCGCCACCAGCTCGACGAACTGTCGCCTTCTCCTGAAGTACGCGCCCAGCACCAGGCCAGCAGACTCACGGACGAACCCACACCCCACTCCCAACACCACGCCTGGTAGAACATACCAAAATATTGAGACGAAGATCATCATCATCTCCCTAGCCTTTTTCCAACTACGTTGGGTTGGCTCCCAGTATAAGCGGATGCAGCTGGATACCAGTACTTTATGTGAAGCGACTGCCTCTCAGACCTCCACAACCCAGTAACTGGGCGATACGGTACCTCATGGTTAAGTTGGTCAGACTTTCTGGCTTCTGACTAGCCGTAACGACTGTCAAAGTTCTCCGAATGACAACAGGGACCAACGGCTTTACGTGCTTTCCGAGGCACGGGATGTCAGTGATGTACAAGATAAACTTTAGAAAGTACATGTGAATTGAAAAAGTCACATTGGTACTTGCCCGGATTCGAACCTACAACTTCTTACACGACAGACGGGCGCCTTATCCACTAGGCCAACACGACACTCAAAACAACATAAACAAAATATTGAGATTAAGATACCGAAAATAAAGTTAGATGTTTTAAGCGGGTTGCGGTTTTATGACGTTCTATCTCTTATTCTCTTTGGTAGGGTTCCCTAACCGAACCGTGCCAACGCTGCCTTATTACTAAGCCTCCGCTATTTGTCTAGTGGTTGGATTGTCAGCAGGTGGTATATTACGAACCGAAAAAGGTAGAGGACTGAAATTTGCACAGCGTGTGTGAATTCTTCGGTCGCTATAACAACAAATATTTAAAAGAAAAAAGGTAAAATATTAAAGTGTATAGCCTGAGAAAAACCGGTCAAGTGCGGGTCGGACTCGCGCAACGAGGGTTCCGTAAATTGTTAGTTTTTTGTTTTGTGAAATAAATACAAATTTACGGTTTTCGGAGTTTTTCCTTTACTTGTGCTACATGACATTGCTTCTTGCCAAATTTCATGAATCTAGGTAAATGGAAAGTACCCTATAGGTTTTGATTCCCTTGCAAATGTTGAAATATGCAATATAAAACAGCCGATTTTTTTTTTATTGCGTTGATATAGACATTTGATATTTTCACTGCTTTGAGAGATAGCAGACCTGAGTGTGATATTATTTTAACTTGGTATCTCGATGCGTTTCTGAGAAAAAGGGTCTTGACAGACGGACGGACGGACAACAAAGTGATCCTATATGGGTTCCGTTTTTACCTTTCGAGGTACGGAACCCTAAAAACCACATATTATTTTCTTGTAAGTGGCACCTTAAACAATAGTGGTCGTAGCACAAAACCCTCCTTGTAAAATTTCAACTCTTACTTGGCTGGTTATTGAATCAGTTCATTTCGTATGTTTTAGAATATACCGAGATTAATCAATAGTGGCGGTATATTACACTGTATTTCACATCGAACAAACATTAAAAGTATGACACGGTCGATCACAAATCACTCGACTGTACTGCAATGCTGTTTAATCCAATAAAATTACAATCGGAAAACCACATCGTCACTAGTGACGGGATTGGGTTCCATTTAATATGGCACAATTCCAATCTTTGGACTACTGAGAATTTCCTTGTACATCCCATTAATACTGTAGAATCAAAGCAATGGAATATAAAGAGAACTTTTTCAGTGCTATTTTATAAAAAGAAATGATTGTGCACTTTTCCCTTTCTTCGCTTATCTGCCGTTGTTACAGCCGGTAACAGCTGTAATTAGAAAGACCGTCTGCACTTTAAGGTAGCGAGGTATCGTTAGGCATCCACAGCGTTTTTAGAAAATTAAAAGTACCCTTACAGTCTTTAGAAAACCCTTTATAAAACACCATACAAGAAGAAAATCCAAAGTTAAAAACATAACCTCAAAACGTACCTAAATTTTGTCCCTTACTGGCAAATAAAACGATGATTTGGGTAAAAATATATTTAACCTTCGCTACGAAGCGGTACCGATATCACGTTTAGCAAGCATCCTCGAATAGTAAGCAAAACTAACAAGCGAGCTTGATTCAATCCCGCCAACCCACACTGTGTGGAGAGGACGACTTATTGAAGGTATCAGGACACATGCGCGAAAGACATTTGCGCGAAAGACACTTGCGCGCGGCCATTTGGGCGAATGGACACATGCGCGAATGGACGTTTGCGCCCATAGACATTTCCGCGAATGGACACTTGCGCGACTAGACGTTTCCGCGCCAAACCACTTGCGCGAAGCCCTTTGCGCGACGGACACTTGCGCGCCAGACAGTTTCGCGACAGACGTTTGCGCCCAAACACTTCCGCGACTAGACACTTGCGCGAACTTTTTATTCAAAGGACATTGGGCAAATTTAAAAATATTATGTAAGGGGTACCAATATTTTTTTATTTACTTTTGGTTTACATGGCGTCCACATAATATCTACCGAAGGTTACCACCTTCGGTAGATATTATGTGGACGCCAGTCGTTTACAAAAGCAAGATGGCGGCCATAATATTTTCCACAAAATACGTCATGGGTGTAGATATCATGGTTTTTTGGGGTGCCAAGGTCAATAATGAGGTCGCTTTGAGAATCCAAGATGGCGGCCGTGACCTTTATCATAATATGCGTCATGGGTGTCGTTTTCATGGTTTTTTGGGGTGCTAAGGTCGAAAATGAGGTTGATTTGAGAATCCAAGATGGCGGCCGTGACCTTTCTCACAATATGCGTCATGGGTGTCGTTTTCATGGTTTTTAGGGGTGCTAAGGTCGAAAATGAGGTCGATTTGAGAATTCAAGATGGCGGCCGTGACCTTTCTCACAATATGTATCATGGGAGTCGTTTTCATAGTTTTTTGGGATGCTAAGGTCAAAAATGGGGTCGATTTGACAATCCAAGATGGCGGTGGTGACCTTTCTCACAATATGCGTCATGGGTGTCGTTTTCATGGTTTTTTGGGTTGCTAAGGTCAAAAATGAGGTCAATTTGAGAATCCAAGATGGCGTTCGTGACCTTTCTCATAATATGCGTCATGGGTGTCGTTTTCATGGTTTTTTGGGGTGCTAAGGTTAAAAATGGGGTCGATTTGACAATCCAAGATGGCGGTCGTGTCCTTTCTCACAATATGCGTCATGGGTGTCGTTTTCATGGTTTTTTGGGGTGCTAAGGTCAATAATGAGGTCGATTTGAGAATCCAAGATGGCGGTCGTGACCTTTATCATAATATGCGTCATGGGTGTCGTTTTCATGGTTTTTTGGTGTGCTAAGGTCAATAATGAGGTCGATTTGAGAATCCAAGATGGCGGCCGTGGCCTTTATTATCATATGCGTCATGGGTGTCGTTTTCATGGTTTTTTGGGGTGCTTAGGTCAAAAATGGGGTCAATTTGACAATCCAAGATGGCGGCGGTGACCTTTCTCACAATATGCGTCATGGGTGTCGTTTTCATGGTCTTTTGGGGTGCTAAGGTCAAAAATGAGGTCAATTTGAGAATCCAAGATGGCGGTCGTGACCTTTCTCATAATATGCGTCATGGGTGTCGTTTTCATGGTTTTTTGGGGTGCTAAGGTCAAAAATGAGGTCGATTTGAGAATCCAAGATGGCGGTCGTGACCTTTTACACAATATGCATCATGGGTGTCGTTTTCATGGTTTTTGGGGGTGCTAAGGTCGAAAATGAGGTCGATTTGAGAATCCAAGATGGCGGTCGTGACCTTTTACACAATATGCGTCACAGGTGTCGTATTCATGGTTTTTTGGGGTGCTAAGGTCGAAAATGAGGTCGCTTTGAGAATCCAAGATGGCGGCCGTGACCTTTATCATAATATGCGTCATGGGTGTCGTTTTCATGGTTTTTTCGAAACGACACCCATGATGCATATTGTGAGAAAGGTCACGGCCGCCATCTTGGATTCTCAAATCGATCTTATTTTCGACCTTAGCACCCCAAAAAACCATGAAAACGATACCCATGATGCATATTATGAGAAAGGCCACGGCCGCCATCTTGGATTCTCAAATCGACCTCATTTTCGACCTTAGCACCCCAAAAAACCATGAAAACGACACCCATGACGCATATTGTGAGAAAGGTCACGGCCGCCATCTTGGGTTCTCAAATCGACCTCATTTTCGACCTTAGCACCCCAAAAAACCATGAAAACGATACCCATGATGCATATTGTGAGAAAGGTCACGGCCGCCATCTTGGATTCTCAAATCGATCTCATTTTCGACCTTAGCACCCCAAAAAACCATGAAAACGACACCCATGATGCATATTATGAGAAAGGTCACGGCCGCCATCTTGGATTCTCAAATCGACCTCATTTTCGACCTTAGCACCCCAAAAAACCATGAAAACGACACCCATGACGCATATTGTGAGAAAGGTCACGGCCGCCTTCTTGGATTCTCAAATCGACCTCATTTTCGACCTTAGCACTCCAAAAAACCATGAAAACGACACCCATGATGCATATTGTGTAAAAGGTCACGACCGCCATCTTGGATTCTCAAATGGACCTCATTTTCGACCTTAGCACCCTAAAAAACCTTGAAATTGACACCCATGACGTATTTTGTGAAAAATATCATGGCCGCCATCTTGCTTTTGAAAACGACTTACCACCCTCGGTAGGTACGTGGACGCCATATAATAAAAACTAAGTAAATAAAAAAATATTGGTACCCCCTAATAATATTTTTAAATTTTGGTTAAATTTGCCCAATGTCCTTTGGAAAAAAGTTCGCGCAAGTGTCAAGTCGCGGAAGTGTTTGGGCGCAAACGTCTCTCGCGAAACTGTCTGGCGCGCAAGTGTCCGTCGCGCAAAGGGCTTCGCGCAAGTGGTTTGGCGCGGAAACGTCTAGTCGCGCAAGTGTCCATTCGCGGAAATGTCTATGGGCGCAAACGTCCATTCGCGCATGTGTTCATTCGCCCAAACGGCCGCGCGCAAGTGTCTTTCGCGCAAATGTCTTTCGCGCAAGTGTACCAGATCCCTTATTGAACTGAACACGCGTTTCAAACACAACTTAACTTTACATCTTTGTTTTAGAAAGATTTCCAAAGGAATTTACTGCAACTGAATTGAACACGGAAAGTTTCCACAACGTGTTTTTCGTTTATGGCTTACCGAATGTTATCCATTTAAATAACGCTCTCGTAACTTTGTAGTCTCGAAAGTTTATCGTAGATCCTATTCTATTGTTAAGAGCTTTTAGGAGTACCTTATATCGTGTTCAGAGTTTCTTAAGTACCTGCTGTAATAGTAACTTGTTACTGAAACTAAAGTTTTGATAGATGGTGATTAATACTCTAGAAATCTGGAGAATAAAGTCATCTTAATTTTTTAAGTAATGTGTACTTACCGTAGCTGAGCAGTGTCTGATGAAGCTGTGTGGCGAATGAAGTGAAGAGGCAAGCTAGGGGCAGTAGGAGTCCTCCAAGGAGTGCCACCAGGCGTGGGGATCTTCTGCGTCCCGCGGCGAAGGCACCTGCGGCGCGAGACACTCCCACACATATCGCACCAGCCCACACTGAGGGACATTAAGTTATTACAGTGCTGAATAGACGTAAACGGGCTCAAGGGGAGCATTTGTCTGTAATGTATCAGGGCAGATTCGAGTATTAAATCAAGTAGAGAACATTTTGCTTCCTAGATATTGAGGCAATATTAATATTTAATGCTCTTAATCCAGACTTGTTACAATCCAGGTAGGTAGTAGGTACTTATAGGAAGTTTTTAAACCGGCAAGATCATTGTCAGCCCAAATAGTGCTACAAAGTACAGCCTACCCGGTTTCCTACTATGATTTTTCCAGGTACCAGTTCGTGTAACCCTACAAAGCAATTAAACTGGCAATTTTAAATCATGTGAATTTTATGGAGACACAGTGTGCAATAAAAACTGACGTATCATCTTTTCATATTTAAACCGACATGTAATTGTACACGGTCCAATGTGGCGTGTTTTATTTGACTCGTCTCATGTTGACCTTTCCGTAGTTTAGCGAGCTTTTCGCTCTCACTGACGAGGGACCCACGTTTTAATTCAAATTCGCCGGATTAAAGTTTTGCGGGTATGCTTGCTTTGTGAGGGATTAGACAACTTTCAGGAATAGATTAATCTCATGTATTCCATGTCGAATTTGGTAAACATTCACAGAGGGACGAAGTGCTGATTCGAGAAGTTAGAGTACAGTTATTTGGCATAGTATCGGACTTCAAATGTTAAGACTGAGTTAAATAAATCCTGCTTTGCAAGTACTTTGCCAAAGCAATGTTACTATCAGAGTCGTATTACTGTTAAACTATGGTGATTTAGAGTGGGGTAAATAGCTAAGTTCTAAGTTACATGTTTGGGAACGAGTCTTTAATTCGTCGTATTACAAATCGACCAAGTGCGAGTCAGACTGGCGGGCGGAGGGTTCCGTGCCATTATCAGCAAAAAATGCCAAAGAAAACACGTTTGTTATATGCCTCTCTTAAAAAAATATTTTATTATTTTTTTAGTACCTATTTGTTGTAATAGCGGTAACAGGAATACATCATCTGTTAAAATTTTAATTGTCTAACTATCAAGGTCCATGAGAGAGACTAGCCTAGTGGCAGACAGACGGAAATACAGACAGCAGAGTCTTAGTAATATGTTTTATCCTTTGTGTACGGGACCCTAAAAACAGTTTGATTAACGTTATCGAACAAGGTGCCAAATCAGTATTGACCAGGAGAAATTAACGGCGCACTGAATCACCCGGATGCTCCCATGAGGAAACAATAACTTATCGGAGCAAATTGTTTCGACATTTTTTATACGAAATTGAGAACGTAGAGCAAATTCATCCTGATTTTTTAGTAATTAAATTCCTTCTCAGTGTTACAGTCAGATTATCTTTATAGGTACCATGTTGTGTGAGATGTCATGTCATATCCCTAGCATGTTCTCAACTATGTTAGGATCAATTTTCAGTCTAAATGGATCTAAATGAATACTAGTGATCTACACGGAACTACCGCTTATCAGAGCTCTGTCAGTGATGTCCCAGAGAAGTTACGGGACTAAAACGATAGTTATATAGAATTTAATAATAAATTCTTTATAAAATATAGAAAGAAATATAAGCTTATTTGCATTACACATATCTTTTAAATAATTCCCCACGACAAATAATGGTGCTTTCTAAAGAAATATTTTTGCCTTTTGGTTTATTTTATTAGAGTGGAATTGTTCTACATTCTGTGTTATCCTTAGGGACAAGACCGTCCTATCCCGACATAGACGGACGTACAATAAAATCTGAGCGATAAAACTCTGCCGGTCACAAGAAAACTCTTTACCTTTGAGTATCATGTCAACTAAAACACATTTAGATTATTATTGTTGATAGGGGGCATACAAAGGGAATGTTATTCAAAAAGCTTTGCCATTTTCAATGGCATTTATCGTTGGATTAGATTTCCAGAGAGTCCGGCCAGTTAGTCTAGTGGTTAGCGACCCAGACTGCTAAGCCGGAGGTCGTGGGTACGATTCTCACCAAGGACAATCTTTTTGTGATGAGAATGATTGATTGTTCTGTGTCTGGCTGTAATTTATCTATAATAATGTATGTATTCATAAAATATTTAAGTGTGTATGTGTATTTCAGTTTTCTGGTTATGCACAGGCTCAATAGTAGTTTAGTAGTTCTATAATAGTTAATGATCAGACAGCCCTGTGTGACTTTAACTTATTATTATTTGGATTAAATTGCCTGGTTTATGTGAAATTCTACATTAGTTATGTACTCTACTATCTATATAATACTATCACTACTACGTAATGTAACGCTACGACCTTGCAAAAAAGCAGTGGATAAAGATGCACATACAGCTAGTGTATTAATAAGGTGACAGGCTTGACAAAATTGGGTACTTGAAATGAATCACTTTATGTACTTTTTAGAGCTGTCAAAACACGTGTCTTTGATACATTTTGGATCTCAGTATCAACTCGTGACGACACATATTCGATGTTTAGGACTAAAGTGAAGTGTTCTATTAGGGAACTTGGCTTGAAAACATTGGTTAATGATGTAGCAATAACATTTGCAAATGAAAATACCACAACGAATTATTAATTCATTATAGTAGCTTATCATACATGTCAATACGTCATCAGATACTCATCGAGATAACAGACAATAGTGCTATTGTGTTCCACACAATGTCATGTTTAACGCGAACGGACATTCAGATAAATACTTATTTTCGCCCTAATTGGTTCGGTTAAGATAGTTCGGCCGAAGTTATACATGTTAGTGGTATGTGGGACAGTAATTTAGGATATGCCGCCATCTTAACATCGTCGTTCCAAGATTTCACTTAACACGATTGCCCCGCACCTAATGAGCGTTCCCCGTTATAAATATTGTCGTAGGTACGCATTATCGTCACTTCAGAATGTATGGAATTGCTGGACCAAGTTAAAATCGACAGAATTTAATTACGTCTTTGGATAGAAAGGAAAATAAAATTGTGTGTGTATAATTACTTCGCCTGATTTTGTACTTTTTGCATTTTAATTATTGGCACCGTAAGAACGGATTAAAGTTAATTATTTTTAATTTTATCGGGATTGGTTATAGGCTGTTATCAGATTTGGAAATATTGGCTTAGGGATATTGATGGGTGTGCAGTGTTCGATACCACCTTGTCACCGTACCTTAACTCGTTAACGTCACAAAATTCCAATTTGAAAGCGGCGCGAATGGCGGACCTGACGGAGTTATGCTCCCCCTTCACCTCCACCACTGACAACAAAGACCGCGCTCATAACCGAAATTACTTCTACCTCTTAATATTCAACCCGAGTCGTGAATCTTGGAAAATTAATTTAATAAATCAACCAGGTCCACAAATACCGGTGACTCGGAAACTTCATTTACTTAATAACCAATATTAAATTGTAGTAGTCAAAACACAATCTCTCGGCTTTGTTCGCGTAAATAACGACAAAATACACGAACACAGACATCATGAAAAACGTTATAAATGCTAACAGGCGAACAAAGTTGTAACAAGTGAGCAGATGAGCCTCTTTATTAAATTGGAAGTTTACAAAATGATAGTAATTAAAAGTTGTGGAGGTGATTTCGTTTATTTTGTCTGTAACAGTGTTACGCTTTCATTTTGCGTCGTAAATATTTTTTCGTCGTTGTCTGTTTATTTAAGTATTATATCCGGAGGGTTGCCGTTGATAGATTACTTTTCTACTCTCAGTCCCTCGCCGGCCTCGGCTACGCATTCAAAATTATTTTCTTCCTCAATCTTACATTCAGTTATGACATATTATAAGAGGTATTGTCGTTTCTCCGTCCTTACTTTATATACAATTTATTATATTTATAATAATATACGGCCCTTATGCAAGCAAAAATTTCGCTTATTTTACGCATGGTTGAATTTTATAAGTCGCCAGCGTAATATATAATACGAACGTAAATAACACAAACTTTGTTCAGATTATGAAATAATAGAGCGATACCAACATAAGAATAGATAAAACTATACTATCTACTAGATTTTATTGTGATAATCTACAAAGCTTACCAGCATGATCAGCCGAAGGTCCCAGGTGCCTCAAGGCATACACGTGAAGCGCTCCGTAGGCTAGCTGCAGTCCAGTGGACAGGAGGTGCGCCAGGAACGCGGCCCCGCACACGATCCATCTGCAAACAACCCCAAACTTAGACAACGGTCACTCTCCATATTCAATTATGAATCCCAACTCAACGCTGATGTACCCTGATTGTTCCGTCGTGCATGTAAATCACGTCTTAATTCTAACGCGCGACAGACCCACCGCGCGACGCGTGCGTGCCCGTGTTGTAATTAAATCGTACGATTATTTCGCAACAGTATAACTCTCGCGGCGAAGCTCCAGTAAGTCGACGGAAGTTTACGCAGTAATCCGTATTTTAAGGCTTACCTCTATTACAGCAATTAGTAGTGTGAATTATTAATACACTCGTTGCTACCTTAAAGGTGGGACACTGGGGACTCTGTGAGTGGCCCATGTTATTCACGTGATGTAAGGACATAGACACAAAGCTTATAAATCATGAATACATTTCCTGGTTAATACCCCAAACATAATTTTATGAAATTCTATTTCATTAAATGTGAGACAATTTCAAAAAGCTATTCAATTACACCCAGATGGATACAAAGATGGGGCAAAGAGATTTTTCAATGTAGCGTTCGTTAAAAATTTCAGCATTCAATTTTCGCATGCGGAGACCATTTTTTTTTTGTTAAGCTGTTGGATGTTATGAAAGGACAAACCTATGAAAATCTGTGGAAAGAGCTGTAAACAAAGTAAAAGGTTGTAATTTTCATTCATAACCATATTCGAATAAAGATAATAATTAAAGTACAAATTTCGGTGCGGATTACAGGCAATTATAAGAACGAATTGGTTTTCCAATATCAGTATATAAGCAACTCGGTTCAATTGTGAATACCATTATATTTTTAAAAGCCAATTTAAAAATTTTATTAACATATATATGAGGTGGAGTAGTACTGTCACCGCCAGAGCCTGCGCATTCAAAGGCTCAGCACACTGTCGATACCCGAAACATAAATTCGTTTATCGTCCGATGAGACCGTCGCATTATGTCCGTATCAGATTCGCGAATTCCCTGCCGACTGTACCTCGCGTTCGCATCGAATTTATCTTGTAGTCAGAATAAAGTTGGTTCACGACTGATGATGATATTATATGTCTTCATCCCGCGTCTCGTCACGAACTCGGGGGAAATTCGAGATTCGTGTTCATTGTATGTACTACATAGCTTGTCGGAACATTTATCTGCGACCGAAGACGGCTTATGACGTGTCGTGTCGTGTCTAGTGATACATCGAATCTTATACGTAATATGTTTTGTACGAGAATAAGATCCGACGTTATTGGAGAGATGAGGTAAAACAATAGCAAGACACATGAGTATAAATGAATAGATTACATGAATAATTCATTCAATTATTTCATGATTCATCAGAAAGAGTATGCCTATTGTACTGTATTATGTAAGGAAACTGTAACAAATACAGTACACACAAATAGTTCAGAATCCGTAATTAATGTGTGATATTGAATGTGCTTGCGTAATCCCATCGGATTTAGCTTAATCTAAGCTACGGATATCTTATTGCTACATATCTATGTGACGTTGTTGGTTTATACTCAAGATAATTGTAAAAGACCCTTGACCAGATATTTACCTACGCAAAACGAATATTATGACATTATGTCATAATATTCGTCAGAAATCAGGCCCTGCAGTCATGGCCTCTTCTCATACAGAGAAGGCACGAGCATTGATCACCATGCCTGCACAAAGCCGATTAGTGATTTCAGATGTATTGTTGTACAGGTCTCCTTTCAGTAGTATCTTTTAGCGGTATAAGTGTTGTCTGCGATAAACTTATAGTCTTACTAATAATCGCTGCATAAAGTTATGACAGGTTTATACGTAAAAAAATGTATGGTTTTACACAGGCTTTATTCATGACATAACTTTACACAGTGATTATTAGTAAGGGCATTAGAGTGTACTTATATGAAAAAAAATAAAATATTGTAAAACTTTATAATCTATTAATCTATTAAGAATAAAATATATTAATCCTCGAGCCATAATATCAGCCCGACATCCGGCTATCGCTTGGTCGTCGAAAGGTTAAACTACTATTGAAAATTGAATTTTGAAAAGTCTCTATGGTTACTGCCCTGTTCCGAGCCCGCAGCGTCTTGCACGAGATACCATAACAATTATTTTACAATATGTTTTTATCAATTACATGCTCTGAAAATACTACATAATGTACATTAACTAAGCATTTATTTATGTGCCTCGTAATAAGTGTTTCATATTTTGCCGTTCGCAGTTGAAGTAACCTACCATAAATGTAAAATATATAATTTTAAAGCAACGAGGTCACCAATACATTAAAATGATAGGGTGTATTGTAACATGTTTGCTTATTTATTTTGTCAGTCAATAATAAAACCATTAACCTTACTGTAATAATTAATATTTGCGAACGAAAGCTTTAGATACTTCAGCGCCGAAATATCGAAAACCCAAAAAAAGAACCATGACAAATATACCGTATTGCCGTATGTGAAAATCTTGCGTGTTATGGTACCGGTATAAAAAAAAAATAGCAAACGACGTTAAAATTAACCAATCCTGAATTACGATTATTTCCGTTTTTCTTATTCAGTTATTCGTCCGATTTCACGATTTATATCGGTTTGGATGTGACAAGAAATATTGATCCAAGTACTTTATAGGAGAGCTGAAAAAAGTAATAAAACAGTTGGTAGGCACTTATTCTTGATATTTCAAAAGTTTTTTTGATGAACATGGTTACCGCGAGTCGTAGAATTTTATAGCAGTGAGAGAGTTTAGACTTTCGTTTTGTACCGTATTCTTTGTTGAGCATTTTTGTTGAGCTCTATGTTTTTGTACTCCTGTTGCACGCTCTAGAATTTACGGTACGGTACGGTATGGTTGACTGGTAGAGAATGCCTAAGGCATTAAGTCCGCCTCTGTACTTGAATTTTGTGCATAAAGTGTAAATAAATAAATAAATAAATAACAGATTGTGTTTGTTGTTGTATGTCAAAGATTCTATATATAACTAGCAGATTTAAAAAAAAATCAACTCATTATGGAGTATGAATTCAACCCCTTGCTTATTTATGGAGTAGTACATAAGGGGTTGAAATAAAAAAAACGCTTCTTAACGCCAAACGGAACTTTTTAACGGAAAGAAATTGCGAAATTTCCAGCTTCGTTAATTCGATTTTGTAGTTTTTTCGCATTACCTTATTTATGTGTGCCATAATCTGTTTTATAGTGTACTTGACTTTCACACAGGCAAAGTTGATAAGTTACAGAATGAATATTACTAGGTTTGGTATTCGATACCTTATCCTTGGACAGATAAACTATTTAGGGTACAGAGTTGCTCATAACTGAAGTTAATAAAGTTACCCCAGCTGAACAGTCCAACTTCACCTAACCTAACTATGCTTTTCCCTGGCCAATGGAGAGTGCTCGGAGTATTATCAACTCTAACTTTTAGCTGCTCCAGTTTATATGCAGCTAATAAGCCGCTTACCGGGCTAATAGCCCTAACTAATTGTACTCGTATTTATCCTTGCTTAATTATTAGGAGAATTCAACAGGCTTGCATTTACTCTCATGGCGAAATAATAAGACGTTACTAAGCACGTACTTTAGCTTAGCTGCGTTTCGTCTCTATCGTATGTACACTTCGACTTTTGGCAGTTGCGTGTAACAGTGACAGGTAGGTATAGTGCTAAGCCAAAGTCAGTGTTTAGTAACGTATATTTATCTTGCCATCAGTGGCTAGATCGTAATACTAAACATTATTAGTGAATAGTAATTATAGTATCGGCTCAATTTTCGATTTCCTGAAGATTATGATCTCTCTAGCATTATTCTGTCTATATTGCCTACTAGCTCAGATTCACTTCCACAAACCAATTAATAGGCCTGTTACTTGGTCTGATTGACAGTTCTTCAAGCTTTTGCCGAAAATTGATCGAATTTACATTACATTTGCTCCGTGCACTTGTCTAGTCCTTTGACGATATTGTGTGACATGTACCCCTCCCCCTCAGGACGATATTGTGTGACACTTACCCCCAGCCTCCCTCGGGGTAGAAGTGGTGCTTGATGGCGCGGGTGTCGAGCTCGCGGCGACGCAGTGCGGGTACGGTGCGGTGCAGTGAACGCAGTTCGCGTTCACGCAACGCTCCGCCCGATGATTCTTCCTCGCCGTCTGGCCATCCATCTAGGAATAATATTCTTGATGAAAATATGTAATAGAGAAGAGAGAAAAAAAAGATCGTTACGGACTAGTCGACTTTATATGAAATAAAATGCATATCTTGATGGTGGAATGTAGTCATAATTAATGGAAATGATTTTTAACCATATTTGCAAATACATAAATAAATTCTGATTTTGATCGTTTTGCGCTTCAAGCTGAAGTCATCAAGAAAGGGGTAGAGTGAAATGATTTTGTTGTTAGGTAGGTACTAGCAGCAGTAAGGGGTCTAACATAGGGTATAATATATCGCAATGGTCAGGCATTTATACGTGGGTACTGACTATTGAGAAAGAAACGAGGAAAGACTTCATAGCTTTATACTTGTACTTATATTGATAAAATAAACCTCCACATAAAAAAGAAATAAAACAATGCTGAACACTATATAGCAACGTTTCCGTATATTTTTTATTTGACATTTATGCCTCTTAACAATTTCAGTTTACGTGAACTCGATACAAATTGCCGGAGGTTAGTAAAGGCGAGTGTAATCAATTGTTAACCTTATATTAAACATAAAGACGAAATTCGATAATACTGATATGTTGTACAAAGTCTTTTATACTTATTTTACGACTCAGAACAGGCCATTTGACACCCCCTTGTCAGAAAAGGGTTCTTCAGATCTTTAAAAGCAAGTAAAAAAATATCGGTAAAAAAGAAGCATTCTATCGTAAACTGACAATATCTACAAATTGTTCTTTTGTTTTATTATTTCCCTTTGAGTTAGCTCAGAATCTCACAAAAGATAGAGCTTCAATGATTGGCAGACAAAAGTTATTCAATTATCGTTACCCAAAGGAATTAGATTGTGTGCTCCGAATCGCTAAAACTGATTATACGCCAAACGTACGTGCAAAAGAGTACTGTAAACATCGCGTAAGTCTAACTGTGCCGATTCAGCTATATTTTTATTCAACATAAATCTTTTCGGGAGACAAAACAACTCGAAGAGGATCTCTTATAAATGTGAGGATCGCATGGAAGCACCCGAGCGACTAAGTGCTTCACATCCGGTGTACGAACCATACATTCGTTAGAATAAAATTGTGTTGACCGTTGTTGTCGAGAAATAAATTCGAGCGGAGTTTTTTCAACGTGTTGCCGTCGCCATGTGTTTTTCTCCGCCTGGCTTAGACCGCGGGGGTCGTGAATCTTTACAAAGAGATTCAAGATTTATTTGCGCGGAAGAATTAGGTACTGAAAAGACGTTTTAGGTCAGAAACTTCAATAGGTGTTCTTGTAAACATTAGGTATTTATGTACGGAAAATCGGAAAATAAAATATTGCTTCTTCGGATGTTCAAAGGTTAATTTCATCTGACTTTTGTTATGGCTCAAGAGGCCTCTTGTTCCCGACGTACTTTGGTGATGGGACACTCATGATTCTTAAGGATTGACCTATGCTTTTTACCTCTTATTTTATAGGGTTTGAATGCAATAAATAAATGAATGCAAAAATATTTATTGACATTTAATCTAATCAACAGATGAATGAATATATCACTGTCTTAGGCCCGAGTTCATCAAAACAAAGTTAAACGTTGATTTTCTGATCGGCCAGTTAATATTTAAACGATGGTCAAACAAGAAGCGGGTTTTTGCTGTTCACCACCACTTTTCGAGGACCGGTTAGAAAACCGAGCGTTTTTGAATGAATGAGTGAGTATAAGTGCAATACCACCAAATAAAATGTAAAGGTTTAACATGAAATAACGCTGACGCGCATAACTTTTCAATATGGTTGGATAACATTGAAAAAATGGCAGAGCCATGTCATGTCATGACATATAATATTATGTCATGAATTACTCGGATATTGTCGAAAACAAATGGAGTGATGTGATGTCATATATTTGATAAAATTTAATATTACTTGACATTATTGAATTCTAATTTATTTTCTTTCAATTCCATTATAAAATCATTACATTGTTGGTAAAGGAAAAAAGAACAAAATAACCTTCAACAGTTATGTCAAACAGATGTAATCAACGGTTAGGCGCTTTAAACGGTGCATCGGAGCTCGGTTAAGATAACCACCCGATTACCGACAACCCGACACAAACCAGAGTTTAGGAGGGTGTGGTGAACAGGAAATATTGCTTAAACGACTGTTTAAATTTTATATCGGTCGGTTTAGTGTTGGTGAACTCGGGTCTTAGTCCGTAAGTTTTACTTATACTCGTACCTATGTTAGTATATCAGGTCTATAACTTCAAATGATATTGGTATAAAACTGTAACAGTTAGGTAATACCACGGGTAATACATAATTACGTACCATAGTGCGGCAAGCAGTTGTAGCTAGTAGAAAAGGGTTGTCGGCAACGGCAGCGCGGCGGCGGGGCGCGGGGCGGCGGCGGCGGCGAAGCCGACGGCGAGGGCGACCACCAGCCCGGCTCCATCAGCCGGCCATGGTACCCGCACCCGCACCCGCGCCCGCGCTACCTGCGGGTAAACGACATCGCCAGTGTAAGTCATCTGACATCTGAAGGATTTGTACATTTGGGCCTGGTCTAGTGGTCAATAACCGTAACTGCTAAGCCGGAGCCTGGGAATCGTGGGTTCGATTGCCACCCAGTACTTTGTGTGATGAGCATGGTTGTTTGTTCTGTGCTGGGTGTAATTTATCTATAATATGTATATATTTTTAAATTATGTAAGTATGTATACTTATCAGTTATCTGGTTACCATAATACAAGCTCTGCTTAGTTTGGAATTAGATGACCGTGTATATTTTGACTACTATTCATTTTGTCTATTTTGGTTTTTTTATTAATTATTGTTGAAATTAATTGGAAGTTCAATTAATCTTGTAAGCGTTTTGGATATATGTGTGTTAGCTAGAAAGATCAATTGATTAAATAAATAGCTACCGATGTGAACTAAAAGCATTTGTTTCATGAATTTGGATGGCAGTCACTTGGCTGACAAATATTGGTGGTCAGATCTTATGAAGTTGGTTTAACTAACCCATTATTAGAAAGGATTTGTCAAAGGTTTTTAAGAACCAGTTTTTGTAAAGTTGTAGTTTGGAAAGCATAAAACAAGACAAAACGAACGCAAGTACATAATAATAATATGTAACCGCAGTTAAATGAGGTATTATTTGAACAAAACTGTTCACCTTAGTAGTAAAAGGCTCCAGAGCCTGGAGAGTGGACGGTTATTGTCACAGGTTATCTCATACCCACAAAGTAGACAAACGAAGGTCGAAAGGAAAAGAGGTTAGGTCGTGACACGTGATACATCACTTCGACAAACATTACTATGGCTATTCTAATACTTTGCACGATGGATGGGTTATCGTGTTACCAAGGATTTTGTACATGCTTCTAGATCCTTAGCTATAATTCCCTACATTTCGATTTTGACTTTATTTTCACTACTTTTAGGGTTCCGTACCCAAAGGGTTATATTCGCTTCTCTGTCCGTCTGTACGTCTGTTTGTATAATTGCTGGGATGGAACAATGCACGGAAACCTCATGAATATATTTAGTCAAGTGATAAAACAATAGAAAAAGTTGACGTTGTACTTTTTACCGCGTATTATCTGAACTGTGCAATAAAGTACGACCTATTTTTCTTTCCTCCTTAAATACGACCCACAATAGTGCAAAACGCGATTTGAAAATCGAATCCTTTATGAACATTGAGTGCTCTTCATTTATCTAGTAGCTTTCGAATACATTGCAACATTCTACTACTTACATCACACTGACAAACTAAAAAAAACAATCGGTTTTTGGAAACATACTTGACCAATCAACAGTTTGAAGTGCGACACTTCGTTATTTTAATGATTGCTGCATCGTTAGTAAGCATTGATTGATGAACACAATTGATTGATATACATTATAATATGTACCAGCTACCTATGTGCAAGAATCTCTTAACTAACGAAGCAGGAAACTCTGTTTTCTGGCTTTAATTTAGCTCGTTGGCGCCATGCTCGGAATGTTAATGTAATTAATTTGAATTCTCAATTTACATTAAATTACCGTTGTAATCTTTATAACAACGTTATAATCTTTAATCAATGTTACATAAAAAATAATTAGTCAAAATTGTAAATTGAAAAAGTTGATAACAATTCTGAGTGCTTATTTACTTATGAATTATTCTGTAATGGTTTTGATTCTGATTAAAATTATGTATGTTTGTATAGTATACGGTTTATTTGGTATATCATTGATGTATCTCTCAGATACAAGTACCAATCCGATGCTATTGACCAAACCATGACCCAACTTGATAAAATACACAAGTAAAGAACCTTTTTCGATCGAATCAATAAGAAGAAGTAAAACATCGATGTAATATAGAGGTTATAGAAATAAGAGGTCACAGGCGGAACGTTTTTATACCTACTTGTATACAAAGTATAAAGTTTGCCACCCACGTACGAGAAACCGGAGAAACTTCTGAATTTTCCTCACATACTGTCGGTCGCGGAAAACGTCACACACCGAGTTCATCCATTACAATATTTTCAGTTTACGCCGACATTACTCATGGAAATAAAAAAAGCGGGCTATGATGCATCGAAATGGATTCCAAATGACTAAATTAAATTTCGAACTGGCAGTGAGGAATGGTTTGTGGTTTTTTTTTCGGCTATCATCAGAATATAAAACCTCAGATGACTGAGAAAATATTTTGATATTAAATAATAAGTAATTTATTTGTAGGTAATATGATAGCTTATAAATTTATAAGCTATATAGTTACTGTATGTCTGATTACCATAGTACGAGGTTCTACCTAGTTTGGGATAAAGATAGCCTTGTGTGAGTTGTTCGAATATGTTCATTTATTTATAGTGTAACTTTAGTGACATTGAAGATCGATCTGACATTGCTAAGATTGTGAAACTATTTAGGACCCCAGTCAAAGGAAATGTAAGTAGGTTGGCGTTAAACCAATTTTCAACGTCAAATTCAATAGTGGACGCTTTGGGAATGATAAGGGGTACTAAAAACAGAGGATAAACGTTAAGCTAGCTTGGAGATCCTTTCGTTTTCCGCATAACAACACTAGCTAGGTATTATGCATGTGATAAGGGTAAGAGATTAGAATACTGACACGCACGGATACATGTATCTTTGCTATCTTAATGAAGAATGGATACCAATAACAATAAATCCTGCCTCATGTATTATTAATTAAATTTAAACTATTATTATACCCAAAGTAAATACAAAACAAACAGCTCGTTTTCCCGCAAGAGTTTGGCCGAGGTAAATAGAAGGTATACCCACATTTCACCAGTTATATTCGAGTCTCATGTAAATAGGGGTAAGTTTAGAACGAAAACCCAGCACGATTCCTGACTTTGGGCTGCTACTGGAGAATTCCATATGGAAACACCTGATAACGCTATGCTTGACCTGGTTATCTAACCTGGAATTTTATTAGAAACAAACAAACTACTCATTCAAATTCATTCCATAAACGGTGGTCATTTTTTAACAATTTGATGGGCACTATGCCTTGTAACAGGGTATCTGATGTGTCTTATGTCACCTCGTACTTCAATACGTAGGTATAAAACTTTATATTTAAAGCTACTAAACATTTCCCCCGATGGTTTTCAAAAACCGTTTAAGTAGTCTCACCAGGCACAAACGCTATTGATAAAACGTGCTCTTATTTTAATGAATCGTTACCGACTGAAGTGAGATTAAACGTTAAATAATTTTAAAACACGTCCGAACCGGATAATTAGAGCGCTCGCCAGGAATCCCGGATAACCTGACAATTAAGATACGGATAACAGCGTGCAACTTTCCAATGAAGCAAACGAGATAAGACCTTATACGTGGAGCTGTATGACTTAATAAAGACTAGCCACAAAACTAAAGCACCTTTAGGTCGTGATTACACTGGGAGAGTTACTATCTCAATAATTCTGGGATAATGGACGCAGGTTAGCACAGCTCTCACGCACATACATTGCACAACATCATTGTAAATTATTAAGCCAGTACATCTCGTGAACGGAAGTGCCTACTAGACTATTTACTCGCCCTTTACTAAACGAGCCTTTACTAAAAAGATCGTTGAACTTTCGACAAAGTGACCTGATAGGTAGGTGTGATAAAACGAGAAGTCAATTCTATATCTTTCAATGTAAAGCATTTAATGGTACTACATTTAATTGTAATGTGTTTGAATGCGTATGCCGCCGTACATTACGAAACGTACATTAAAATAAATACCGCTCGCTTCCGATGCAAATGCGGGAGTGTTGTCTGATGTACCCAAATTATTCGTTTATTGTGACAACGTTGGTAAGTGAAAAGTTGTATCGTAGACTATGTAGGTATAATTTTCGAAAAAACAATCGGCTATTTGGCATCCATAATGTAAAAATTTAAAAATTGGCCAAGAATTCACAATTTCAGTGTAATCAATCATTTCTTCTATAGTTCTTGGCAATCTTTTGTTGTGTTCTTTTTCTATTCTTCTGGCTTTTGTATTCATATTAAAAAATACAGTATTGAAGTCTCTTTTTGCTGAGGGTTACGGGCAAAATTTTGTAAAATCTTCATAATATTTGTAATTTTAAGGCAACGGAGGCGTAGTTGCATAGAAGCTGCCGCCCCGTCGACAGAGTTTCATAGTTTTATAGGATATAGGCTGCAAGCAAGCCAACATCAAGCGTATAATGACGAATACGCGTCTAGCACACGCCTCCGTGGTCAGCAGGCAGGTAGTATTGTGTGAATAACTTACCTAGCACAGGCGCACCGCTCCAGGCCCTCGCTCACGCTGTACACGCTGGCTCGCCGCATCCGCCGCCGTGCCGCTAGCGTCCCGCGCGTCACGCGCCACGCCTCCGCATCCTCTTACACCCGCGTTATTCAAGCACTCGACTATTGCATGCTCTACCTACACAACGTTCACTGAACACTCTTTCGTTCCACACTACAAGTTTTTGTTTTTGGCATACTTTTTCACGATTTTATTGTTCAATGTCGCTTTAACAATCACATTCACACACACATTTTAAAGCGTCCGCTCGCTTTTCGGCATCCTCTCTGGTTTTTCAGAGCTGATTATCAGATGACACGTCTGCTTTCGACATATCTGTAAAGGAAGAAAAGTAATTCGATTATAATACTTCTTTAAGTTATAGGGGTTGTTTTGCTTTTTCAAACTTGAAGAAATGCTGGTGCAATTTGTATTTTTAGAAATATGCGGGAACTGTGCAGTTGGTTAGAAAGATAAACATAAATGTGTCCTAAATAGCCTCGGCCTGTATCATAGCCTTTCCTCAACATCTTTGATCGCTGTAAAATTTTGTGAAATTCCATTTTATCCCGTTCGTCCCAAAAGAGCCTGTGCAAAATTCCATACGGCTCGTGAGATATCGTGATGAATGAGTCAGTGGGTTTTGCCTTTTAGATTAAAACGAAAAATGTAAGGAGAACCTGTTTGCCGTCTAACACTTTATGAAGCAGAAAAAGGGGTGTTTTATTATTCAAAATGTTCTTTAACGTATGAGTTATTCACAGTCGCTTTGCCGCGGAATCGGAGCGTTCGTTTTGTGTTACGAATGTTGGTATCTATGAGTATATTACGTATCGTATTAGATGAGGCGTTTATTTTATCACGTGTGCGTATAAAATTTGAATGTAATGTATGGTGGCGTACGTGTCGGGGCGTGGTATGCTTCGCTTGTTGGCTGGAGAATAATTTGCATTCAATGTGCCGCCATGCCGCGGCCCGCGAGGCGATTGAGTGTGATCGTAACCGCACCGAGCGCCACTAGTTGGGTTACACGGAAATTGGCATGTAATCAACGGCTATAGACGAGTACACGTTCCTAATATCCTTGTACATGTTTTAGCATACATTACAACTTTGTTGATTAAATGCTGTGCTAATTTTTTTTTTCAAGTAGTTATTTTTTTAGGCCATTCGTTGATAAGCAAGTTGAAAGCCTACATTATTTCTGGTGGTCACTGCCCTCCATAGACATCTGCAGGCATAGGTTTCTCTTTTGCTAAGCCCAGAGAAAAAGATGAAAAGCCTAGTTTATGTATCCGGTTCATGTAACTCAAACCGGAAAACAGCGACGTTGCTTTGAGGCAGAATTAAATAGTATTAGGTAGTGCTTCCCGGATGTGCTCTACAAAGAGAGTTAGAACGCCATACATGTTAAGGTATAAATATATTTTTTTCCTTGGCGGTGATCACTGACCAACAGGTAGCCCGTCAGCTTTTCAACCATCAAATAAAAAAGAAATAATAATAAATAAAACTTTATTGACATTAGTTTGTACAATGTTTTTCACTCCTGTGTTAGTATTATTTTTATGTCGTCGTGAGAGTGTCGATAGTGATTTTAGACAATTAAACTTATTAAATAAACCAAAATAGAAAAAATAATACTCAAAATGTAACTATAGCTTCATTAATGAAAATTGAAAGACAAGGTGTCAAGTTATCCGGGGTTGCGGAATAGTTCTTACAGTTACCGTGGCCCCGGAACATAAAAGGCAACGAAAGGATCATGAGTGGGTTTTAGTCAGGAAAATTGACTTTCCAGTCAGTTGATGATTTCCCGCGCACCAAAAAAAAGGTGTCAAGCTATTATCTGTTTGTAAATGTGCTGTATATCGGCTGAATGAAGGTGGACGTATGTTTGAGGTGAGAGTTGAGTTGTTATGTTTTTATAAAAATACGAAAATATAAAATAGTTATAAAAAAGCCTTTTATTAAAGTAATTAGAGTTATCCCGATACAGTAGAGGTCCCTCTAGCCTCTACGGTACTTAGCAATGCTAAATTCTGCGGCTCGATTCATGAATACATTTTCGGTTGCAACCGTGCTACGTTGCTCAATAGTTCATCGAATGTGTGCAAACAGTGGGCTCAGATTTCTGGCTCGTATTAAAGCTTTAACAGTGTTAGGAGTATGCAATACGGGTTTATATACGACCACACCGTCCGTCATTCAAAAGATTAACAACTTTTGGGTTTTGGAATAGCAATGCGTGTGTTAGTTAACAATATAGAATATTAAATACTCACTCATTAAAAAAGTATAGAGACACATACAAATTACGTCTTGTAGCTTTCACGTAATACAAAAAAAAAAACAGTTTCATAATAACACATCTGTGTGGAGGTGCCTTAAAATCTTTGACATTTACTTTGACATTTTTCTAGTACCTAATATTAAATTTTAAAGCCATAAACATGAAATTGAAGGAACACGATAACTAATAAGAAAATGAATAACGTAACAATATATATGTAATTGCCAGCACTACAGGCAATCTGTTGCAGCCATAACATATTATGTGGCTTGAAAACTGCACCCGTGTAAAACATTCAAAGATATTATGAAGTTTAGAGTGTCGTGTGTATATTACCCTGGGTTTGGTCAGGTTACACTTGAAACATTGCTGACAATGTACTCCTGTGGTGGCCAGATATATTCCAGTGACCAGTTTTTAACTGACCTAACTATTCCATAAACTAAACACAAATATTTTATGAAATAATCGAACTCTGGTAACCAACATATATCTACATATTGCGGGAAAAACGTCCGTTTAACGGCTCATTAAGAGAAATAAAAGCTTATGAGTGCATCCGTAGGGATTTAAATAAAAGTAGGTAGTGAGAAACAAGACATGGGTTAGAAACAAAATAGAAATTACTTAATATATGTAGTTTATACGCAACAGAGCCTCTTCTTTTTAAGCACTAATGTAAAAGCAATTTTATTCGTACCGTGTTCGTGTTCTATGAATACTTATTGCAGGGAAGCATTTATAAACTTATTTAAATATTCCAGCTGTGGAGTTTGTTCTGAAAGGAATAATTATCAATATCATTTCCATTTTCTTGTTGTTTAACGGTACATAACAAGTTAATTTACTGTGTAAATATTTTAAGTACTTTGTTCAGTAATTGAATGCGATGTGTGTAGCGCAAAACTGTGCAAATATTTTATAATAAGTGCTGATTAACGAATTACTGAGTGGTACTTTGTTTTTCATAATACACACTAATTTAATATGTTTTGCTTTTACAGCTCTACTACCGCGTCAATCACGATTTTTATAAAACCACAAAAAAATGAATGCAAGCTTTAACTTCCAAAAAAATAATACACGAGATCATTTTTAAATTCTAAGGGATGAAGTGACAGGAAGAATTCGGTATGCAACTTGAACCCCATAGTTCAAATAAAAGGCTTGTATTCATCATTTATAATATTGTGGCATGTTTATACAAATTATACATTGTTGAGATTGATATGTACCCTGCAGGTCGTTCCAAGACATCTGGACGCAAGGTTAATTTATTGAAGTCATTATTCACGTCGGGGACGGCGCCGTGCTGATGTCACGCATGCCAATGTACTAGCTTTTTCCCTAGCCCTCTTTAATAATTAGCCACAATGCTTCGTTCAAATGCTTGCCTCGTTAACCTTAATAGTTTCTATGATTTGTAGATGCCATCCCGTCCACAAGTAAGTCGTCGTAATGAGACCACCGATTACTAAGAACAAGAGAAATTCCAGTTGTCTACTGTCTTGATGAAGTATTCCTTTTTTTATGATAACGCTGGGACACTTTGTGGTACGTGGACAGTTTTTGCGCGACGATTTTCCCCCGGACGCTCGTCTTGAGAAAGTTTTTCTGCACCACGAAAAGAATAATTTCGTAAATATAAAGTTACAGACGCGGGGTACATTGGGTTAGTGAGTTCTTAACAAACTTATTAGATGTTGGAACCGTGATGTTTTCATTTTTACTCTGTTAGGCTAACAAAGAGTTGTTGGTACAGGAAAACTACGTTATTGCGATAGTTCACGGATGAATGAGTTATCCAATTTTTCTAAAATCCTTTGTTTTAGCAATCCAATATTCTTTCAATTTCATGAATGACAATCAAAGTTTGTCGCTATCACTTTGTATAATGTTATTTTTAGTATGAAGTTTTTGCTTTTGTATATAAAATATGAATCGAGTGTGAATAATTCACAGAAACTGTGACTACGGCAATTTATTGTGTACGTTTATTTTTATTGTGTCATAAAATTTGATTGACGAGCTGCCAAATGGTTCTTATTTAAAAAAATATATACATATAATAATTGACGAGAATTAAAATGTTGTGATGCCGCCTCTCTCTTCTGTTCCACTTCCAATACCATATAACATCATCACCACCTCCTCTTCAAGAAGAAATTTTAAAATTGTCTGTTTGTCTATATTTTAATCACTACACGTCCATTCGCATTGACCACATGCGAGAAACTGATTACAATTTGCTTCGGAAGCCGTGTCCTACAATGGATTTGCGCTGCGCTTCGTAAATATCCGGCTTCTGCGTCTAGCAGACGCCGCTGGACTTGTGCTACGATGTTTGTTGCAAACCGCCGAATAGGTAGACGCGAGCAACCATCAATGTGACCTTTTTTGTTTCATGCTTACATACTTTTTAAGTAAATCTTATATGTCCTGTGAAGGAACGCATAGTGAATTGACCAGGACTTTTAATTAATATACACAGAAATCTCTAATTCTCCGTGCTTTCTCTGCATGCAAAAAACAGCCCGTCCTGCAGAAAGACATTATATATACAAGATAAGCAACATCCTGAAATTCAAATGATTCACGGAACTACTAAGAATAACTTCAGCAACGTAGACGAAGGAATTATGTCATTATGACATAATTAAAGTCGTAACAGATAAACCTCATAATAACGTCCCGTGCGTTTGCGCAACTTCGTAATGAGCGTATGAAAACGCTTAGATATCTAATATTGCGCGTTATGACCCGGATTTATGTTTATTAAACCCAGCAGACGCAGTAAGCGATAGGGATAGCAGTTTAGTGTCGAATTACTGACCGATAACTTCATAACTGCCTTCATAAATAAATAACCATTAAACATGTAGATGGATTTATTTAGCTTAGAAATATACAAATTTACTTAGACACTTTGCTTAAATATTTAGCAACTCCATTACTCTCTCAAAAAAGACGAATGGTAGACAGTAGACAAATGTTGTTTATGTTTTGTTTACGTATTATTAAAATGTTCTACTTACTTTAATACATAAATATCTTGATAGTACAGTGGTTAAGGCGTCCGCCTCTAATGTAAAGAGTGGCTTCGAATCCTGGCAAGTACCAATGTGACTTTATCTATTTTAATTGACTTCAGTGAGATTAGTGAACCTTGTGAACAAACTTAAACTTGTATAAGTCTGAAATCATCAATACGTCTTGAGCCATCGAAGTGACCAAAGTGCCTTCTCTGTATGAGAAGAAGCCTTTGAACTGCAGTGAACAAGTAATATAGCTACAAAGCTAATAAATACAGAGCCCTTATTCCAACATTTAAAACATGACCTCAGTTGCGTATATTTTAATCAATATTTGTTCCTCATCAACTTTTACTAACACTGTCTTTCGTATAAGTTAAATTGCAGTTTCCTACCAGAAAGCCATCTCGGGGAAATGACAACGTAATCCAAAACATTTGCATAACGCGGGCAGGCATTATGGCGTCATCCATGCCCCGTTTATCTTTGTTGTTGGATTACGATGAAGCCAAAAGAGGGTTAGGTTTATTTCGTATGTAAGTGTATGTAAGAATTTTATTTTGGCGATAAAGGGTTCGTTCAGTGGGGATCGTTGAGGGAGCTTCTAAAGCCGCTTTATGTTGCCAAGCTAGTGCGATCGAATTAAGGAGGTTGTCATACTTGCGTTTTATTTATTTAAATGTTTGGCAATTAAGGAGTCATTATTTTCGTGTTGAATTATTTTTGTGTGTTTTTTATGTTTCTGTATACATACTCAGTATACTATTTTTTTAAGTAATTCTCAGTGTTTCTTTCTATTTTTTATGATAGTCATGTAGAAGTGATCTACATGACTTCGACAAACAGAGACCAAGAACCCCAATAACTTCAGAAAATATAGATATTTTGTATACTACACTACTAGTAAACTACACATTACTATACTATGACTTTGAATAGTTTAGCCAAAACGGCCACATTGTTGACTTGAAAGGTGGTGGTGTATTTCAATACTGGACGTTAGAGTTTTGATTTTTGGCTAAGTAGAAATTTTGATTTGATTAAAATATGTTGGTGCAAGTATTCCTAATGAAGATATAGAGGAATGCCTCATATTACACCAGCATATTCTAATATCTGAAAACAGAAGACAACTTTTTACAAAAAGGAGACGATTAGACCACATAATATCAAACTCAAGTATGGCGCGCTTACTATTACATTTTCATTATATGTTTCAGACCTGAAATAGCACAAATTTCTCATATTGATAGTGGTGAAGGACTTTCCTCGTATAGAGAACGCACTAGCATTGATTACAATGCTTCCTAAAGGCGGATAATTTCCTCCAGGGGCGCCATCACGACTGGTCCATCACATATTTTAAACCTCATCTTAAAGAGCCCATTTACAACCCACAATAATTTTGAATTATCTTGGAGTCAATCAGTAAAAGCTTTCCCTAAGATAATATATTATGTTATCAATGGACCTTCTGGATGTAAAAAAATCCTGTTTTGGGTTAAAAAACCTAGCGATGATTAATGAACACATGTCCAAGAGTTCCTAATGGACATCCTTTCACCATAAACACTTATTAAGTAATTCAACATTAAACTTTCATAAAATGATCATAAATGACCATGACCCGACCTTATTTCCCTAAATTACGCACTGTCAACAACAGCTAAAAACGGAATTAAGGTCATAAACTGGTTTATATGCGACACTATCAGTCGTTTATGTTACACACATAGCCACGATGTACACACAGCAAAGTTCATAAGTATGCAGGGCCGTCAGATATTTAAGTTTTCTTAAACACCGATAAAACGATATTAATTTTGTAAGTCTTTAGTAATCTTATTATAGCTGTATAGTTTGTTTGATTGGTTGAACGCGCTAATCTCAGGAAGCACAGATTTAAATCGAATAACAAATTCCATTTATGGAGGAAGGCTATTCAAGGCTCTATAACTTCTAACGCTATGACTTACGGTTGCGGAATAGTAACAAAAGATTTGTGTACAACCGCTTAAAACAGCTAGTTGGTTAAATACACGTATGTTTAACACTTTAACGTCAATATTTTTTATTTTAAGCTAACTATGGGGAAAGTGTATTCTAACCGATTACTTTAAGAAGAAACATCCGAAACAAACTCAGAGTTCAAAATATCTTTTAAACTCAATACCATTGTATTGGTCAGTACAATGGTATTATAAGGTTATCGTGCGAGAACCTTGAAGTTATGTCTAAAGTACCAGTTCCTTTGATGAGAGACACACAGATTTCACTTTTCTAAAATGTGACGGCCCTGCATACATAGCTACTTTGCTTACAGTACTTCCCGACTTAACTTATTCACTTCAATAATACTGAGTATCCCTGAATTTCATGTGACTTTATATTCTTTTGATTGTGACTTTACGAGTTTGTTTTAGCGCGGTAGACAAAATTTGCAGAATACTGTTCCCAAATGGTTTTTCTTTCATCAATTTGAGTAGTAAAGTCAGGTTGTATTTGTGAGTTTACTAGTTTGTGCCCGCAACTTTATTTGCGTTAGAGTTGATTTTATTATCGCACGGGAACGTAAGACTGGGTAAAATTGACAATTGTGTCAAGGTAAATCAATTTATAAAAATAAATAAATAAAGTTGAAGAGATTTTTTGTTTGTTTCCTTAGCTCTAGAGCTAGAGAAACAAATAAAATATATCTTCGGTCGGATTGGAATAAATATTTTTGTATATTCGTGAGGAATTCAAATTGTATATATGGTGCATAAAATCACTGAAATGGAGATCTACCTAATCAACGAAAAAAAATAGCCACCTATTTCCACTATTATAAAAATTACAATACCCAACAATATCAACTTCAAAAATAATTTTGGTACGCATAAGCCAAAAAAATATGTAGCAGCTTATTTTCGTTACATAAATTCGTTTGTTATATTATTTAAATATTACAATATCTGCTATGACAGCCGCAAACAAGTTACCGATACAAAATTAGATATTATCTCCCCAGACAGCCGCAAACAAGTTACTGATACAAAACTAGACATTTCTAAATTTTCAAGAAGTAGTAATATAACTTACTAACCAAATAATAATGGTTAGATATCGGTCACTAATTACTACAATATAAAGCAGAATCGTAATGTCACAGAAAAGTAAGTAAATTGGCTACTTGGTTACTCACGGAGCGCTTATGACTTATCTACGCCTTTTCAGGATTCAGGAAATAAAAAAGGAATCTTTTTAGGACCATCGCGCATATCGTGAGCTAGTTAGTCTACTATTTCCCTTTATGTCCGCACCTAGTGAGTATAAAATGTTTAAAAAGCTTTTTACTCATTGATTACACCAAAACCAATAAAACATGTGTTGCTAACAATTGACTGTTTTTTGACTTACTATATTATTGGCTCGTTACCTCCAAAGGTGTTTATTAACTTCGATCAAAAGTAAAGGTCGATTGCTTATATTAAAGGGGTACTCTGATAGTGTAAGTTGTTCCTAACCAGGAGTACTATGTACTATCAAAGTTCATCCATGTATTTTGTAAGTACCCTATGTTCCAAAAGACTATAAGTCTTGAGGAATACAAGGTGTCAACTTCAGGCACATACCGATATCTGAAAACTGTCCGAAACAGTTCAAAGTTTAAGAGTTCCTCCGAACTTACTAAACACAATTATGGGCACTCACGCCGGCTAAACTTACTTGATACAGTAGTTAAAACCCAAGTTTACTACAACACTCACGGTTGGCTGATTCCCGTGGTAGCTCTGTCTCTTATATATTACTTTACGGTTTCAGCCCTTTGCAGTACGAACGTGCGCTTTCTAGTAATATTCCCGCTTCAGAATTAGTTGCTAATATATTCTATGGTTTATTGAACCATTCAACCCTCTTCTATGAATATGAACTGAGTAGTGTTATGAGACATTTCAGTTGGTTGTTTACGGTTTTGGATTATTTTGGACTTGGGTAACTATTGGGTGAAGGGTAGGAAGGAAACCTGAACATGGCCTACTAATATCATAATTGTGAATGTTTGTAAGTACGGATGAATGTTTGTTACTCTTTCACGTAAAAATTATAGAACAGAGTTAAGAAAATCCGTACTAATATTATAAATGCGAAAGTAACTCTGTCTGTCTCTTCTTCACGCCTAAACCACTGAACCGATTTGAATAAAATTTGGTACAGATATAGTCTGGGATCCGAGAAAGGACATAGGATAGTTTTCATCCCGGAAATCCCCCGGGAACGGGGACTATTTAAGGCGGACGAAGTCGTGGGCAAAAGCTAGTAGAGTTATATTGCTTAACCCTTTGACTGCCGGAAGCGCAGATCTACGCGAGACACAATGGATTTTAATTGTTTTATTAATTACGGAATGCAAGAGAAAAACCAATAAGTAAATGTAAGCAATATTACTAAATTTTTTATTCAATCTCGTTCTGTGATTTTTTATCGAAACAAGTAACAAACATCCTTCCATCTTCACAAATTTTAACATTTCTCAGTCCATGATCCATGGGAACAGAGCGGAGACGGGAGACATTTAGAAGTTTAATAAATCTGAAATTGGTGCTGATTTTCTTGTTCACAAACTAACCTAAATTTAAGTTAAGTGCGTCTTTCTCTTTACATTTCATAAGAAAAGGACAGAAGATACATATTTGTTTAGTCCTGTCAAATTAGACAGCGCCTGAAGAAAATTGGCGTATTTTTAGTGAGTGTTTTTATAGTGATCGAAGCTCGTGTCTTGTCTAAGAAGAGGTTTAGGTACTTTACTCTGCAGTAGAATAGTAACAGGCTGGCATTATAAAGAAATGGATTGCGATGCCCGCATGCAGTTTGTTTATACTTTGTGTTTAAGTTTATGATCGTTTTGCTTTGATGTTCAAAATTAATGTTTGTGACATCTGCAGCATATGTAGCGACTACACATTTTCACATGTAATAATCATATCAAAGTAAATTGCTCCGTATGTTCTTCACGATTCAAACTTTATCTAATGCAAATTACGATGCAGCACCCGAAATATTAAGTATTTAGTAGAATTTCGTTTTAAATATAAACATGAGTACTTATTTATGCCACATGGTGTTCACAGTCTGTTGGGCCGGTTTTCTACCGTAATTTATAGTCGGCTACATTATGGCACTAGATTTTATTTTATTTTGAATTTATACTTATAGACTACTACTAGCACTAGATATTAATGTATTACGTTGCACTAAAACATGGGTGTGATTTAAAATATAAGCTAATAACCTTATTAATAAGGATAAGGAGGAATACATTCTACGTAACAGAGATGAACAAACACAAACGTAACAAAGGTGACGAAAAAAATGAGATACAGTTAGCAGAATACTATACAGAAAGTACACTAATACAGAAAGCAGACAGTTATTTTTAAAACCAGTTTATATAACTATGTTTTTAATATAAGTTTAAAATATTGTGGATAAAAATATGCCCAGCAACATGTATTCGAGTAAATATAAATCAAAAATTAAATAAATCGTATACCCGTCTTCAATGAACCGCCCTTTTGATGTCCTCCTTATTATGTATAGCAGTGCATTTTATACATGACATACGTAGGAAGCTTACAAATAACAAGTCGAAGAGTGCTCCTATAAAAGTGTACAATGGGTGTTATTTGAATGACGGGCGGGTCTGACCACGCCTCCGGAAGACGCTGTCTCACCTGCGACTCCTACGCTTCTATGTCTACCAAGAATCTAGTCACTTAACCTTTAAGTTTTATATTTGAAGCTTTTAACTGGTATCTTCGATTGCATTAATTATTTTCGACGGGCCTGTTGGTCTAGTGGTTAGTAGCCCTGACTGCTAAGCCGCAAGTCGTGGGTTCGATTCCCACCCAGGAAAAGCTTTGTGATGAGCATGGATGTTTGTTCCGTGTCTGGATGTGATTTTCTATAATATGTATGTATTTAAAAATTATATAAGTATGTTTATCAGTCGTCTGGTTACCATAACACAAGCTGTGCTTAGCTTGGGAACAGATGACCGTGTGTGAGCAGTAAAAAAAAAATTGAGCACAAAAATATTTTACATTTAGATTGTTGCGCAAAAACAATTTACTTAAGTTTATTTTAATTACTAACCGCCACAGTTTTAAAACGTTTCTCAGTGGTTACACTTACACTCAGACTGGAATGTAAAACTTACTCAACTGATTGCCACTTTCAGTTTCACAAAGAAAGTTTTAATTCGATTGTTTCCAAAACTAACTTGGGGTTCCAATTTCAAATTGGAGTATAAAAAAGTAAGTTGCCAGATACAAAGCCAGCAGCAGTAAAAACGAAAGGAGTTTGGATTTGGATTCAACGTTATTCTTCTTTGTGAAGGGCCCAAGTGGCCTAAGCAGATATAATCTGTGGTGATAACTAACAGTGAACTAAGTAAAGGATTTGAGGTGCCATAAAGGAGTGTGAAATCTCGGGATTACATCACATCATACGACAAACCCAGATAATAACGGACTCGTATTTCTGTCTATACATATAACACCCTCCTTTTGAGGTTAGACCTACGAAGGAAGTCGTTTATATTTTTTTATTTTCTCTCTTTCTGAGTAGAGAAAATATAATAGAACCGTGTTATTCCCGAGTATGTTTAGTCTGCGTAACTTTTTGTGCCTAATGTTTCATATTCCGTGACATATTTGAGAAAGGATGGGTAATAGGTAGATGTAATTATTATTGCGTTTGTTTACCATGTTCCCAAACGTGTGTATTCCTTTATTCAGCTGGTGCTTGTAAATGCATGATAACGTGAAATATGGCTGTGGACTTATTTAAAGTATGTTTAGAATTTAGGGTCTTATTACCCTAAATCTAAACTAATATATTTATTATAAAAAGATATCCTTATTTAACGTGATCACGCCATAACTTAAGAAAGACTTAACTGATTACATTCAACTATTTTTATTGGTAGGAGTTTTTTAAACGAAATATTAACAAAGTTGGATAATTTCAAAAAACTAACGATTATTATAAAACTCACGTACGTGAGTGAAGCCGCTGTAAATATTCCTTAAAGTAAATATTTAGTTATTTACACATCATTTTCTGTACTAAATATTGTTTAAAATAAACAAGTATTTACAGTATTTCATTTATCACCAGTTACCAAAGAACGTATCACAAGATCAAACTTTACAGCAATAAAACTTATTTCTACTTCACTCCAAAAGCTGATGAAAACAGAAATAATTCGCTCCAATTATCACAATTTACTTCAAAAGGAACTTCGAGCATCGATTGAACGTTTTCTTAGAAACCAATTACGTTAATCTATAAATAAAATGCTTACTTAACTTCGTAATGATTTAAATGGAAAGTTCTCAGGTTAAATTGAATCTAAAGTTTAAATTTTCTGAGCGGGGCGGTTAGTGACGGAGCGGTGATGTTAGGTGTTCGCGTTATTAAACTTGGTCGGTAATGCACTGAAACTTCATTAACTTGTTATTTCTGCGGGCTTCATTAAATACCCCGGGAAATTATTATTATCAAAAGACGATTTTGAGATTATGTTCTTTTGTCACAATAAGTGCCAGGCCACACGGTGCGGCAACGCGCCGCACCGCATTACTCCGCACCGCACTGGCGGCCACATGAGCAGTGCGGCGCCGTACGGTGCCGCACTACGCCGTACGGCGCCGCTGCGGCGCCGCTGCTGCACCGCAACAAGCTCAGTACTGCCATCCCCATGAACTGAGCGGCGCCGCTGCGGCGCCGCTGCGGCACCGCACTGCTTGCACCCCTCCCCGCCTCGTCTGCCTCGCGCCGTAGTCCGGTGAGCCTGCGGTGCGGCGCCGCAGCGGCGCCGGACGTACCGTGTGGCATACCATCCAATTTTATATGTAGGAAACCGTTGCGGCGCCGCTCAGGCGCCGCGCCGGAGCCGCAACGCACCGTGTGGCCTGGCGCTAAGGATGCCAAAGCGCCAGGCCACACGGTGCGAGGCAGACGAGGCGGGGAGGGGTGCAAGCAGTGCGGTGCCGCAGCGGCGCCGCAGCGGCGCCGTACGGCGTAGTGCGGCACCGTACGGCGCCGCACTGCTCGTGTGGCCGCCAGTGCGGTGCGGCGTAATGCGGTGCGGCGCGTTGCCGCATCGTGTGGCCGGGCACAAAGAATCACACATTTTTATACTTGACGCTGTAATGGAAAAGCAATATTTCACCAAAAATATTTAAAAGTCCCATTCTCACCAAGTTCACAAAAGCTGAGAAATATTTTAATGGTTCTTAACCACAGAACAAAGTAGCCATTCAAAAGTTAAACGTTATTTTGTTAACCGCGAGCCATTAATTTCGCAAGAAAACTTTTAACGTCCACCTAAAGTTAAGGCCTGCTGTTAATGGACTTGACAAATTTACAATATTCCTTTGAAATGAGTAACGTGGCAACCCTGAAATCGAGCAGGTAGCCCTAATTGCAGTTAAGTATCACCTGACTTAGCCGAGTTCGTTGAACCTGCTAATTAACAAAAAGCTCCTTGGTGTAACTATGTAGTAACTGTTTTTGCTTAACTTTTCGTTTAAGTTAAACGAGCGTTAGCGAAGAGATTAATTATAATAGTGTTTGTTTTTTTTTTCTTCAATATTACGTGATTGCACACTTATCTGCGAGATTGCCGTAATTATCGCGATGACATGAGATAATTACGTGGACGTGAAGAAAGAGGCGATGGGAATTATACTTATTGTGTCGAAGACATTGAGTTATAATGTACTTCGTACTAGAGGAGTCACCTCAACTAAATTTTTTGTAACACGAGTTAGAGTGCATGCACCCTAACTCACTTAGTCTATGTCGAGCGCTTGCAGTAGCTAGACGATTTCGAGTGCAAAGTTTTGTTCAAAAATATGCCTTTGTGTGCATTGAGATACTGTTCAAACAGCTTGAGAAATATAAATAAAATTCAAGGAGTGATTTTTTACCAGTAAGTTCAAAATATTATCTTTAAAACATGCCTTATTTTATTTTATTACTTGTAATTTGGAAAGTATGACGAGTCACATCGACGGCGGCCATGTTGATGTTAATATCAAAGAGTAAAATATTTGTTGCATGCGCAGAATGGACACTATCGTCGGGTAACGTTAAACAATAATTACGAACAAGAAAATGTTATTAATAATCATGAGATAAAATGTATTAAGTAATATTAATATTTTTTATTTATTAAATATATATTTTTTTTAAGGTTTCGTCGGCCGTGTCCTAGTACTAGAGAATTATGGATTAAATTTATTCAGAAGAATCGCAGCATAGTCACGTGATTGCCAATAGAATATTCACGAATATGTTCCGTTCATTTCAAGAAAAACGAGAAATACAACACAAAGTTAAGAAGAGTACTTATATATTATTTTATGGGAATTAAAATTTTTACAGTTTAAATTCGTTTTATTTATATAATATACAAGATATTATGAGGCAACAGAAAATACTTATGTATCTTCTAAATTCACGACTTCCCGACTAATTTTGCCTCTGCTAAGTTCCACGTATACACTGACCGACACTACACTCCCTCATTACCCTTTCAATCATTTTTTTTCTTATTTTAAATAACTATTTCTATAACGATACCCATAATGCACATAATACTAAAGAAATCTATAGAAGTCGACTTCAAAAATATGTCGCATCTGCGCGCATTGGTGTTATCTATGGCACCCGCTTGCACTGCGCATGCTCCGCTGTCACCAAATTACGCGCCATATTTTGTTTGAGATAGCTCCTCTAGTACGTAGTACATTATAACTCAATGGTCGAAGACCCTGTTTTTTGGCTGACATTTGGAATGATTGGAACTGATTATTGTCAGCTGTTGCCATACAGAGAGAACGACGATTAACACTTTAATGTCAAAGACATAGTTAGCAGTGGACCTAATAATTATTTACGTAAAAATAATAAATCCAGAACAATTATTTTAAATTTTTTACACACCTTCTGGTAGGTACGAGGTAATATGGGTGTGCAGGGCCTACACAAAAAAAATGGGAATGACTTTTGTATTAATTCTTATTTGTTTTTCAACTAATGGCTATATCAAAACACAATCAAAGGGTTTTAGTAAGCGATAATTAGCCAGAGTATCTACAGTAGCAGATAATAATCTCTATATAGAGAAGTATGTCAAAGGACATGTCAACATTGAACATGATAACACAAATGTGCAATTAATTATGTACATTAGTACGGATAAGGGCCATAACTAACAGCTCTGGGTTCGGCAGATTAAAGGGATTCCAACACACAATCTACATTCGGAATGAGGGCAGGCAATCATTGATTGGTTCACACCACGCTTTGAATATTAATGATAATTATAATTGAATTATTTATCGTAATTAATTAATCCAATGGGTGTTTTTAAACTGCCATCGTGATAATTATTTTCGTCTCGAAAGACCACTATTACATCCGTAAAAAAAAAGCAAAACGGTGAAATTCAAAAACAGCCACAATATTTTCAGACATAATCCCCTCAAGAATTCAGACCAAAAAACCACGATTTCACAAAATGACAAACTGAGCACTATAACACCGAAAATGGATCCATAAACAAAATGAAATTTTAAATAATTTTACGCACATCGGCGAAATGAGTCGACCGCACTCGAATGCACTAACATACATAAGAGACGAGCGGCCACGTAACGAGTGCGTCGCGACGCACGACATTGTCACGCGCGAACACAGAGTACATTTTATAAACTGCGCGCGAACACAAATACCTTCATATCCTGCGTCATTTTCATTTAGGTACACATTCCCCTAATATTCCATCTTACATACGTGATATAGTTTATCCCTGTTGACACACCTGCTAATTCAGGCCACAGCGCACACGTAAAGTGCTTAGTTTACTCTAAATGTGAGCTCCTTTCCTCTCCGGATTCTCGGATCGTCACTATTCGCATAGTGGATTATTATCTGTAATATTATATGTGTTTACTCTGATTATTCACATAGTCATTCAGTTATTTTGTTTACACTAACACCATGGACTTAAAATATACACACCGAATTTAAATTTTAACTGCACTATAATTAGTATAATTTATGTTGACTCCGGAATTCATATTTGACATGAAACAGTCTCTGTCCGTAGAAAGATTGTAAGTTTAACAGAACAGAGCTCATTATATTCAAATTAAACTAATTAGGGAATAAATAAAAAGCTCATATTTATGTAAAGGAGTTATTTAAATTCCGCAATGATAAATAACAGTATAGCGTACCTTTCATAGAAGCCGAAAAGCCTGGCTTGCTATAAAGCGCTTTTTTTTTGGTGAGTGGGGAATCATCAAATGACTGCTCAAGTCCTGGGTGCGGCGGGAGGGCGTGTCTGACTTTTACTGACTAAAACCCACTCATGTTCCTTCGGTTGCCCTTTTTGTTCCAGGGTTTATAAACATTCCGCAACCCCTGCTATAAAGCGCTTGGGGTTTTGCGGTTTGCTTAAGAGCCCTGAGATCAATCTGTATAAAATATGAAAATTATTAAAATATAATAAGTTGTATAAATTTATTTTAGTATTATTTATAGGTTTTGTACATATTATGTTTATTTCATATAATTTAGTTTTATTTCTAATTAAGTACAATATTGTAAATAAAATTGATAATAAAAATATAATATTAAAACGTTAATAGCGATCAAAGTGCAAGATATAGGTAAGTTAGTTTAGTTGCCGTTATTTTGACTCCACCACATACCTTTGACAAATAATACTGAATATTGAGAGATACAGGAAAGCGGAATGTATGAATTCACCGTAACAATCACACTCGGTTCATTTGTATCCGAACGCTTGTTTGTCAAACTCAAACTTTGGCGATAGCTTCGCGTATTTCACTCAACAAATTGTGTTAGTGTATGTTTACGAAGCATGCGGATGCATATCGTCAGTATAAACTGAGGGACAAATATAATGTAGCAGTATTAGTCTGATTGGAACACGTGCCGGGATGGTTGCAGCGTTCCGACGTGACGCCGAGGTGTCAGCGTGACGGATCGGGGAAACAATGCAATAATTGAAGCGGATGCGGTCTGCTCGGCGAATACCGTCCAAACCGCAGGGGATTAGCGACTGCGTTATCATAAAAATAGAAAGCATACTGTGTATTCTAATAATCCCGAGAGAGCCGTATTAAAATACTCCTGAAATAATATTCAGCACTATGTTTCTATAATGAAGTACTTTCAGTAAAAGCTTACTTGAAACTATTTTCTCGGTTATTGTCTAGAGAACCACTCGAAAGTTTTAACATTTCTCGAAGTTTTTAAAAACGTCCAAACAAGTCTGTAGTTTATTCCCTCGCACACTTGTTGTGTTCAAGGCTTAACGTTACCACGTACAAACGCTGTGTCTCGTTTTTACACAATTCTGTAATGCCACCTAATATAGTATTCGTTCGTTTCGGCTACGTTGGAGCAAATCCAGCTCTTTTCATTGCTCGTTTAGTATCGAATGGATTCACTGATGCTTCAAAATAAAACCCCTTTACAATGCTGAATACATAGGGTTGTTGGTTCTTGGAGACAGTTTAGAAATATGGCTCTTACTTATCTTTTATTCTCGGTTTCGGGTGTAAAGTAACATATTTTTTTCATATATTTTTTATTTTCGGTTTGTATAGAATCAAAATGCATTTATTTGAGACCCGGTTTTCGGTTTTACCATGTTTGCGACCATGCTTGCATACCATGCTTGCATAATGTTTGGCCTTCGGTTACCGTTCCGTGGGTCATGATTGTTCCGTATGTATTATTCTAATGTCTAAGCAACGTTACCCACTCCATTTTTTACTCTCCTTACTTCACTTTCTATTCGAGTCTCGATAGATTGGTTCATTTCAACGCTGTCAAGTATAACGGAATTAGTTTGCATAAGAAAAATTGAACGAAATTCACCTTTTCGTCCAATATTTAAGCAAACTGATTTCGCTTGAAGAAATCTCCATAGTGTTGAATAATACAATTGGAAATCGTGTGTCAGTCGTTTATCTCCGTCGCGTCGTTTTGCTCCAGTGTGATGGGTCCCCATGCCCCATTACGTCGAAGTAACAGTTTGTTGAACGTGAGAATTTAGTTAGTTTTCTCTTTTCCCTTTTGCTGGAAATTCGGTTGGCAATATACCTATTTTAAATCACAGTCATCTTCCTAACTTTGTTAGAGTTGACTTCTAATCTAAATGGATCCACCTATAATAAATAATAATAATAAACCTTTATTATCAGGCAACTGAGGCCCATAGAAAAATACACAAATAATCTTACTTAAAATAAACTAATACATATTTAAAATAAAACTATATACAAATTTTAAACTATTTCACACGAAGTACCTCAACCAATACCAATACCAACCAATACCAATACCTACCAATACCAATGTTATACGTGGAGCAACTACTCCACAACCCTGCTACTGGGTTACAAAGCTATTCTAAATAAAATCATAATTATAACATACCTACGCATAAAAAGTGAAAAGGTCGAAATCAAATATCCGGTTTTCCCTTTTTTAATTAAAACGTAACACTGTACTCTAAATCTAAAAACCTATGTTTAATTAATAATTCAGTTCACGAACCCGTAATCCGTGTTTTTTTGTAACAAGCTAAATTACTGCGTAACAGCAATTCAGCATGAAAATATTGTTTTAAAAAAACACAGTTATCAAGCTTTATTTTGGGCAAATTGGATCGAGTTTCATCGGCCTTCGAATACTAATCCACGCTACAAAATGTTGGCATGTAAAAAAATGTGTCGCGTTTCCAAACAATAGTTTCAAACAAAAAGAACATTAGATAAAAAATTATTACTTTGTGTACATAACATATTTAGGTAGACTTTTCACACAAACTTTTGAGGCCAATATTGTTAGTACTAACTTCCTAGTACAAGTCAGTTTTAACTTTTGCTTTGTTTTTAGTTTCTTAATTCAGTTATAATACCGATTTTCCGACACAAATACCTAAAAGAGCGGCCGTTTTTATGAAGGTAGGAAAGTTTTTCCTTATGGGAAAGTCATGTCAAAAATTTAGCTTTCAATTATAACAAAATGTTGAAAGAAAATTCTTCGAAAAAATAAAGAGTCGAAAAATCTTAAAGTAATTTTTTCATCTATACTAATATTATAGCTAAAGAGTTTGTTTGTTGGTTCTAGCTGCTACTACTAACTACTGGTTCGAAATATTTTTTGTTGGATATCCTTCTTAAGGAAAGAAGGCAATTGCTATTTTATTATCACGCTAGGTTATTTTATTATCTACGAGAACCAGTAACGAAAGATTCAGGTGAAACAAGCAGGGTCAGCTAGTTTTACAGTATTCAGTTAGGAAAAATCTTTGTAAATCATGTTGACTGTGGTGCTTGCAAATGCTGACAGCCCTTCATCACATCTAAGTATCTAATTTATTATTTTATTCTTTACAAAAATATCTTATACATATCTTAATAAGGCTCAGAAACAAGTCTTACAAATCTTTGTTTGCTAGATATGTAATGTGACGTCAGTTATGGCCCACAATCTGTATCAACAGCGGATGCTGGGTCGGACGTACGGATGTATGTGTCATGGCCGCCAACACATGTATCTACTACAATATATAAGTATGCCCGTGATCCCATTCAGAACACATCCTTTTGATATTTGATATCAATAAACGCTCGAATGATAAATGATTTTCCAATTTTTTTTATGTCTTTCATAACACATTTTTATGGATTTACATGCCAAAAAGCCCGAATACTTACAATGATTTTATAAATGCGATATTGGATTTCGCTTTTACGCAGTGATTACTACGTGAAAATTTTCATATATCATATTAGAAGTCCATGCCCGTTCTCGAGCACTAAATAAGTTATTTTCTCCCCTAGGTTAACAAAGTACTATTGTAACGAAAGAATAACCATTCCCGAAGGATGGCAAAAAGTAGGTAAGTGTAAGTATAAAAAAATGCGAAGCCACAGGCAACAGCTAGTTGATTATATCTTCCGTACTGTGCTTAAAAAGTTTATAAAACCTGAGTAGTAAAAGGTAATTTCTATGGCTAAACTAATGAGACTAACTAAAGAGTTAATGAATACGCATTAAGTCAGAAATTATTCCTTGGGAATACCGACTAATTTAGGATAATCCCTTTTTGTACGAAAGTATCTGTAACAAACAGCCCTAAATTTGCAAAACATTTTTCCTCTTACAATGCTGTTTGTGAACATCCTTTTTGATAAGCAACAAGAGGAAATCGGCGCCAACCGACCATCCAGAAAATTACCAAAACATATCATAAAAAATGTACCAAAAGTTCGTGATAAAAAACGAGCTTTGGTTGAAAGTCCAAAACTTAAAGTACGTGAAACCAACGATATTTGATACAAGTTCTGATGTAAATAAGAGTTAGGAAAAGTTTTTAGTTATTTTACTTGTGGAATATCTAATCAAGCAACTGGTTCGAGGTTGAATTTCCTGAGGGAACGATTGTAATCAACGACAGTTACAAACGCAAAACTTTGCGGCTTGTTTATTCAACCAATATGTAAATATATACTAAACTTCTTTAGGAATGAGTAAATCATAAAATAAACTAATTTAGAAAACTAGCCTTTGACTATACAAACACCTACAACATTTAGATACGTGATAGCTCCGGAAAGTGTTCTCTATTTCAGACCTGTAATGATTTTGTGTTATGTATTATTTTATGTTATGTAATAATGTAGGTACAGAACACAAACATTATTTTGCCCGGACGTAATCTGTGGTAGTGCTAAAAATTTTATAGGTTTATTTAGAATAATGTCTAGTTACGAAAATAATTATGACTTAACGATTTGAGAATACGAAAAGTTCTGATTAAACAGAGTTAAAGTCAGCCATATTCTACTACTTAACATTTCATGTAGGTAATGTTTCTGAAACGTGGCACCTATTTCGTAAAGTAATTATCGTTTACCTGCCATTTACCTTACGTAAACTCAAACAAAACAAGCCATCTACATACTATTCTAAACGTATAAACTCAATCAACACAGCGTTATGTCACCGACATCAATTTTACGGTGCGATTGTGCCCGATATAATTAATGGCGCCCCAAAATTTATGGTCATGGGGTATTGACTGACTAATTACTTCCAAACTCACGTATTGACAGTGACATGCGCGTATTGTGTGAGTTTCACAAATCGGTTTGGGTCGCCCACAATGAAACGTACAGTTATTTTGTACCTGGGCACTGTTCCAATCTCTTGCGCTACATAATCACCATTTTATCGCGTCTACTACGTGCTACAAAGGAGTCTGTCCAAAGAGTATTTACTATTTATTGTGTTCGCAATACATCTCATTTTGTCGCGTTCGTCTCCATCTTGGAACGCCCCAGTCTTTGGCCGGCGATCTTATTTTCCGTAGGATAGACTTTTATAGCATCGGGAGCATAAGAAAATTAGAATTTTCTGGCAACAACGACCTTTTAATTTCTTTTTTGTTTTGTAGCTTTGTAGTGTTTCTTATTGGCCATAATACCGAACTATTCATGTATTGCTTATACTGAAAGGTAAAGGACAAGGATTGGCGGGACTGTTGATCTCGATCGCAGCAGGTGAAGAGCGAAGTAGCCGACCAACATCTGCGGACATTTGGCAGTAGCGTCTCGCAGCGACGAGTGTAATCTTTCGGCACACAAATGGCAAGATAGAATCTCTGATTCTGATGCTCGATGCCGCACCATCGAACTGCGTTTCCACTTAATAAAGCACAAATGAACCGTGCGAAATGTACATTATATCTACGAGTAAGTTAAGTTCTCTGCAGTAAGGAAATCTATATCGGAAAATGAAATGACTTGTTTATGTTTCAGCACACATTAGGGATTACTTCGGCTACTGAATAAACTGGTAGATTGTGTTAATGGCACAAATATTATTTGTTCTTCAATTTAGGTCACAAACGCTTTAGAAAAGTGTTTGTGCTTAGTTTTGCGTGTGTTCATTGGCACCTGTAAATTGGAATGTATTGACATAATATTGTTTACGTATTTAGAATAATATATACGAGTTGATTTAAAAACATAAATATGATTTGGCCTGAAATAATTCAGTACAGCGGTATGCCGTGTGTTAGTTTTCCCCGCGATACAAATATTTGTATGTCTTACAAATAAATGTTTGTTCCGCTTCAAGTTGTTTGTATACGTGAGTTTATATGTTTGTAAAAATACAATACAGAGGACAGGCACAGCGCATACATACAGAAGAAAAAATATCTAGTGTTCGGGATCTTTTATAAAAATGTAGTATCCAAAAACAAAAAGCGCACATTGCGACACTTTTAATATGCGCAAAATTTATGCAAAATCATACCAATATTTTTCTTGTAATGCTAAACACGAGGTTACTTACAGGAACACCAAAATACTGGTCCTCTGAAGCGCATTTAGACACCACAAATACGCGCACATTGCGGCGTATCCTCTCAGTACATAAAACTGCGCTAGTGCTGTGCGGAATTATTTATTTATGAACGACGTATTCACTCGTTTCATGTATTTCGTCCGCAGGGACCAGGTAATGCAACATTTTCCGTTCAAGCAATGCATTTTCCGACGTCGACCCCTCGATACGAACCATTACTATCTCTTGTACTGTCTTGTTTCTTTTTGTCGGTCTTTGATGCATTATCAAAGAGATTTATTATGGAACCAGAGGGAGATCTCCTCTACAATTTTGCATCGTGCGAGCTCAAGAGATTTATCCTCGACGACTTATCAGATTTAATTCTTGGTTACACGGTTTGTTTCCTGCGTTCCCCTCCTCTTCAATGTTATTTCCTTTGCGAGCTTGTTTGTTTGATAGATATGGATGTTATTTGGAAAAAAAAAACAGAGTTCTTGATCAGTTTAATTTCAACTTGTAGTAATTGTTCTTTCATTGTGGTCGTTAAACTACTGCGGATTTTTCATGGAGGAATTAGGTTAGCGTGTATAAGTAGCGTCTGTAGGGTATCAGCTGGGAGTGCAGTTTGGTGCCAAGTTCTCAGCCGGAACAGTTTCAAGGTTTCTCATCACACAAAGCCTTCTTTGGGCAGCCGTTTAAGTGCTTATTCTTTGAAGGAGGTCGTCAGAGTGGTACTTAGCTGTCACGTCATTAGCTCTCAGATAATATCTTGGCTACTTTTGACTTGTACCTATATTAAATTGTATTGAAATACTATTTTAATTAGCTTTATTGTGATGTAGTGTGTTTATTTTAGAAACTGGCAGTCAGAGTTTACAAGTGTCTAATAATTAAAAATGAATTGCTGAATGTATTACAATCGTAAATACTTGAATCGTAAACTTCGAAGCGTAAACGACTTCAACGAATCAGTATATAATTTGTTTTTTTTTATATAAAAAAACGATATAAGTTTGAGGTAAAGAACGAGGACTAAATGGAACAGCTGAAAAATATTGAGGTACTTTTTCCTAAAGAACTCTTAAAATTAAGGTTTTTTATACCGTTTACAACACGAACACTACTGAACAGATTTTTATGATCTTCGAATTGATGTATTTTTTCCGCCCCGAATAGCAGATTAACTGTAAATAACATTGAAAATGAACAAGAAATAGAAAATATTATGAAAGTCAATTTTTAAATACAATACCGGGACGGGAAAAAACACGCACAAAAACCAACGTAGCGTGTTCTGGTTTCATTTGACAGAACAACGTCTATCAGAGTTAAGCTAATTTATAACAAAATAATATTGCTTTGAAGTTCTTTTTCATATTTTTTACATATACTTTTTGTTATTCTCCTTCATACAAACAGCACAGAAATAGATTGGTACATGTTGGAATGTTAATTGTTTCCCAAAATAACAAAACAACACGTCGTTTTCTTAGAACAGTCATCTATTTGTGACACATTTCGTATTGAAACAGATGTACAGACAGATGATTAATAACTTGCAGTTCCCTTTATTACGATTGATTAGTACATGTTACATCACGTTTAATACTAGCTTTAACTTGCAATTTTCGATTCAGCATAGACTTCAGAAATACCTTTGAAAAGTAGAACCATCATTATTGCTGCTTAAACTGAAAATTCATTCTTATTTTTAACTAGCTTTTGCCCGCGACTTCGTCCGGTTTAATAGTTACCGTTCCCGGGGATTTCCGGGATGTAAACTATCCTATGTCCTTTCTCGGGTCCCAGACTAAATCTGTACCAAATATCATTCAGATCGGTTCACTGGTTTAGGCGTGAAGAAGAGACAGACAGACAGAGTTACTTTCGCATTTATAATATTAGTGCGGATCTTTTGTATTTTATTAGTTTTAAATTGTCAAATTTCTTGGTAAATTAAAACCTAATAATGCCAAAAAAATTGGTACTAAAATAAACAGTCTAGGTGTCAAATAACTTTTACTGTCAGTTAAAGTAGTAGAACAAATTAAAATTCAGCCATAAATGTTCGTTTAAAATGATTAGCAAAGATGCAATGGATTGCGTTTCCAATTTTATTCCCTCGTACGGAATAGTAGATTGTATTACAAGGGCGCAAAGTAATATTTTTACGGCGAGGGCGTTTTTTCAATCCAGAGCGAAGTGAGGGATTCTAGAGTAGAATCCCGAGCCTTGCGAGAGATTCTTAAATAGAATCCCAAACGTAGCGAGGGATTCAAAGTACGTCGCCCGAGGCAAAAATATATTTTGCGCCCGAGTGATACACTCTACTTTTCATCACCCCCTATGAGAAAATTAAAGGCGCTTCATACTTTATTGTAAAATTATTATTGTAGCTGCTATTATTATCATAGCTTGATAATAATAGCAGCTACATTAATAATTTGCTGCAAAACAATCCGTGAAAATTTTTACGAGAACTCGGGCTGTAGTTTGCGCGTTTTATTTCTATTTAAGTTTTTTATATGGTATTGGCCGTCGTCGATTATTTGGCGCTGAGCATTAAGACGTTCCAAATTCAAAGAGTTTTAGACGCACTTATAACAGGGCGTAAAACATGCAAAAACGCTCCAAATTAAAAAGTGCGATTAAAAGTTACTTTTAGGCGCACTTTTTGAATTTGGATCGTCATTGTTGCCCGCTGAAAGTTCCTTATAGAAAACACCAACTTTGGGCGTACTTAAAGGAGAACAAAGTCGTCTTTTTCGAATAGGTGGGCTGAAAGAACTATTTTCGGCAAAAGATTCTACCCCAAAAACAATACAACAGTATTACACAACTAACATTATTTTGTAACACAAATATTGGGCAGCAGAAACCAGGCCCAGTGAAAACGTAACTTAAAGTCAGTGAAAACGTAACTTAAAGAAATGTAACATGCAATGTTACGAACTTCCCATAGGTAGCGGCTTGCGAGCACGAACCAAGCACACTATGCTTGCGAACATTGCAATTCTTTCATAGCAACATTCAATGAAAGAATTTGCCGTCCATCGTGTCACATTTCATGTTACATTTCGTAAGTCTGTTCACGCCCTTATCGATTGGTTCTCATAAGCATTATACTTAATACAATGATAATGACGTGGCTAAAGCGCCGCCCTAATATTGTCATAAAGAGACTAACTCCTGATTATTCATGAGGGTTACACTAGAGCACAATGTGTGGAAGCTCCGGGTATGATTGATCATTGACTCAACTCCCTTAAGGTAATAACGATAGGGCTGTCCGCAGATGCAAATATGTTTATGAACTCCTAAACAGGTATCGAGAAATTTTCGGAATCGATTTTCGATTCGATTTAGGTGTTACATTATTAAAAAGGGCTATGCAAGCTTCGATGCCAATGAATAAATTAACGCCAAAAAGCTTAAGTAAATAAGGTGGTCTATTTATGTAGAGCCTGGTTCTACTACAGTATTGATCATAACTTTGAAACTATTCAGAAGTAATAAAAGGAAAATTTCCATACTCACAATTAAGCACATAATTAGATACTCGACTTAAGTAAAGGGTGTCCAGCGGATTTTTTTTAACTTTAAACTGCAATTATCGAAATAATAGCGGGATGAGGTGAGCGGGAGGGGTATCATTGAAAGCGCGGTACTTGCGGATTTGTTAGTAGCCATGAGTCACTGGACAGGAGCGCACCGCTCGTTCGCGGTTCAGCAATATCTAAAGAATGGTGAATTGTTGGTTCGCGCGCGTCGAACGTTTTGTACTCATTTTAATATTCGGCGTTTAAGTGATGGGCCAAGCACGCAACTTATTTAGTCGTGGGTACAAAGGTTTAGGCAAGAAGGGACAACGCTCAACAGAACTCCTCCTGGGCCATCAACATCAGCAGCAACGCCCGAACGTGTGTCTGAAGTTCGAAATGAAATCATTAGGAATCCACGCAAGTTGATTAGGAAAATTGCAGCCTCCACAGGAATCAAAAAGTCAACAGTGCATGTTATTTTGCAGAAGAAATTAATGCTCCATCCATACAAAATGCAAATTGTTCGGGGTCTAAAGGAAAGCGACTATCCTTTGCGAGAAACCTTCGCAAGAACAATGCTGGAACGCTTTCGAACACCTACCACGTTGGGAAATTTTGTTTAGTGATGAAGAACATTTCCACATTGATGGATATGTAAATAAACAGAATATGAGATACTGGTGCCCAAACAACCCAAGAGAACGCCACCAGAAACGTTTACATTGCTTGAAAACCACAGTTTGGTATGCCATTTCGGCTAGCGGGGTAATTGGGCCCTATTTTTTTAACCAAGGAGAAACAGTCACTGCTCCGGTGTATTGCCGTATGATAGACGAATTTCTGCTACCGCAATTGCAGCTGTATTCAAGTTACAACAATAGGACACAATTTCAGCAAGACGGTGCCATTCCGCATACAGCTAGAGTATCGATGGAAAAGTTAAGAACAATTTTTCCAAATAAACTGATCAGCAAGTAAGGAGGCATCTCATGGCCACCTAGGTCGCCCGACCTCACGCCCTGCGACTTTTTTCTATGGTGTTACCTTAAATTGAAGGTTTATGAGAACAATCCCCGGACAATTCAAGCCCTGCAGGCCAATATTCGCCGTGAAATTCAAAGCATTACTCCAGAGCTTTTCCGTCGCGTAATTGCAAATGTAAGGGTTCGACTACAGGAGTGCGTACAAAAAAACGGTCATCATTTAAATGATATAGTGTTTAAAAAATGAAATCCGCATTAATGTAGTACATTTAATTTTAATAAAAATAAATAAAATCCATTTAGTTTTTTTTATGTGAAATTTCAAAGTTGAAAATTTCCCACTGGACACCCTTTACTTACGAAAAAAAGAACAACATTTCCAAATGTAAAAACATTTTACATTTTTGATACGCTACTTGTTTAAGAACAAGTTGTTCGTTATTAAGTGTACAAACATGAGCTTATGTATCGGCGACAAATTAAGTCACCTTATCTATGCTAATATTATAAAGCTGAAGCATTTGTTTGTGTAGGTGAACGCGCTAATCTCAGGAATTCAGGATGTACTGTGTCGAATTGAAAAAATCTTTTTGTGATCGAGGCCCGAGTTTCGAGGTTCGAGTCCCATTTATCCATAAAGGCTATTTATGAAATCACGCTGCGACTTACATGAGCGGAGTAATAATCCAAGATGCGGGTAAATCCGCTAGGTACAGCTAGTGCAAACATATATCTAAAAATATAAGGTAGGTAACATCTGAACATACAAAGCTTGATTAAATCATAACTCCTTTTGACTTTGCCATTACAGGGTGAATATTAATCACTTCCGCATCTTCTAATAAAGATGAAACCTCGATCAGTAATCTATCTCCTAAATGTGATTATTTTAAATCCTCTTCGATCTATCTTTAATGTAGAGGTAATTTGGGAGGATCCAGCCCTCAAATGACCATGTTAAGCACGGGGGACAGAGCCCGTTTATGGGAAATCCATGGTAATCATATGACCTGCAGATTCGATAATATTAGTGGCCCTTGTCGATAAGTAAATCGACATAAATAAAAATAGTGGGTTCGTAGATTTCTATATAGATATTAGATTGTTATTCTATATAAGTTCCTTTAGAGTTAAAACTTCCAAAAAATCGTTCCTTAAGATGTCTTTACGAAATGGAAAAAAACGTGTCCTCACTGACTGATTTTTCAACACTCGGGCTACAAACTAAGGAAGTAATTTTAAAAACTTCACCAGTTTCCAATTAGGGGATAAAATTAAAGATGATCAGTATATAAGTACCTATAATGAGATTAACCTTTCAACGACCAACCGACAGCCGGCTGTCGGGCTGCTATTGTCTTTCTATTGTGTCTCAAATCACGTGTGTTCGAAGGATAAAATGGCCTGTAATATAGAAAGGCCATCATATTTAAATCTATGGAAGTGAAGTCTAAGAAAACTGTTAGTAAGTTTTATTGACGTACCTCCTACACTGTTGCTACACATTTTGAGCCATAAATACAGAAACAAAGGTCAAGAAAAAGTGTCTGTCACTTCATAATGGTTGTTAATTAGTCTATAAAACAATAAATAAAAACCGTGAGCCACTTTGAATGAAAGTAAGTAAAAGTACAGTCAATATCAAAAGACTTTGAACATTCACTGTTCCACATTAAAGTTTACACTTTATGCAACAACTGTCCCTAAAGATGTTAACAACTTGTGCAAGATGTTTACACCTCGTGCATGTTTAACGATTATTGTTGTTGATCGTATTTTTTTTCTGATATTAAAAAAGGTTTAAGTTGTTTGTGCAGCCTGCATATACAGGGTGGAAAGTTTCAATTGGTCGTGGAAGAAAACTACCTTAAATCGGTAAGATAGATTATTTTACTTAAAGGAAACATTATTTTATTTTTAAAAAGAAACGAAACTTCATTTTGGGATTGAAAATGTACGCTGGCCTAAAATTACATAAATTCAGCGAGTTTGGGTTCTTAGATCATCAGTATTATAGTACACAATCGATACCAGTGGCTATATTTAACTTATTTTGGCAGTCTTAAGTACGTATAATTTTATAATGCGTATAAATCTTCTGATAAATCCTTACTCAACATTACGGAATTATTAACTTTACGCCGCCACTGCTTTTTATTTATTTATTTTGTTGCGGGATCAACGACAGTTCAGTCTTTTTCCGGGGCACCTTGCTTGGGTGACTTGACTTTTAAAAGTTGTAGTGGTTGGAAATTTGCGGGGGGCTCGTCCCCAAAAAATACCTAAAGGAGTTTTTTTTTAATGTCACTCTTACAGGAATTAACATTTTCTTATTCTTTTGATGTTCTTTTCCTTTTTTGAGAATAAATTTCGAAATATAATCCAAGACCGTTAGTCAGTTAAGTTGCTTTGTTACTTTGCTATGTGTGATTCTGGCTTTTAGGAGCTATGGTATGTTAAATAGTATGGCGGGCTTGCGGCGAGCTATTAGCTCAAGAAGCATCGGCTGATGAATACCACTGTTTTTCTTATACCTCCAAAGTTTCTTTTTTAGAGTTATTTGGTCCAAGATAGTTACATTGCTTTTCTGGTGTTCACCACTGTCGATTCCAGCTTTCAGGACTTAACAATAGTGTAACAAACTTGTCCTAAATACACCATCATTATCCTTCCAACCTCCCAAGTAACTCCCTTTGTTGAGAGAATTAAAGCCACAACACACGTTACGACTAATAAACACAGTTAATAACTATTAGCTCGTAAAACAATGGTAATCATATCGATCGTTCCAGTCCTAGTGGAGGCACGTTATGTTATTATTAATACCACTCATAATTTACACACGTTCTAGAATTTCTATTGGCTTCCCGACTATTAATTACGGTGTAACAATAAACATGGATATAAACGGTATGTAAATGGTTATGATCGAAGTTTTATAATATAGATGTGGTAAGTTTGAAGTTATTTATTTGGAGTTTGCCGGGTTGTATGAAAATGTATATTTGGTGAACTTGGTGTTGGTATGTAGAGTTATTAATATTTCGGTTTTGATGGTATGACAGTCACTTTAGCTTTCATCTATTTAAAGAATAGAAATTTCTTAAATTAACTTGTAGATTTTTTGTCTCAAACTTATATAGAGAACACAAAGGATATTTAGACTGAATGGTTACTTATGATGAAGTTAAAAGTTAACAGTCCTGGTACTACAAAGTTGAATATACACACAATATTCTAATCAAACAAACAACAAGTCCGTACAATAAATGTATCATTATATTTTTTTAAAGCAAAAAGACACCTACCACATCTAATGCTACGCCGTAGTCAGGAAGTTACCTACGACGTAGCAAATGATAATTATGCTAATGTCGTAGAAATGGGACAGTGCGCTACATAATAAAAGCATCCCGTAGCCCGTAGCCCCGTAGCACTACATCGTTTCCTAGCAGTAGCAGTGTGGTGGTCCGCACAAGTCACACAATAGATGCCTAGTTGCTGCCTACATTTCGTTTTACCGGGCGGCAGTCATATCGTGAGTGGATTTCCGCATCCACTGAGAACATTGTGCTCTAAATGGCTTCTATACTGTCTGTGAATAGGACATAATGTAACAAGTTACTTTGCTACGCTCATGTCAATACCTTGTGGTGGATGAAAAATTCCTTTTTGTTTTATTTATGTTTGATATTGTAAGCTCGTTTTGCTGGTTATTATTTGCATCCTTCATTGAGTTTGTTATTCTTTGGTGAACAGGAAGTTATTTCTCTTACCTCACAGAGTTTTTAACGTTTCTCCTCTTGATATAGATCTATACATTATAATATATTCCTATTGCAACTCGATTAGATTTGTATCGAATATTCCTATGCATATAGATAAGAAACTCAGTCAAAGTTTCTTCGACTTGCAAGTGAAAGTTCGTGAAAGGTCTTTATTGTGTTTGTACTGAATTTCGTTTCCTTTCCATCTTTGTTCCAAACTCTTTGCGGAGGAAATTGTGCTACACTCGTCGCAAACTTAGTTGTGGGCTTAAAACACAATCCGTGTTGTGAACATCATTTGTGTTAAACGCCTCGCCGATGGGGATAAAAAAGAAAGTAATTGCTTAGAGATACGTGCTAAGTGTATATATCTGTCGATTGCGTAAGCGTACGATTCCGACTGTTTCGCATCAATTATTTCTTCAAGTATCGAAGGTGTTTCATGCTCCGATCGACCCATTATTTCTGAGCCACTCATATTTTACATTCACATTACCCGCTACAGTTACAATTTATGCTCAAAAATAAAAGTAAAATCCTTACGTAATCATTACGAGGATCATATCACCGACTTTCGGAATAATAAAAAGTTTATTGCCCCAAATAAAAGATTGTAGTCCATTTATTTGAATTCAAAGTGTCGAACGCTGGCTTCGTTCGATTGATGTGTCGGCTTAACCTTGAAGTGAAGTCATTGGCTACAGGCGTCCATCGATATTTGACTGCTGAGACAAAGAGTGCCATAGACACTCTCATCATAGACATTCCACAGAAAATAAAAGGAAGGATATTAAACTAAGAGCGTGTGAGTGAACACACGGCGGAGTTACTTTAACGTGTCAGCGTCGGAACATTTCTTCTGTTTAAATGGCTACGTGCCTTCGCAGATTATTATCATTCCTCCTTTTTTATTTCTCATCAAAAACATTTAAACATTTTATCTTATGACCAGTTTCTGCTTGACAGTTTGTTGCGCGGAAATGAAATAATTCTTCCGAAGAAATAAGTTTCGGTCACAGGCACTGAGTGGGTTTCTGATAAAAGTTTTTTTTAATAAGAAGATTAGGGGGCGGGCCTCACTTGTTCGGTATTGTTATCAATTACATTTCTAAAGTTTACTTCAACAGGTGTCCACGATGTTCAATATCGGAAGAGGTTTCATAAAACTTCTGTAGTCTCATAAATATTCAAATAAAAAAATACGTGGCTTTTTAAATTGCGGTTTCGTTGGTTACTGACTTATGCAAACAAGATTTGGGGATTTGTTATGAATTCGGAGTTCGTTAGACTTCGAAGCAATTTATTTGCTTATTTTTATGAGCCTTTTGATTGATTGAGACACTACGCTTAGCCACTGCCAATGGTGCTTCGGCACAAGTTACTAATAAAATAATAAAAATTTAGCATTGTTGGTCGTGCAGGCTACGCAAGCAAGTAAAAAACATAGTGTGTGTGTAGGAAGTGTGTATAACTCACTGGATCAGCACACGTTCTGACGTCATTTTTCACAAGTCGCACTACGTCGTACCTGCGCTCTAATCACCATAAAGGTAAACGAGGAAAATATTCAAATCTAAGTAAGCATTTGGCCAGAAGTTTTTTAACACTAGTAAAGTAATGTGGCGAAAAAGCATAAGACTTGCTTAATGGTTCGCAGTCAACATATGGACGATTGGAACACCAGCCCCCTTACCATGACGTTCAAAATAAGATTGTTTTAGTCCTGTTGCAGGAGTGTGCAAGTGACAGCGTTAGAAACGTTGTATAGCGCCGTCTCTTTCCCACTGAAAGTAATATCAAAGTAATACTGCTATAAGGGCTTGACGTACGCCCCCAGGTATAACACGCGCCTCTCCGATCCGACAATTTTGTAGAATGTTGTAGTTCTTAGCTAATACTTCATATTAGTTAAGCTGTCAAAGATGGACGCATAATATGTTTTGTATGTGGAGTACGTTCCCTGCTGTAGGAGACTAATCTCGGACTAGAAGTCAACAGAGCGTGAACGGAAGGATAACCACTGGTAACACTTGCATTGTTTTAGACATGTAAATTGTGTAGCTTATGTACGAGTTTATATTTCTTGACAATCTCTCAAAATTGTATGACAAGTTAGACATTGTGGAAGGTCAATAGGGACAACCCAGAATAAGAAGTTCAAAATGTCTCTAGATACAGCACAAAAGAAACACCCCAAAGAAACAGATCTTAACCCCGTCTGTAGCTTACTGACGGAGTTATCTTTTGAAAACGGGAAACAGTCTCTAGCCAGCACTAGCAAATGCTGGCATGGGGCTGTTTTATTTGTGCCTAATAACTTCGTTGTGGGTTTCAAGATGATATTGATCTGATGGTCACTATTGATTCTGGGTTTGGGGATTTGCAGTGGATGGAACAAGGATAGTGAAATGGCCATAGCTTGGGCTTAAGTAGCGTAAAAGTGTGCATTCAAATATTGTCACGTAAATAACTGAATAACTTGAGAAATCTATATATAAAAGAAAGTCGTGTTAGTTACACATTTTATAACTTAAGAACGGCAGAACCAATTTGGCTGAAAATAGGTGGGGAGGTAGCTTCGGACCAGGGGACGGACATAGAATACTTTATATCTTCTTTTTTTAGTAACCAAAAATCTGATATAACGCGGGTGAAACCGCGGGGGCCGGGGGACAGCTAGTAAGAAATAATTCAGACTTCAGAAATAATATGTCAACAAAAGAACCCAACTATATCCCTAATTTACAATCTTTGTATCTCTTTAGGTATCTCACCATGATTAACAAAAAGAAAACACCACACATATATATCTATTTGACAAATGTGTGTAAGTATTGCCTTATCTCACATTTCCGGTTGACTACCTAGCTGAATTTGCTCACAAAATGAATTTGTTAAACGACGTTCCCCATTTATTTTATTGAGCTGGTTGTATGTTTTAATCAAGTAAAAAGTTCGTTTTCACGGTATAGAAAGTGGGTGTTTACTACGAAATAACTTTGGTAATGTCGCTTATTTATTTTTATATTTTACTAGGCTACTAAATATCGTGATTACTTAATGGTGAAGGCCAAGGTCATTCATAAGACAGCGGGTCCAAAATCGTATAAGAATTAACGATAGAGTATATTCTGAGTTTATGTTGGGCACCATTTACAACCAGTGCTTCCGAAAGCACGTAAATCTTGCTTGGGAGCCGTTATGGGTACTCGAAAGCCAGGAAATCTAAACACTAGTCAATCTAACCGAGGCGTATAGTATTTTTCCGCAACTGTATTGTGGAGGTCTGATAGGCGGTCGCTCCTAGTAAACCACTCATATTCAGCTAAATCCGCTTTGACTGAAAGCCTATCCTAAGGGCTAAAACTGCGTTAAGCGGCCACCCGCGACTGGTTTGCCTTTCACGTATAGACGCCCCGTAGACAGTCAATCTCGATCGTGATCTGCGATTAAAATCAACGACCGTGATCCGAATAGTGCACGTATTAGATTGACGGTGACTTTACCGTCAATGTGATCGCGGATTGACTAATCGAATTGACTGTATACGGGGCGCCATACATGTATGCGCGTGAGACGTGGACGGGTCCGACCGCAAGACCCCTGACCTTATTATTTTATGAACAAACTTCAAACAACCTCCTCCGGTTCTTAATTCTGTGTCTGTAAATTTATTAAACTTTATAAAAAAAAATCCCTTTAAATAAATAAATTAATAAAAAATGGCACTAATTTTACAAATATTTTGACGCTGGCGGCCTGACGGGAACTGGTGCGAAATCCGAATCCCCTGCGTGGGTCCGCAACGGAGCACTTTTTTTGCAACAGATTTGCCCTAACGTAGTTTGCAAAAGTCTAGACTCGAGATGATAACCCGACTATTGTTTAGCATAGGTCAAGCACAGATTAACCTTCAGACAACGTTTAATAATAGATGACATTAATCTAGAGTCATGTGGGCTGATATTAGGCTACAGGCAAACAGCGCTGAGATAATTTTGTAAGTTGTGTAGGCAACAATGTCAATTCATGTGGAATTATTAAATAGCTATATTTAGGCCGGTTTGAATTTCAGTTAACTTAAATACCAGTTGCCCGGAGCAACTTTACGTGTTGTTTTTCAAAAGTCCTTTTTTCTTTTGTGCCTCGGTAGTCTTTACAGTATAATGTCATGTAACTCTTATATTATTGTAATAATAATATGGCAATGATTGACACGATTCAGGGTATTGATAGATTCACAAAAATATTATACTTATATTGGTTCACTATTTCCACTTTTAAATCAAATTCGGTTCGAATAAAAAATGGAACATACTCGTGGTTCTGTCCCGAAATTTCCGAAACAACTGAGTCTAAACTTTTGAAAAAAATACCATTCAATCAATCCAAAAACGAACTCATTACTCGGTTATAATCAGTATTTCACATGAGCATATAATACTTTAAAGACATTTTACACTTTTACAGACAAGTTCTCACAACAAGTCCACATAGCCACGTAGAAGAACTTTCCAATTACGAGCTGCCTCTTCAATTACCTCCGAAGCAAACTTGGGTGCGCAGGGGACCAACCCTAAGAGTTCTTATCGATCACCTGGATAGTAACTTATATTTATAACCAATAAGATGGGATACACTCTAGTGTAAATCACTGGTTATCATGTGAAGTGTGATGATTAAAGCAGTATTGTTTTACGCGGTCTACATATAAAAAAATAAACAAAACGTATCAATTACAGAAATTGCATGTTTATTATTAAGTAGCTTTTGCCCGTTGTTAAAAGTTGTTTTTTGTTGCAGTTTTTTTTCTTAAGAATGTCTATAATCCATCAGTAGATGTATAGTCTTCATTCTGAAACATTCCTGTGCGCCATTGAGTTAAAGTTTAATATTCATAGTTGTTTCGATATTTTCAACAGTCCTGTTCGTCCCGATATTATTGACACTGACTATACAATCTCTTTTTGTTACATAATCTCTCGGAAACATATTCAGGCTATTTTTAAAGAGTCGCTCGTGTTATACATTGTATTAAATAAAAGCTAATTATTTTTTACAATGAAAGTTTAATGAGTTCCACACTATAATTTTCCGCAGACCGTTGGCGCAGTAGGTAAGTGATCGTCAATTTGTAAAACATACAGGAATTTCTTATTTATGTAAGTTTTGAACGCATCGCCTATACGGGAGAAACGAGTGTCGACATCTTTTTTAATAGAAGTCTCCGTTTACTATAGTAATGAAATTCACTGCTTTTTTTTGTAGAATTGAATAAAATAAACCTACCTTGGATAACATTACACAAAACACAGGATCATAACTCGACACTGTGTGTGTCCAAGAGGCCTAAGTAAAATCACGTATATTAATTTCCCAGTTCCCTCAAAAAACAATTTCTCCAACCCAAAAAGTTTCAAGCTATTAAACAAAGCCATCATTTCCATAAAAAAGGAAAATTAATTTATGCGGATGCCTGCAGACCAACCGAAAAGTTATAACGTTAATTAAAAAATAATAGGAAAATTAATCTCCAGAAACATCTAATATGGCCTGTTTGTTCGTTAGCACATAATAATTCTTTTTTTAACAACTATTTCAAATTAGGTTTGTATTATTCCTTTTTGATTTGAACCTTTTTGAGAAGACCAACAAATTTCATTCTAAGCATACTGTGACTTTTCAACTTCATTACACGTAACGTACGTGCGGCGGTTTTTACAAATTATAGTATATTATAGGTGTTACTCTTGGTGCTACAGTAATTAGGCAGAGCTTACAGACGTCGTATATGTCGGCGATCCGAAAAACGTGTTTTTTTTTAATTATTTTTATTATTATTTTTTACACTAAACTTTCGTGCGTAACATGTTACATCGCTCTTATATTGTGCCCTTGTATTCATCGTTAATGTAATTACTCTACTGTTACCTAAAGTTAGGAAAGAGAAGCAACCTCAATTTTTCTGATCGATTACCTGACAATTCAAGATTGAAGATTGTAAATGTAATTCAAGAAAGTAAATGAATCATTGGAAATAAATGATTTGAATTTTATTTTGTACAAAATATATAGTTTGCTTTATTACAGACATTAAAAACCAATAAAGTTGTACAAATGACGGTTTTATCGTTAAAAGCGATCTCGACCAGAAACCTTGGTCGAACTGCCTAAAAATGTAAGGGACTCTAATGGATCAAATTTTACTGTAGGGGAAATTCACTTGATTTTTCTTATTGTTATGCTATTGGTTGGCAAATAGCTGACAGCTAATTAGATGTTAAGTGGTGACATCTCTAGACAAGCGGCATTGTTAAATAAAAGGTAGAATAGAATTCTGAGATGTCACATTACTTAGCGTAAGCTTATGTCAATAGCAAACTATTAACAATCTAATGTATACTCTTGTCTAGAGGTACAAATCTAAAGAGATCGCAATACCAGGTCTGGCAGATGCGTCGCCGGTTGCAACACCAGAGACAAACTTGCATCCAATTACACTACACCAGCACCTTTATACTTAACCAGAACACATCAACGTTGTCAGTGGCAAATAGGTAGTTATAGCAGTGCTCCTATCAGCTTCTTCACAATGAGCGTCACTACTCTCAACTATTTAATTTTTATTTATTTTCAATGTGTTTCAACTGTCAGGCGTCAATTTCATTTCACGAAGATATGTCTTATATTTTGTTTAAGAATAAAAATGAGGTTATTAACAGATTTCTTGTAACTAAAAATCGATTCTACTCTTAGTATCAGTTCTATTAAGACCCTTTTTCGATTGAGATGTCTAAATCGACGTCCAAATGTATGAGTAACGAATCAAAGATGTGCGTACAATCCCAATGTTCCTTTTCTTTACAAACACATCACCTTCATCCCATTAGCATTTTTATAGGCTCTTAAGGGCGCCGGCGTTATCTCGGGCCCACGGCATACGAAACCTTCACTAATATACGTATGACTATGCCCTTTCCTTTATTTCCACTTTCATTGAATATTTTTGGCCCTTTTTTGGGAACTAACGTGTCATTCCCTATTTACTATGTATCTTTTGCCTCGGCTTAGGCGATTCAGGAAATTGCCTATGTGCTTACAGGAGATATTGAAGGCTGCTATAAAAATAAATAGAAAGAAATGTGTTGTGCTACTAATAATCACTTTGTCTTCAACTTAATACGATTTTTATGAAAATAATTTTGTGCGTTTGTAACGATAATTTAGTAGATCGTTATTTGTTATTAAGCATTATATGAGCCTATGCTGTATAACTGCTGGGCAAATGCCTGCCGGGTAAAAGCAATTTATTCTTTGTTATTAAATTCCACATTTAGATGAGATACTAATGTTTCATTATAATCGTTAAATTAGAACAACGTTATTTATTTACTGCGTCCATTTTATTACTTGCAAAGCGTTTAACTTCATTTAATAATGAGATTCATGGAATTTTTGAAGCGCATCACTCCTGCAAATTGTTTACGGCTCCGATAGCTATTAAAATGTTCCAGGAAAATTTATTCGGGTTTAGGAGATCCTGGTGCCTGTTGTAATTAGTATAAAAATGCAGAGAAACCGTCATACAATACAGCTTTTCGTAGTTCGGATAGAGTGAACGTTGTAAAATTCAGCTCAAGGAAGGGTTTATAGGTGCTAAAAATAAGCGATAAGAATCCTATGGGATCGTAAAATAAAGAACTGGTAACTTAATGTCCGTTTCACCAAAAGTTTTTAAATACATTTCCCCAGAGTCCAGTCTCGTATAGCAAACGCCGAGATAAAGTAAATCTCCACAAGATGAACGCTTATGCTAATACTATATTTCATTTCCGAGCAGAAAAATGTTAAGTTCAAACGTGCCCGTGTCATGATATCCATGATTCGAAACGTGTTGGAATGAGAATAAATTTTAAATTGAAACTGGGTAAGAGGATTACAGAACCCTGGGGAAATCTGAATAGCGCATCACTATGGAAGATTTCTAGCCATTTCTTCTTGCTTTAAATTTAATATAAGTAAGGTATTTACGTGCTGGCCTTTTACAGCGATACCGTGGACCCATGGGTTCCCTGTGGTATCCTCTGCATCCAATATTTCCTTATTTTATATTAAATCTCTCTAAATTCTTTAAATAATTTGTATATTGCCATCAAAATGTTAGTTTTAGAATTAACTACTTACAATAAAATTAAAGAAAGTACGTTACTATAATCGAGCGATTTTTTCTACGACCAACATAATTTAAATCCAGCCAGCAGATTTTATTTGCACTGAGCAACTCAAACCTTTTTTTTTAAAGACAACAATAGTCAATCGCCATGTGAGTAGTTTCTAAACTGTATATAAAGTATTTGTTTACCTCTAACAAGAAACAAGTAAAGTTAAATCTTCCTTCTCAACAACAGCGTTGTCAAGTCAAAGGTCTAAATCCCGGACGAGGAAAACAGGTGCGGTCTTTCTCTGTCCCAAACATTAAAAGACAAAAATTGCATACATTCTTCGCACACCGTCACCTCTTTATTACATGAACTTTAGTAATTTGTCTGCTGTTATTCCATTTAAGACACCTCGTGTCAGAAGACGGAAGGAATTTAATCACTTATTTGCGAATTCAGATTGCCACACGTGTCTACTTTCCCCCGGGTAACGTGGGCGGACATTTCGCCTTCAGCCTCTGCTATTAATAAAATCAATTTGCTTTCATGTTGGCCTACAACGTTATTTTAAGATATAATAAGGAAAACAAAAATAAATTTCCGTTATAATGTTTTTACAGAAATCGAAAAAATCCGTTGTAACGAGTCAAGATTTCCATGAATAAGAGACTGCTGCTAATGTACTTAGTAAAGTTACCGTAGACTTACATAAGTTTGTGAAGTTAAGAACAGCTATTCTTCGTAAGTTGTTGAAATAAGTATTCAAGGCATTACAAGACAAAAAGAAGCATTAAAAAGTGTCAGAAACATGTAAATAAAGTTAACATATACACCGTCAAATAAATCAACGTTGTGAAGCACACGACGGCTGAAACTCTTATTGGCAATAACTTGGCTCGGAGCCTAGTAAAATAAATACAGATCCACGCGTTATAGCAACTACATTATATCATTCACACTTTCCCGATCTTTGTGCGTGTCGGTGACGCAGCAATAACAGATATTTATTACCGCCATTTTGTCGTTATAAACCAACCCCAGGATCCCGTCACCTGAGATTTTTGTAGGATTATTTGTTCTTACAATGATTCAGCCATGAAATATAGACGAGATGTTTCACAGAATAAATCATCTACTCGTCTTTCAGGGCATATTGTATTAAGAAAGAATGTTACTGAAATAAGGAAATCGTAAATATTGTGTGATGAAAATATTGTGCACAGTATGATAGCGGTAGCAATTCTGGAAATTGGAACTCATTGAAAACTATTTTAATTATAAATACTCAGTACTGAATACTGTGCAGGAAAATGCCTCGTGGAGTAATTAACGCTCAATGAAATTCTATGAATAATTAAATCAGGATTTATATCAACATTCTGCATTTCGCTATGCTATTTTAGTCTGATTATACCGTTTATTGGATTGCGTCAAATTATTTCTAATTGTACAGTATGGTAACCAGGGATAGCTGTGGGATTACGCTCAGTCCCATTACGACGTCCTCGAACAAAAACATAGCCTATAAAGCTCGACAAATGCACGAGATGAATCAGATTACGGAACGCTGGTAAAAACTTGACAAAGGGTTTAAATTAGACAGAATTTAATTCAAGGCAATTAGGCAAATTCAAAAGAATGTAATTTTTTACCTGTGTCTCTTTTGACAAAGGCTTAACGAATGTGTTGGCTTCATATCATATACCTACGATCTACATGATACATTATCGGATTCAAGGACACATTTAAATAGTTTAAACCTAAGTTGTGTTGTGAATAAATAAAGCAAAAGGAGTGACTAATCATGCCAGTATAATATTTCAACGCATTCTCAAGCGTAGGTGACAAATTACATTCTTTTGAGTGTTTAGTGCTGGTTGTCAGCAGCTGACAATGATCAGCCTCATGATAGAATCATGGTTGATAAAGAACGATGACGAGATTTGACCCTTGTTATTGTAGAATGGAGCTTTGTGTGCTTGAAAATTCACAATCAAGTAAAAATTTTTAAATAACAGAATAAAATATTAAATGATGGGAATTAAAATAGAAATTATTTTATTTTACAACTACAAGAGGCACCGTGATTACAGTTGTAAATGGTCTATTAGAAACTTATGCTGCCTTTATCACGTCCAACCAGTGTACCAGGCTTTGTATATCTTTTCTTGCAACAACATCTTATTATGAACTTGGGTTTTTTTGCAAGTTGCAAAGGTACTCTAAAAGTATAAGTTTCCTTTCTGTACAAAGCTTCTATAACACAAGATCCCAATTTACATACAAACTCACCACACTCCTTTCATGGCGATCAACTTTCGGGATACTTTGTTTGCGTAGAAAAATGACAGTAAGTAGAACGAACAATATATAAGGGAGAAGTTACTATCAAACTCCAATAACGTATGCCATACATTGTAAGTTCAAATAGACTTTTTTTTTTTTTTTTGGTGAGTGGGAAATCATCCAATGACTGCTCCCGTCCTGGGTGCGACGGGAGGGCGTGTCAGACTCTTACTGACTAAAACCCACTCATGTTCCTTCGATTGCCCTTTATGTTCCAGGGTCACGGTAACTATTATAAACATTCCGCAACCCCGGCAGGCGAGTTCAAATAGACTTCACAGTTCTAAGTTACATTAAATTCAGTTCCACCAGTGCAGTGGTACTTTGTTTGCAAACTGCAGTTCCCCAATCTGCTTATTTCAATATTAGATTTATGTATCGAAATTTGGAATGAGTTTCCAACCTAGAGGCTATTGTGTGAGAGGTAGTACCTAACTACAGCTATGTGTTTAAAATCAATTGGTTCTATCAGACTTAGGTGTACCGGTTCAAACTACTTCAACCCTTTGGAGTGAGTTCTTTGGGTCACAGAAAAGTTTAATCGGAATTCTTTGTTACAATTCTTTAAGCCGGGATTGAAAGTTCAAGCTGTTTGCTTTCGAATTGGAAATAGTACCAAATGTTTTTTTTAATAGATCTAAATATTGCTATGTGGATAGAACGGCGATAGTATCCTACAGGTGGTGATAGGATTAAAAACACAACACTATGTATCTTCTGTGATAAGACATTAGCCTTTCAACGACCAAGCGACAGCCGGCTGTCGCGCTGCTATTGTCTTTCTATTGTTTCTCCAATCACATGTGTTCGAAGGTTTAAAATGTTAATGAATTCTAATAATACCAGCCTATTATTATCCTTGCAAGCATTGACCGCCGGGGTTGCGGAATGTTTATAATAGTTACCGTGACCCTGGAACATAAAGGGCAATCGAAGGAACATGAGTGGGTTTTAGTCAGTAAGAGTCTGACACGCCCTCCCGCCGCACCCAGGACGGGAGCAGTCATTGGATGATTTTCCACTCACCAAAAAAAAAAAAAATTTTGTTTGCTCAAGGCGGATTGGTTTATATTAATATGAATTCTAGTTTTTTCGCCTTGTTGACGTACCTATACTTAAAAATAAAGCTGAAGATTTTAACTGTTTTATTAAACGCACTAAACTCAAAAACGACTGATACAACACTGAACATTTGCCGACTTATGCTACGACGATGCAGATGAAACCGCGTGGACATCAGCTATCCAAGTTAAACTTAATAGGTACGCATGAATTTGAAATAGTTACAATAGTACTTGTCACTTCGAACCGCCACGTCAATCATAGTAGACAGCTTTAACGACTGAAACATTACGACTTCCTGAATTCTAAGACTCAAAGTACAATAAAAGTAGTCAGGTAATTGAGATTGATATTCCTTTTAGACCTCAATGTCTTCACCTCGATTGATTAATATGGCGAAGTTTGACCTTACGACCTCTCGAACGTCACTCAACTTCTAAGCTATTGACGCTTGAATTTATGAAGGTATTAGAAAATTCCTAGTTTCCATCTGTTGCCAAAATTCGGGGAGCAAAGAGGCTTCCTAATGCGAGCAGTAAATAACTTTAATAGTATATTTAAATCAGGGGCTGGTCACCCTGTAATAGGATTCGCACGTGCGTCACTTTCACCCTAGATTGAACTAATTATTTATCCTTTAGGCAAAGAAGTTTTTCGTGCGACTGTGATAGTCTTGAAGGAACGGTCTACGTTTTAAATATTTTCTCAAATATGCTTTGAATTTCGTTTATTATTTCGACAATCTTCTAGACTTAGAGATACCTAAATCTAAGTTGCAGCATTCGCCTTGAATATTCGAATTGCGGACAGCATAGCATAATACAATCAAATCTCATAATCCCTCTATTTTTTTCACATAGGAACTTTTTTTACTATGAATATGGCTACAAATGAGGCAATCTATCAAAGATTAAAATATATATATATTTATATAAATCTTTGTACAATACAGGAAGTACAATACCCAAGAAAAAAAAGAAGGAAGTAATGTAGTTTAATTACTCGTAATTACTAACTGCCTGGATTAAATCCTATCCCCCCATCTATTTACTCTCTCGGTAGCAGTAATAAACGATTAAAGGATTATTTCAGGTGGATGCTTGTGACAGGATCATACCTACCGTTTACCTCCGTGATCCTCAAGGTTGAAGGGTCAGATGACCTCCTAAGACGAAGAACCCAGAGTCATCTCCCTAATGAGTCGGAGCTTTACCATAATGCTCGGTTAATGGAGCGAGAACACTGCAAGGTGGGAGAGAGAAAGAAACTAGTTCTCTAATTGTTGCTAAACTATCTGCAATAGAACGACTGTTTAAGATGATATGTCAGGTATTGTTTAAAATTTGTTATATATATTTATAAAGCTGTGCTTTAAAAAGCTGTACTTTTGAAAACACAAACTCTAATTATTATTATTTTGGGTAGACATATAAATTACAATTTTAATCCTTTACGTAATTGACTAATTAAAAAGATATTTTGTGTCTTAATCTTATTAAACCTTCATTAACATTGACATTTAATTATAGAAATTAATTTAACATGCCAAAAACGTTAATAAACTCTCTTGTTGTTAACTGTTGGTCAGGAAGAACTTATTTCGTGTTTATATTGTTGGCAATTTATGTTTTATTGTGAAATATCAGTATGAAGTACAGATTGCTTTAGTATTGTGGTGGAAATCGCGGGCTGTTGTGTCCAGGTCCCGAGGGTTCGGTGTCGGGTCAAGCAAAGTGTTATTGAGTTTTTTAGTAGACCATTTTCAGTGTTGCAGCCCGAACTTTTGAAATTGTGTCCGGGAATTGGCGATAGCTCGCTATCTCTACATTGGATCCGGAAATAGTAAAAATGGCCATTGGCAATTATCCTTTCCTATTGAACCCTTAGGGAAATAAAGGTATGATGTTTTATTTACATAGTTTACCAACAATAAGAATAGACACAATATATAGGAAGCAATGCAATGAACATTTTGCTCTTATGTGAATGGAAATACTGGTACCATATTTAAACCGAGACAAAAGCCACAGATAAGCTACGAGTGACGACTGCTATCTGCTTTGAAACAAAGCTCAAGTATATGTATCAAATAAAGCTCTTTTTCATCCTGTACAGTAAATAATTTTCTGATAATATAAAATAGGGATAAAAATACCATATGTGACCATCATCTCCTGAGCTTTTTTTCAACCACGTCAGGGTCGGCTTTTTGTCTAACTGGATTTCAGCTGTATAGCTTTTTATATGATGCGACTTCTAACAGACCTCCATAGTCCAGTCACTTGGTAACTGGATCTCTTTAACTTTTTGATGACTAAACGACAGCCGGCTGACGGGCTGCTATTGTCTTTATATTCTGTCTCGAATCACGAGTGCTCGAAGGTTTGAAAACTACCATTTCAAAAAAACAACTTGAGAAGAATATGAAGCGGGAACATTTTTAATCCGAGTAGAATAAGAGGTTTTCTGGTTGTAAGGTTGTTGTGCACCTCAGTTTCGCTCTGTCTGTAGTCTTTGGTTAGTTTTGTACTACCTTGGGTCCTAGCGTAATATTTTGTTACTATTCCATATCGTATATGTGAAAGTTTGTATGTGTGTGTGTGGATGTTTGTTACTTTGTTACCCTATTACGCGGCAACTTTACAGTAATGTAGCTTACATCAGAATAAGAATAAGAAAACCTTGCTATGAACTGTGGTAGCGGAGCCGCATAAAATTAAATCATAAAAAAAATCATAAAATCATATTTATTTTGTAAATAGGTTATATTATCATAACACTTTTACACGTCAAAATTTGTTTTTTTTTTTATTTATTTTAAGCGAACGATGGGGCCGGTGTTTCGTAGCTGGATTGCTCTGAGAAGAAACATCCGAAACAAACTCAGAGGTCAAAGTCTCAACAACCAAAAACTTAGCATAATGCCGGTGAAACCGTGGGTGACAGCTAGTATATCTATATTTTAACCAATCTGGCTGGTAGTTTCAGATACCAGCTCATTTAACATAACAAAAACTTCAGCTTTATTATATTCTCATAAATTATATAAGTATATATACTTTTCGTTCTATGCCGTAAGATAAGATTAAATATGAAGTTTTCTTTAGATATTTCTTCGGAGACAGAGTATCTACCCTAAGAGTTAATTTCCAGTTTCATAATGTACCTATAATAACCCTTCCGCTAAAGTGCCAATAAATAATAATTACACTCTGTAACGTGCCAGTTAGTAGCTCTAATGCCTATTTGCATAAATAACATAAGTCTGAGTTAGGTGCTACCATAAGATAAAATATGGAATAATAATCTTTTTATATTAAGAGACAGGCTTTTTGATGGCACACAACGCACCACCGTAACAACTAAAGCTAGAAAAATTATATTTGCACAGATGTTACGGAAATTCAGCTTTTATAATAGAGTAAAGCAGGGAACAAGCTATTAAATTAATGGAACCAGTATTCGCAAACACCTCTCAGCTAAATAAAAAATAGACTATCTTCACTAACGCAAGCGGACATAACACCTTTGTTGCACTAAATGTTCAGTTCGGCACTACACATTTGAATATTGAAAGTGATCGTCATTATTCTAAATCAAACAGATGCCCGCAGTCCCATTCATTAAAAACAGCAATTTTGAACAAAAGATAAATGCAAGCTCAGACAATCAGCGACAAATCTTGGCTTTAAAAAATTATACAGAGAGGAAAAAAGCAAAATAATTATTCGAGCCAATTTATTACCCGCCAAAAACTGTCAGGTTGTACACAAGAACCTTCCGCAGTAACAAACGTTGGCTTTTCACCGTCGCATTTAATGGAATGATTCATAGCAAAATTTTGTTCAAAAGCTTCGCAATATTGGGCTCTCGCGGTTTTAATAAATAGACTTGAACAATTCATAGTACGGCCTACAGATAACTTGTAAATAAGTTGAGAAGTAATTACGGCGCGATGGGGTTAACGCGGCCTGCTTGTTGTTAGCTAGAAATGCCCGTTAGGTATATACAGTATACATTTATCCGAATTTATTGGCTACAATTAAAACAAATGGTTATTGCAAGCCACAACTTACTTTCATTTTGGTTTAACGTAATATAGATTTCAGAAGGCCAATTCTCTTCAATTAAAACGTTCAAATGTATTGGCAATCTCATCTTAGAAACAATCAATGTAGATAAAATAATAGAGTTTGTGAGACAGTGATTTGAATGAAATCGTCCTGAAAGTTATTAAAATGTCCTAACTGATTTATAATTGTTTTTTTTACTTGACAACTAAAGTTTCTGACATGTTAATTAAATACTTATAATGTCATTGACCAATGTCAAGGCGGATTGGCTTTTCAAGCTTATATTAATTACAAGTCCAGGTTTCCTCACGATGTTTTCCTTCACTTATGTCAATGATGTCCTAAGTAAACTTAGAAAGTACTTATTAAATTACCCAGTTTTGAACTAGCAAACTTTTGTTTTTACTAAGTGTCACTATTAGTTTTACCACCGAGGGCTATTTAACCATCTATAATCATTCAACCAGTATTCTCCTTCAAAATCTACATACCTAAAGATAACAAAGGTAACCGAATAATGTAGCATTCCGTTAAGAATGCGCATAATAATAGAAATTATTACATTATTAATACAAGCCTAAGAAAATAACAGAGTAAACTGAGTCCCTCTGTAGCTAAGAGTAATAGTATTACGATGTGCCTTTGTAAGATTTCGCTATTCAAAGAAATTAGAAATGTTTATTCAATTGTACAAATTACCTAATTAAATTGTAAAATTTCTGATGTTTTATAGCTGCGATATTATTGCGTTAGTGAAACATTTATTTCACTAAATCACATTATTTTTCAGACACGACTAAGTTTAGCTACGAGTTCCATAAAATGCCTTGAAAAAATTATATTAATAGATAGATAAAAGTGGTCATTGCTAATAATTTTAGTATGTTGACAGGTAATCGCTAACAATAAATTACAATATTTATGTGCTTGCGTAGGTTACAAAAATAAAATGTTATTTATTAACAAAACGTCTAAATAGAAATACACAGACACAGCACATATGTATGTATTTAGGTACGACCTTCTATTTGAGAACATCCAGTGATCTGAACAATCAATTTGTTGAAATATTTATCTCGGACTCCGGCCGAATTAGTTTCACACATTCAATTTGTTTATTCACCTACTTTTGTAGTTGGGCTAGTGATTATGTACGATACCTACGTGCCCAATACATACACATTCGTACACATTTAGGTAACTAGATAGGTACTTACATCCAAGGCTCCGCAATCCGCTAAGCAATATATTAGACAGCTTGTAACATTAAGAGGAATTTGGTGTAATTGATTATTTTATTTAGGTATAAAGAAAACCGACATTCCGTGTTATCCAGGTCACTATAACATAGTAAAAGCTGGTATTTGAACCCTTTTACCCGTCACGTCTTAAATAATATATTTCACAATACACCCACATTTCTTAACACGAAGAGACACCTTTAAGAGCGAGTGAATTAAACATTTTCTCCTAATTGTGCGTTAATATTAGCCGAGTTACGCGGTAAAAATGTATGTGAAAACATGCTGAAAATTTCAGTGCGAGGGCGGGATATTGCCGCTTACGGAGAGTGGCGGCGTTCGCACCGCGCTTGCGATACCACGGGATCTCGACACGGCCACGGTGTCCGTTGCGATGCCAATGTAGGATGGTACAAAGTCTTTCGGCAAAAGTGATATCAAAGAGTAGTGGTAATGAGGTGTCTTCAATTTCATTCAGCTTCTAAGTAATGCCTGTGTGAGTGTGTGCGAGACGTTCGCTGAGTGTTGACAGAGTGGTTCATTATCTTTTGTTAAATTATATCACTCCTTTTCTTCTGTTATGAGTCCTTTCAGGAATGGTGCTGTATACACTTACGAAGAGTAGTGTAAAGAATTTAGATGGTATAATGTTGATTCAAATCCTTTTGTGCTTAATATTTATTGGTTAATCTGATTTTTCGCATTTTTTTCCTAACTACGATTAATGACGGGATCTATTTTGTGGAACTATTTCGTCTGTTTTAAGGCGTACTAAAATGCTGATGCAAACAAAGGGGTATTTATTTATTTTTTGTTCGAAAGGCAGATATATACATAATAGACTGTCGAAACACAAAAATAACGCTACCTTTGCGAATAACTGTACCTATAAAATCCGTAATACGGTCACAAATCTGAATTGACATTAATCTCCCAACATAAACCCTTTATCATCACCTCAACAAGCTAAACAACGAAACAAAAAAAAAACAATCGCAATTCCAATATTCAAAAACAAAACAATGTTAAAAAGTAATTTATTACTCACTAAACGTATTTATTCGCCAATAAAATTCACGAACAGTAATAAAGGCGGCACAAAAAGGTTGTCACTCATTCACAGCGCGGTGTCACAAACAATACGATGCAACGCGGATCGCGGATACGGTCACATTACCAACGTGCGTGGAAAAGTACGGGAAAGTTGTGCGGGGAACGAAGACTAGAGGCGGCGTTCGCAGCGGCGGCCGGCGCGGGACTAGAGTCGGCCCGGGTCGCTCCCGCCCCCGGACTCCCGGAGCGCGGGATGCTGGCCGCCTACGCGCACCGCGACCCGTACAGCCTTCGAAGCGGTCTAATTTGCAGGCCCTGGAATGTAGTGAAAAAAATCACTGAACCTTCACTTTTATTAACAACATCAATTTTACGGTAATTTATTCAAATCCATTCAGACGGATAATGTAAACTTTGGACAGGTGTTTGCGGATTTATTTTATGAAGATAAAAATATACCAAGTCTGTTTTACAAGTTGAAGAAAAAATTATTAACTTTTTTTTCAGATTTTTATGTCAAGGAACGCGAGAGAGCGGCATAGAAGAGAAGTAGTGAAGAAGAAGTGTCAGGATGTTCTGCGCATCTAGTGTTAAAAAGAAAAGAAGATATCAGCAAGCCTGGTATCAAGCAAATTGTTTATTTTCCTCTATTTGCAAAGACTCAGTAATTATACTATTTATTGAAACGATTTTCAAGTGATGATAATATTTCAAGTTTTATACTTCAGCCACGCATTAAGAGAATTAATGGCAAATACAGACGTTGAAACAACATTGATCAGACTTTTTAGTAATTAATTGGGTTTGATAGCTCAAAAATTTTCACGCAAAATATGGGTATTTTGTTACGTCGGGATTGACTTGATAAAAGTTTTTAGTCAGTATATCTGGACAAACAGGATTTAGATAGTTTTTAGTAAAATGATTTTTTATGGCTGACTGTAAATTTTATGGTTACCAGAATTTGATAAGTATATAAATAGCCTCCTAAAACCATTTTCTTGTAGGTACTAGCAACGGTTAAAGTTGTTCTCCTTTCAGGCGCGCCGAAAGTTTCAGCCTATATAATAAACCTTCCGGAATAAATGTTCTATTGCTGGTGAAAATCTTTAATATATTCGATAAACAGACAGACTCAAAAATCTATATTTTCATTACATAGGATTTAGCTAGCTAGAAAAGCTAGTAGATTAAAATATATAGTTTAATAAGTTGTACTTAAAATGTAGTCTTTTGCAACATAATTAGGCAGTGATTAATTTGCTGACACAGTTCAAAAGCTGAATGAGGATATTTAATTAGATTTTCTTTTCGGACCTCTATGGTTTTAGTAGTTTCTTTAAATTTAAATTAAATTAACATGATTATAACTGATCTTTTATTTACATAATATTGTTGTAATTGCTTATTTAAATGAAATAAAATAAATAAATAATACCTTGAAACAACTCAAACTCCGCAAAGTTTATACGGTTGTACTACGGTAACCAGACAGTTCATACATAATTTATAAATACATATTATAGATAAATAACATCCAGACACAGAACAAACAATTGTGAGCACAATTGTTTGTTCTGTGTCTGGATGTTCACATGATCACACCAAGGTTGGTCCTCTATACCAACAGGCCAGTCATTTAAACATCTTGGTTGTTCTTATCAACCACAACTCTGTACATAAGTTCAGTAACCACATAGAAATGTATTACTTACGTATCTGATGTTACTCTTAAGAACTTTGTAACTACACACCCACTCGTAATAAAATCTAAACCCTGAATGTTTCTCATATCAAAATATAAACGGGTTAACACGAATATTACGACGTAATACGATTTCCAGGAGCATTTAATTTCATAGTATCATAAGTACGATCTACGCAAAAGCCTTTATAACTTTTATACCCTTTTGCTATCTCGAATTGGGTTTCCTGTGCCAATGAGCTTAAGCCAATACCGTGCCAGAGTTCCCATGGAACTACACGTGTTATCTCCTTTCTGAAACCCACACATGCCCAAAATGAACACGGATTTATATTCGAAAAGAGGCTGATATATTAAGTATAATGTTCTTCAACAACTCACTAACTTACAAATTAGATTCAAAGACTTTGTACTACGTTACTTTATGATACTTACACATTAGGGATTAATTTAATTTCTATAATATTTTAATGAACCAAAATAACCACAAAGCTACGTGTGAAGTTACTTTATAATCATTTAAGTAAACTAATAGAATAATATATTTTTTAAATAAATGTAACGACATTTATTTAAAAAATATATTAGTCTAAATATCCGTTTGAAGCCAGAAAGCAAATTGTATTACTCGGTTCTGAAAATTCATTCCGAATAGGTATTAAGAGATTTCAAGAGTGGAGGAATTCAATTTACAAAGAATCAAGTTACATGGTAATCGCGAGTGGACTTAATTCAGAAAATTGATTCTACACAGTGGCCGACTTTTTCTGAGAACGGAAAGGCTAGCTTATTAATAAATCAAATCTAATACGTTTTTTATGTAAAAAGAGAACTTAAATGTGGTTTTATCGAAATACAATTACATTATTATAAATAATTAACAACTTGACTTCAAACGGTTGTAAAATTCAAGGAATGAATAGAGTTTGAACCGAACGTTTTTCCCCTGAATTTTATTTTACTTTTTCTAAAAGCGAGAGCTAAACAAAAGGCTTTTTCCAGGAAATGTGTCGGATATACAGCGTCGTGCTAACAAGCTGGTGTATTCAATAAAATATGGCCGTGTTTAAATTCAATGCGTTTGTATTGAAGCAACTTTGTATTATTTTTTATATTTTTAAACGTTGCAACACTAGGCATTTTTTCTGTATCGTCAATGCGTTAGCAAACATATGCAAGCAATGCGTTAGCAAGCGACCAGTCACGAAAAAAATATCATAAAAATTTTGAAATGTAGGTCATCCTTCCTCGTATCTAAATCTTGTAACAAAAATCAGAATAACCCTCGCAGATTAGTATACTTTCGTAGTTTGTCCCCACATCAACGTAGTGGACACATGTCGTGGTCCAAATCTCTGTAAACGACACCTAGTATACAGATACACTTAGAAGGGAACATACGTTTACATAATAAACAGATACAGAAAGTATTTGATATTATGAAGATTAAAATGCGAATGCGAAAATTGTAATGCGATTTTCGTTAAAATAGATTGACCGACTTTTATAAAAAATACACTTAAAACCGTATTGCAAGATACTGTACATTTTTTAATTAAAGAGAAGCTTTTGTAATTGAAAGAAGTAAGAGTCACATCCGCAATATATACCTATTTAAATATTTTATTTGATTAGGCTGTCAAAGTTAGCACCAATATAAATAAAGCCTGCTATTGCTCCGCTCTACGTAAACTTGGAATGAAGTAGAAATATTTTATTAAAATTCTCTCCGACCGACGTTAGAACGTTAAGTTTGAACTTTTCAATACGCTCCGCCTCCCATACATGTTAAGTAGAAATTAGAATACGGCTGTTTTCATACGTTTAAAGTAACCAAGAATGCAATTTCAAGTTAGAATGTAAATGATAACTAGGGAGTGAAAACTTTTTCGCTGAAACAAACTTTTTTAATTATGTTTCCTTGATCCAATATCGGTTCACCGTTCGAGCCGATTCAGCGAGTCTGGACGCTTAAGAAATTCGTTTGAACCGAAGCTTATCTTTTCTCCAAATTACATTTACTTTAATTTGAAACGTTTTCACAAATAGTTACGGTAAGAAAGACAACACCAAACGTTAGTGTTATATTGCAATCGTCACATTTAAAGATGGCTTATCAAACCAAATTAGCTTTACAAGTTACGAATCTGTGCTTGAACCCAAAAGAGGTTCTTGAGAATACAAAACAAATTAGTTGGTCTTATACAAAAAACAGGTTGTTGTAGTCGCCAAAAACGCTACGTCATTGCAAGTAATTTAAAGAAAACACTTAGAGCTTTGAATACTTTCCAACATAAGCAAAAACATTCAAGTGTCATTGAAACATAGAACGACGCCTGCCACCGAATTCATCTCACTGTATAATTGTAGAGCGTATATTTTTGAAGAAGTTTTTTTTTGCACTGATTTTTAAGACTGACTAACAAACAATATACGCATATGCCGCTAAAGGTTCTATATAAAATGTATTCATCAATTGAATGTTCAACGCTATACCAAGAAAGGTAACTCAACCCTGGAGCGGGTCAAACAGAGGATTTGTATGCAAACGGAGTTCCGTAATAAAAAGGCGCATAACTGGAAATTAAGTTATTAACAAGCCTTATAATAATAAACAGCGTTCTAATTCTTTATTTAATGTGCTGTTTGTTATTATGCAAACACCGGTAAACGTTCATACAGGTTTAATTACGGTAAAGGGCAGAAAGCCAATTACGGTTTGCCTGAAAAGATAATAAAATGTAAATTGCCAATCATATTGTAGAGCGACATTCAGATCCGAGTCGCGGGTGACGGCAAACATTGTGAACGACTCATTGTTCACAACGTAATAAGTATTTATGAATTACGCGAACAAAGGACTAATAACAACATTTGGATTTATATTCCGGATTTATGTGATGCAATAAATATATTTACATTCGCACTTTGTGCTCGTTGTGTATTATAAATGTAATTAAAGAAAAACCTTTGCCTCGGAAAGCACGTTAAACAGTATCTTGTTTGTAATTGGTAGATTTACAACATGGGTAATCAGAAGCCAGAATATCTGACAATAAATATAACCAAGGTTTGTTTTGTTACCTATTCTCTGGATTGCGGATACCTGATAGGCAGTCGCTCCACATAAAACACAGGTTAGGGTCTAACCGAATCCAGCTGAATACCTAGAAGGGAAAGGCTAGAGAAATAAAGAAAATTAGATCATACGTAGTAAGGTTCCGTAGTTACTTGTTGTTATAGCGGCAATAGAAACACACTGTAAAAATTTCAATAAATCCGCAGTCCGGACAGTAAAAGCTTAATAGTTGGTCCCCGTTAGCGCTCTTCGGATACTAAACCCTAAAACATCTAATAAATAACGTTGTCGTAAAAATCCTCTAGATATATCTATATAAATAAACGTGAAACGTAGAAAATGTTACTGTCTTATTAGGAGTTATATGTTTGAGCTGGTTTAGGATTGAAATACTGGACTGAACATCGGGGTTCATGTACTGGTTCGTTTCACTAGATGTTGCCAAGGGGTTGGCCGTATTGAAACTATATATGGGGCTACCTACTTAGGTTGTATGTCCTACGGTGCACCTGATTGGGCCGATAGGGCCACAATAGGGGCGGTACGACGTAAACTACTTCAAAGTCAACGTTTAGCTTTGATATTCTTATGCAAAGCGGTCAGTACTGAAGCCCTACCGGTACCTACTCGCAGGTGTACTTCCAGTCGATCTTAAGGTACAGCGTCGTGCTTCAATGTACTATTCCGCGCGGGAAACCATGGACATTAACTTTATACCACAACGCGACTTTAATAAAATTTCTAGATTATTTAAACCGCAGACTGAAGTCTGGGAGGAACTCTTATCCGAATGGCAAAGTAGGTGGGATAATTCCATGAAGGGCCGTCACCTCCATCTGTTCTTTCCATCCGTTCGTGAGCGGCTGGCTAAGGCATGGTTGGAGGTTGATCATTGCGTTGCTCAATTTCTCACAGGTCATGGCAATTTTAAAAGTAAACTATATTCTTTCAAACTTGTTGCTTCGCCGTTGTGTTAATGTTCCACATCGAACTGTGAATTCGAACAATCTGCACATCACATCCTATGGGAGTGTATTCTTTGGCAGAATGAGCGCAATGTTATGTTGGATAGTTTACAGGTTACATCCGGTGTTGTTTATTATACGGACCTTGTGGAAACCAGAACCAATTTCCGTGCGTTCAAGCGTTTTTGCCATACCTACTATTGGAATCAATCGTAACAGCTCACAATTTAGGACGAATTAATTTTAAACAGATCATATTCCGTGGTGCTAGGCAATCTGGGCTTCTCCCAGTTGTAATTGCCCCTTTGTGCCTATCGGCCTAGTTCTGTTCTGTCTCCTGCTTGTTATGGAGGGAAGTGGAAAAAATATATTTTTCTTACTCCTCCGCTGTTCTTTTCTGATTAATTTCGTTGCGGGATCCAAGACAGTTGAATCGTTTCTCCGGGACTCGTCGAGCTTCATTGCTCGGCGCTTTTCTGGCGGACTCCACTGTTGATTCTGGCTTTCAGGAGTTGCAGTGGTTGGGAATAGTGTGGTGGGATTGTCCCAAAAAAAAAGGGGTTGGCCGTCATTTGGCCAAATGTTGGATCAAAAAGCATTGCCCTAAAATATTGAAAACCGCTTTTATCTTTGTCCAATTAACAGTAATGTACCTTTAATTCACTATAACGAGCTTTCTACAATTTTATATGCTTTGTCTGTTTTAGCTCATAATATATATTATGTAACTGTCTGACTGTTAAGTAAAAAGGTGGAGATAGGTTATGGGCAGTCAGCATGTGACACTTTTAAATGTAGTTATTTTACTACATTATAATAGTCGAAAATTATAATCGTCTCCTTTTCAATCGCAGTATTGAATTATGTCATCCTACTTTGACGTCTGTGTGAGTTAGTGAGCCGTTTTTGAAGATAGAATGTGGTGAGGACACGGTCGAGCACACGGTGGAGGTGTGCCGCGCATGTGCGCACCATCGACGTGTCCTCGTAAAGGCGATCGGCGGCGGTGACCTCTCGCGCCTGGCGCTGGTTCAGGCCATGCTGCGGGGCGAGACGGAATGGGATGCCGTCGCCTCCTTCTGTGAAGCAGTCATGCTGGTGAAGGCTGGCGGCGCGCGAGAGGCACCGACGAGCCTCTCGCCCCGGACTAAGACCCAGGCGAAGACGTCGAGAGTCGCAAGACGACTACCGGCCACCGTAAACGCGGTTCTGCGGATGGCGAGCGATGGGTAGCTCGCCGCCCGGCTAGGACCAGGACCGCGTCGACGGCGCGTTAGTGTTCCACGCGCGTCTCAAAGAGAAGAAGTCAGCACTGGAAGGGGCCAACAGGGCCACGCCTGCCGGGGTTGCGGAATGTTTATAATAGTTACCGTGACCCTGGAACATAAAGGGCAATCGAAGGAACATGAGTGGGTTTTAGTCAGTAAAAGTCTGACACGCCCAACCGCCGCACCCAGGATGGGAGCAGTCATTTGATGATTTCCCATTTCCCACTCACCAAAAAAAAAAGATAGAATGTTGTATAAATAACCTATCCTACACTTTTTAACTTATAATATCATTGTTTATACATAATTATGCATAATTCGTGGTATATATTTATATTACTGAACTATCTATTGGTACTTTTGTTCGTATTGGTAGCTGTATCTAGGTAACAATAATCTGAGCAAAACATAACAACAAAAGGTCATGACTTTACATAAAATATGGAAATTGAATTGAACGGCTAATAGTACTCGAGATCCCGAACATACAATGTTAATAATTTACGAGAACCCTTGTACGGAACCTTTATCAATTAGCTTAGACTCTCGCTTAATTTGTAGCTCTTATTTTACATTTTTAACAATATTTTTATGCGATAAATAAGGAGGCCATAAATATGATAATACTCAAAGAGCCACCAGAAAAATCATCACAATTTTTATGGGACATCATAAATATCAGGCACATAGCAGATTTTAAAATCTCATGATTTTTATACCGCACTACACCCTTAAAACTAGACTGCTTGGCAGCAAACATAACAAATGGCAAAGACCATTTTTTTTATGCCCCGAAGGAGTTTCTTTAAAAAGAAAACATATATTTCTGTATTGTACAAAAACATTGTAAGTATCCGAGTCCGGCTAGGTTGAGTCAATTTCCAACCTAATATATAGGGAAAATGGCAAATGATCAATATCACAATAGTAAATATTGAAAAAATATTGTAATATTGTAAATATTAAAAAATAAATTTTTATTTTGCTATTAGGCGCGTGATAGTACGCTTCTATCTGCCGCTCGAGAGGCTTCATAGATAATTAAGTTTGTAGAATAAACAGATTGTAAAATGTATGGGCATATCGAACTACTAAGGAGTGAGCTTATGTCAATCCCATACATTTAGCAATCTATTCTATTCTGTTATTGTTTCTACAATGTCACTTGTCTAGGAACGACAGCATGTTTTTCTCTATTAAAGACGTAGAGAATAACTTAGTAGATAAAATCAAAGTCACAAATAAGTTTTTACTTTCAAATGCCATAAAACTTTATCTCTTTTCAGGATGTGAACTTCGACGAAGTTTTTTAACATTATTATCACTTTTACATTGAAACTTGACATCAAAATACTGATTGGTAGAATGGATTTCAAATATTGTTTTATTTTGTCTATATTCGTTAATAAACATGTATCGTTTAAGTTATTCAGAACAGGTATACCGTACACATATACCTACTTTGTGTGCTATGGCATCCAGTAGGTATGCCAAAGACATGTCCAAGTGGCAAGCCTGGCAGATTTTATAAGGATAAAAGAGAAACAAGCGAGTCTCTTTAGGCAGTTCTCCATTAGCTACTATAGTTTTAATACTATATTTGTGTATTTTAGATAGACAGGCCTGGACTCTGTTTAGACTGGAAGCCGACCCCAACAAAATTGGGAAAAGGCTAGGGAGTTGATGATGATGATGATAATCAGGCCTTTTACTCGTACAATGCGGTTTTGATAGACACGCCACTGGTACGTAATACTATATATCTATCTATTGACAATTGCATATTTATCCAACCTTTTACTAAAAATATCCCACCACCTACATAGTTGTTAGGTACCTTAGCTAGCCTAAAAGGCAACAGTCTCAGAACGCAAGTTAGTCGAAACCAAGTAAACTTGCTTACATATAGACGACTCAAACCTAGAGTGTATATGTGGTCCTGGTCTTCAAACAATGCGTTACCTGTTATTGATTCCTTCGTGCCCAGATGTTTGTACGCTTAAGAAATTGAACGTTACTGTTAGTAGTATTACAAATTCGTAGGAAGTTCTGAACGACTCGATACAAACATTGACACGCTAAGAAAAAGGTGAACGTTTATAAAAGTACCAATATTAATAAAACCATATTTATGAACTTACAATCACACACTCATAAACACTACACTCACTTAAAAAGCTGTTTTTATAGCATTGTATAAATTAAAAAAATATTATTAGTAACACAACCAACAATTAGGAAAAAGACAGTGGAATCCGACATATGGGTTTGGCTTAGTTCAGTTACTAAACTACTAAACTAGCTTTTGCCCGCGACTTCGTCCGCGTGGAATAATAGTTCCCGTCCAAGGGAAATTATCGGGATGAAAACTATCCTGTGTCCTTTCTCGGGTCCCAGACTATATCTGTACCAAATTTCATTTAAATCTGTTCTGTGCTTTGAGCGTGAAGAAGAGACAGATAGACAGAGCTTCTTTCGCATTTATAATATTACTAGCTTCTGCCCGCGGCTTCGCTCGCGTTAGAAAGTGACAAAAAGTAGCCTATGTTACTCTCCATCCCTTCAACTATCTCCACTTAAAAAATCACGTCAATCCGTCGCTCCGTTTTGCCGTGAAAGAAAGACAAACAGACAGACAGACAGACAGACAGACAGACACACTTTCCCATTTATAATATTAGTATAGAGTATGGACTAGTACGGATTGATTCAGCTAAAATAATTCCACCAAATGCATTTTCTTGCAAACTATTTGGCAAGATTAGACCACATGGCTCTCACATGGCTCTCAAAAAGTTTTCAAATCTCATGTCAAGCCAATTTTTTAACCAACTTCTATTCAAACAATATCTACACTTCAGTCAAAATGTGGCTGTGCCAATTTGTTTCTACAAGAATTTTATTACTGAAAGAATAATAAAAACACAAAAATAACTAAAATTTCGGAAGTCTGTGGCAACACAAATCAATTGGCAGAAGAGAAGCCACCGACTTCCGAAATTTTAGTTATTTTTGTGTTTTTGGTTTTTGAAGGCGGTTATTATTTTTTTGGAAAATGTTTTTTATTTTTTACTTTTTAGTGTCGAGTCCCAATGTTGACTGTGTATGTCAATGTATATTTCGTCGATTTTTTGCTAGAGATGACGCGATTACACCACTTATATTCAGTCTCTTGATTTTCATTGATTGACGCATCACCATGAAGAGTAGGTAGTTGTTGTCCTATGTTACACTTCAATGCTGTAAATCGTTGAGGAATTCCCTCGACTGTATATGGTTTCCATTATCAGATCTACTGCAGACCTCCATTACAACCTAAGTATATGGATGCAAAGTCCTCATCAATTTAAATATATTAAGGTAGCTGCTGTGAATTGTTGAGGAGTTCCCTCGAATGTCTCTCGGCTCCATCATTAGATCTACTCCAGATCTTTATTAAATTGAAGTGCTTTAATAAAATACTTAATGAAAAACTTACAAACGCACTAGTCGCCACTACAATTTTTGAAAGTTCCCCTCGATTTCTCTGGTCTGCTATCATCAAACCCTGATTTTCTTCGAAAGAATCATCAAAATCGGTTTATAAACGATGAAGTTATTCGCGAACAAACATAAAAAAAGCATTTAAACGGTCGAAATAAGAAACCTCCTCCTTTTTTTGAAGTTGGTTAAAAAGTAAACCAGAGATTAGATTTTTGTAAGGATTTTATATATTTTTAGAGAATAACAAATCTTATTCCTTTTGTAATAAAAATACATATAAGTAATGCCAGTAGCTTTCAATACATTGTCTTACATACCTAAGTACATCGAAGCTAACTTTTGCCGGCGCGACGCGGTTAGAATCTCGCTCCGCTCAATTTTCCCCAGTTTCCTTGTTCAACGTCCTCGAAGTAAACGATATTGTCGTCTGCACAAGATTTAATTGAAGCGGTATTAATGTTGCGGTTACGTTCCGGTATTAAATCCCTATTATGTGTTAAAAGCTGCCTTCATTCGCGCGGTGTCTTTCGTATATTAAGGCGCTTGGCAAACTCAACCACTTCCAAGCTACTATTATGTTCCGCGCCTTATTCGAGCCTTATTACACATCGTTTATGTCATATGTGCAGTTTATCGCTTTAAGTTGAGCTTATTTTATGACACTTTGGCAATGCTATTCTATTTAGTACTTGGAAACTTTTTGAGGATAGATGGAACTTTTTGGGGTTGCGGAATGTTTATAATAGTTACCATGACCCTGGAACATAAAGGGCAATCGAAGAAACATGAGTGGGTTTGAGTCAGTAAAAGTCTGATACGCCTTCCCGCCGCACCCAGGACGGGAGCAGTCATTTGATGATTTCCCACTCACCAAAAAAAAAATAGATGGATGTTTGTTTGCTCTTTCCCGCATAAACTACAGAACGGATTTTGTTGAAACTTTACAGTAATGTAGCTTATACAGTAAAATAATAAATAGGCTATATGACATGACGCTACGACCCTCGCGAACGAAGCAGAAAGAAGACCTAATTTAACACAGGTGAAACCATAAATAATATTTTATCCGTAAGGAAACTTTGTCGTGCCAAGCTTTTATGAATAGTTAAAGAAAAAAGTTTGAAAGTAGAACTATGGCAAGTTTATGCATTGAAATGAAAAACCAAGGGAAAACAACGAGCGAATATGAATCTGAAACAGATAGGTGGCTTAAGTTATTGCGGCTTCGGTCCCGTGCCAAAAACGGAAAAAGATAAGATTTTCGTACATCAACTCTTTTTAGGGTTCCGTAGTCAACTAGGAACCCTTATAGTTTCGCCATGTCTGTCCGTCCGTCCTCGCTTAATCTCAGTAACCGTTAGCACTAGAAAGCTGAAATTTGGTACCAATATGTATATCAATCACGCCGACAAAGTGCAAAAATAAAAATTGGAAAAAAATGTTTTATTAGGGTAGCCCCCCTATATGTAAATAGGGAAGTGGTTTTTTTTTTAATTACAACCCTGTCGTGTGATATATTGTTCGATAGGTATTTAAAAATGAATAGGGGTTTACTAAGATCATTTTTTGATAATGTCAAGAATTTCGGAAATAATCGCTCCAAAAGGAAAAATCAAAGCGTCTCCCCCCCTCTAACTTTTGACCCGTAGGTCTAAAAAATATGAAAAAAATCTGGAAAGTTGAACTTTATAAGGACTTTCTAGGAAAATTATTTTGAACTTGATAGAAAGAACAGTTTTTGTACAAAAAAAGAGAAAAAGGTTGTACAAAATAATTTTTGCGTACTTAGTATGTCAACGTAACAAATAGCCTTTTTTTAAACTTATAAGTAGGTACACTTGTTGTGACGGACGGGAAACTACGGAACCCTACATTGAGCGTGGCCCGACACGCTCTTGGCCGGTTTTTTATTCTTATACGACATTAACAACCTCGTTTGTAAACCGATATTTGAGAAGATTAAAAATAAAATTGCATTTTTCTTGTTAAACGAAATTGCTAGGTCGTTCTACAAGTTGCAAAACTTCGTGCTACTTACTAAAATAATATAAGTTTGTTAAGCTGCAACAGTTGCAGCAACCGGCGCAGTCTCAAGCTTAGCACATGAAACTAAATTGTTAAATGTAGACATTGTACCGTTATAGACTGTGCCACGAAGAAAAACGAAGTTCAAAGATAGAACGAATTACATGGAGGTACTTGTATTTTTTATACAGGAGCGATTGAACAGCGTTTTATCTGTCTACCCTACAATCCATTAATCCAAATGTCCGCGCCCGATCACGTCCAATGGCAATTGGTTTTTTTTCAGGGTTCCTTACCACTAAAGAAGAAGCCTTTTCAAGATCACTTTGTTGTCCTAGTGCATGTATTTTCTCAGAGAAATGTAAAGGTCTTCAAACTTAAAGCAAATTGATAAGACTCAAACTATTTAACCTTTCGACGACCAAGTGACAGCCGGCTGTCGGGCTGCTATTGTCTCTCGACTTAAACCTTCGAAGGTTTAAAAGTCAATACAAACCTATAGGGTACGGTCTATTTTGCATTTGGTAATAGATATTTTTTTTTTTTTTGTGAGTGGGAAGTCATCAAATGAATACTCCCGTCCTGGGTGCGGCGGGAGGGCGTGTCAGACTTTTACTGACTAAAACCCACTCATGTTCCTTCGATTGCCCTTTATGTTCCAGGGTCACGGTAACTATTATAAACATTCCGCGACGTTACAGATATAATAGAACAAGGTAAATCCAAAAACAGTAGAGGAGGCTGTCCGAACTTTTAGATTAGATGGTCTCAAAACCAATAGCGATATAGTGATAGTATTGCGCTGGGGACACACTAAGTATACTTCTGCATAAAGGGGATTCAAATCTGACCACTAAGCTACGGGCATGACATGGAACAGAACCCTCAGTACAGAAGTACTAGCTCTCGACGGTTTCTTTTATTCTGTTGCAGGCGAAGAGTACCAATCTTTCCTTCTGCTCTTCGGTCCAATAAAACTACATACTTTTAGAGTTTCTTTCGTGTTGCATTTAGTTTACGATCAGTTGTTAACATGAACGAAACTTTTGTAGGTACATGTTGTGGTAAGCTTTAGAACTTCAGCTAAACTGAAAAGAAATGGCGCAGAAAATTAAGTTTGTCTTTTTAATGTTCGTTTTGGCACTTTTTCTTTTAGTAATTTTGTTGTTTAGCACCTTGTAGTGACTATGTATATCGCGGAGCCTTATTTTGTTAGGTAAGTACATAGATGGTTTATACTTAAGTAGTTAATGAGCTAGTCGGCTTTACCAAAAACCTAGAACCAACTTAACATTTATCATTTTTAGGGTTCCGTAGTCAACTAGGAACCCTTAAAGTTTCGCCATGTCTGTCTGTCTGTCCGTCCGTCCTCGCTTAATCTCTGTGACCGTTAGCACTAGAAAGCTGAAATTTGGTACCAATATGTATATCAACCACGCCGACAAAGTGGTAAAATAAAAATTGGAAAAAAATGTTTTATTAGGGTAGCCCCCCTATATGTAAAGAGGGAAGTGATTTTTTTTTTAATTTCAAGCCTGACGTGTGATATATTGTTAGATAGGTATTTAAAAATGAAAAGGGGTTTACTAAAATCAGTTTTTGATAATGTCAATAGTATCGGAAATAATCGCTCCAAAAGGAAAAATTAAAGAGTCCCCCCCCCTCTAACTTTTGACCCGTAGGTTTAAAAAATATGAAAAAAATCTGGAAAGTAGAACTTTATAAGTTCTTTCTAGAAAAATTATTTTGAACTTGATAGAAAGAACAGTTTTTGTACAAAAAAGACAAAAAGGTTGTACAAAATAATTTCTGCGTACTTAGTATGTCAACGTAACAAATAGCCTTTTTCTTTAACTTATAAGTGGGAACACTTATTGTGACGGACGGGAAACTACGGAACCCTACATTGAGCGTGGCCCGACACGCTCTTGGCCGGTTTTTTATTATAACAAAAAAGTAATCGCATAGTAGAAGCACAATTAAACAGTAAAATTAAAACCCCTAAGTATTAAACGTTTTAGGGAAACTCATATAATGATTCAAGAAATTAGCTCAGCCTGTATAACCGCAAATCAAATATATTTGAAGAAATTACTGTGTATGCGGATGCGGCGGCTTTCGGATAGGTTTAATTAGACTGTAACTGATAATTTATTTATTTGTCTTTAAGAAATGGAAAGAGGAAGATGCATTTAACCTAAAATTTAGTTAAGTTTGTAAACAAGAGAATCAGCACTATTGTCGATTTTATTTAATAAAGGTCCTAAATTATTTATAAGAATAAGTGACGTTTAACTTTATATGTCACGCACTCACATTACAGGTAAAATCCCTATAAGTTCAATAATTTGAGAAGTAAACGTACGCCTGGTTGCCGAATAGTTTTAATAGTTACCGTGACCCCGGAACATAAAAAGCAACCGAAGGAACATGAGTGGGTTTTAGTCTGACACGGAGGATGGGAGATGTCATTTGATGATTTCCCACTCCCCCAAAAAAAAAAACCGGTCAAGTGCGAGTTGGACTCGCGCAACGAGGGTTCCGTTAATGGAAAGTACCCTACAGGTTTTGAATCCCTCGCAAATATCTAAATGAAATATAAACTGCCCTATCTTTTTATTGCGTTGATTTAGAAACTTGAGTTTTTCACTGCTTTAAGAGATAGCAGATCTAAGTATGTAATATTAATTTCAGCTTGATATCTCGACGCGTTTCTGAGAAAAAGGGTCTTGACAGGCGGACTAACAGGAGGATGGACGGATGTGAACTAACTACAATCTTATGGTTTTCAGAGATTTTCCTTTACTTGTGCTACATGACCTTGCTTCTTGCCGAATTTCATCATTCTTGGTCAATGGGAAGTACCCTATAGGGTTTGAGTTTTGAATCCCTTGCAAATGTCTAAATATGCAGTATAAACCGCCGTATCTTTCTGTTGCGTTAATTTAGAAACTTTATTTTTTTACTGCTTTTAGAGATGGCAGACCTAAGTGTGTGGATATTAATTTCAGCTTGATATCTCGACGCGTTTCTGAGAAAAAGGGTCTTGACAGACGGACGAACGTAATGACGGACGGATGTGCACTTACTACAAATTTACGAAATTTACCGTTTTCGGAGTTTTTCCTTTACTTGTGCTACATGACCTTGCTTCTTGCCAAATTTCATGATTCTAGGTCAATAGAAAGTACCCTGTAGGTTTTGAGTTTTGGTTCAATTGGAAATGTCTAAATATGCAACATAAACCGCCGTATCTTTTTATTGCGTTGATTTGGAAACTTGATTTTTTCATTTCTTTTAGAGATAGCAGACTTGAGTATGTGATATTAATTTCAGCTTGATATCTCAACCCGTTCCTGAGAAATATGATCTTGACAGACAGACGGGCAGACGGACGCCTGATGTGAACAAACTACAAATTTACGGTTTTCGGAGTTTTTCCTTTACTTGTGTTACATGACCTTGCTTCTTGCTAAATTTCATGATTCTTGGTCAATGGGAAGTACCCTATAGGTTTTGATTCTCTTGCAAATTTCTAAATATGCAATATAAACCGCCGTATCTTTTTTTTGCGTTGAATTAGAAACTTTATTTTATCACGGTTTTGAGTGATAGCAGACCTGAGTATGTGATATTAATTTCAGCTTGATATCTTGACGCGTTTCTGAGAAAAAGGGTCTTGACAGACGGACGGACGGACGGACAGACGGACAACAAAGTGATCCTATAAGGGTTCCGTTTTTACCTTTTGAGGTACGGAACCCTAAAAAGAACTTACGCCTAGATTTTTAATAGTTCTAGCCTAGAATAATTATAAACGTACATTTGTTTATAATTATATGATATTGAATTTTGAAGCATTCTTTCGTAAGGACTGGAAATCCTCAATCCTGATTTCTCCGAAATCGTATTAAAAAAATAATTGCACAGCAAAGTTCAAGATAGATCTTTTATTTCTATAGCGACATTAATTACTTGTAGCCTTAACTGAATAGGCAATAATGAAGCTCGACAAAATACTACCAAGAACTGAACCAATTAAAAGAAAATGCGGATTTCCTTTAAATTAATTCTTTACTTTTATGTTCCTTGGAAAAAATCTAATTCTGTATTTTGAATTTAAAATCATCATTAAAAAAATTCGCGTAATTTGTGAGTTTATTGAGGAATTAAAAAAATACTTTTGTTACCGACCAAAACCAACTTACTAAATGTCGCTGCGCGTTTTTACTATGTATAAAGGGGGCGACTGAGGGGTGTAGATTGCTATGAAGACAATATTAATTCCCGTTTGCTTAAAAACTGGAAAAGCATGTGCTTTTATACCTGTTCAATATGGTTAAGTCACATTAAAAATAGCGGAAACGAAAGCGCTTCTGTCTAGCGTTCCTGTGTTGTGATTGGCTTGCTGATAGCCGCGGTTTTCAGTACAGCCAATCGCAGCGGTTTATTAATGTTGTTACACGTAAGACGTAAATTCTTAACATTATGGTATGCGGCAACACTCAACTAGGAAAAACATCAATGGCTACGTATTTGACATAGAGAGATTAAATCACTATTGAGTAGTAATTTATTTCTGTATATAAAATAATATGTACTAAACCTAGTAGAAACTTAGAACGAGGCAAAAAAACAATGTGTACTTACAGACAAAGTTTTTTCATCCTCCAAACAATTTTGGGCGCTCACAGAAAAGTGTATTCAGAAAATAGTAAATAGAATAGTTTGTAAGGAAAGAGCTCAGCATAAGTTTAATTGTTTTTATTTAATCAGAGTTCCTCCTTTACTACTCTTTGAACTGGCTGAAAATAAAACACTATTATCGCAAACCTAAAAAGAATATGTGTGTGGTTTACAAGGTTCTACGTGCACACTACACACTCACGCAGCCAAACACATGACATGACCTACATTCACACAGATGCACAAGGTACGACAATCCGCCATTACGCACAGCGTTGCGCATCAATTCCGTACGCACACACGCACATCGTTTTACATACTTCATTCGTAAGTCGTGATTAGAAGAGGTATTACATAAATTATTAGAACCAGGGTATCAAAAATCATACCATATGATTGCATTAAAAACCAAAAGACTCCATAGAATCTACAAGATGCAACGCAAGCTCGCTTTTCAAAAGAACGAAATAGTACTTAATACATTTACAAACGTTATATCGTGCAATAACAATATTATAGTCAAATAAAACAGCCATAAATGTGTCGATGATGGTGAGCTGTATAAATAAGTATCTGTAGGAATCGAAAGCGGCAGATGGTACCCCGTGTCATAAATTACACATAATAGTGAATTCTCCGCAAAAGCAGGCGAGAATATTGAATTGAACTGGCCATAAATAGCTGTAACTTTCATAATACAGTACCATGATCAAGTAACTATATAAATTACACTATTTATATTTTCCCAAATAAAATAAAATATTTACGGTTACTTTTGAGTAGTCAGAGAGACGCTAAGTCAGAAAGTTAAGCTTATTTATTTGCTTCTTTTCAAACAGTAGTTTTATGTCATGAAAAAAGAGAAAAAAACTCCTTGGGCACTAATGAATCAAAATATTTCAAAAGGTTACTTCGGTTACTTTACTTCTGCATCATTCATGTTAAATCGATAGATGCCAGTTTTTAAGAGGCCTACAGAAAAAAATATACAACAACGTAGAGTTTTTTAGATAGTCAGACTTAAATATGACCACGAACATGACGTACGGATCGTTTCCTTTTACATAATACATCCGGGCTCTGTAAACAGTTGATATAGCGCACATTACTTCCCTAAAGTGACTTTGAAATAAAAATACTAAGGTAATGCCAACAGGCTGACTTAATATTTAATTCAAACTTATTGTGAAACAAATATAATATAAGTAGAAAGCTTCGCCCGAGCCATTCTCTATTTTACCCCTTAAGGTTTAAATTTTTAGAAACTCTTACGTACTCTCTACAAAAGAACACACCCTACAGGATTGTGTAGGTCCAACTGATTGGGTGTGCGTTGAAATATCAACAGTCAGTCAATCAGTCAGTCAGTTTCCCATTTTATATAGATATATAGTTTTAGTTAAGCCGTAATGTAAGTACAAAATGCAACCCGCAATATAAATAACATCCAACATGACAAGCTTAAATATTCGTCACGCGTTTCCCTACGGAGCGTCTTCAGGAGGTGTTGACATGACAGCCGCTCAAGCTCGATCGAAAATTGGGTGGCAAATTGTATGTTATTTACTGTTCTTCTGCATGTGCATATGTGCGCTGGTCGGTGCTACGTCTTGCATCCAAAGCTTGATTTAGATTGTAAGGAATTATAACTGGTATACCTACATCATTTTTGCTCAGCAATTAATTATCATGGTTTTCTGCAAAATAAGGTCTGGTTCTATAACCTAACTTAACAGCTTACTTACTTAAAAAAAAGAATAAAAAGGCGTTTCCTTAAATAAAGCCCAGTCCTTAAGATCCGAACTCAATTCCAATAGAGCTCAGTTCGCCAGAAACGTTAAGTATCGTTAATCAAGTTTCATTGACGCAACAAACTTCGTTTTGATTGGACGTATCTCGCGTATCTCCGCTTCCCCGGTTCCCTTTCACTAAAGTTCCTGAAAGCAACGCTGATGCAGATCGCATTAAATAAATAGCACTGAAATGGAACTTCATCAATTAGAGTAGCCGATGTTACCAACAAACTGAATACGTAAATAATGTCCATAATTAATATTACGTAATTGAACCATTCGGTTGTATACTTTACCTCCGAGAAACTTAAGACTGTCTTAATTTGAGTAGATTTATTAAAAGCAATTTTGGGGGTCCGTTATTGTTTGTATCGGAGTGCCTGGTAAATAACAAAATAATGTTAGGCTGCTGGAAAGTCTGTCTTACTTGACAGGTTGAAAGCAGTACTGTTTTTACCTCTAGGGCACGCCAAATCCCTACAGACTTGTATATTCGCGTTAAACTATTTTTTTTTTTCAAATTTCCGATGAAGAAGATGGGTGACTTTAGTTTCATAACACAGGATTAATATTCAATACTTATTCTACTTATTCTATTAACTATCGATAAAACAACAGCAAATAATAAAATCGGTTTAAGTGGGAATCTGGTTCTTTTTAATTTCCCAACAGAGTCCCATATTCCTGTGTGCGTGCCCTAAACCCCGGTCACCCCGGAATGTGCTAAGGCGGATGTGGTTGATTGTGCATTAGTTTAGTACAGACGTGCACAATTGCAATGCAATTAATCAGTGTTAACACCGCGGTTGCTAATTTGGTGTGATTAGATATACGGGTAATGAATCGGGTGGAATCCATTTGGCAACTTTTCACTGTCACTCGATTATGTTTATATGTATGTTTATGTCACCGTCTGCTTGTGGCCTACTGTTGAATAAGGATCAAATTCGCTAGATTAGACTTTCAATAAATTATCAGCTGTACTCAATTGCTTCTAATAACGTATCATTTTTCATTAGATTTTTTTGGTGGGTTGGAAATCATCAAATTACTTCTGTCGCCCTAGGCAGAGCAGAACGACGTGTCAGACTTTTACTGACTAACACTTACTTATGTTTCCACCTCCTTTTGTTGCCCTATATGATGCAGGGCCACGGTAACAATTAGAACCATTCCACAACTCCGGCAGGCATTGGCTCTCGAGGGCTTCCTCATGTGCTGACTGCTCTTGTTGTCCTGCGCGTTTCGACGTCTACGCCTGGGTCTTTTCAATAGTTTATAATCTCCCTATGTCATACAGTCAAAGTATGGTGAAGAACTTGTATTAATTTCTCCTGTATAACTGACTAAATAGGTACCTCTTGCACCATTGCTAATGGTGCAAACGATGCAACGGGAAATGGTGTATATTTATTAATAGAAAAATCCACAGGTCTCAAAACATTCACATATTGATTTTACACAGTACATATAAATTGAGTTTACATCAGTACTTGCATATCTGCATTACAAATATTCCATCAACATATTCAACACAGACAGACCGACCTTAATTTTCCATCAATATACTTTTATCGATAGTTGATCCAGCTGTCCTCAATGGCTTCCGTGAATGGGGATTCAATAGACCCCTAATGCTAAAGGCATGAACAAAAAAGCGTCGATAAATATACATATCGGGAATTCGAATCCCGAATGAAGCATTTGGAAGACAAACGATGTATTGGAGTCCTTCGTAGAGCAGTCGTTTTATGTGAAAATATACGGACATTCGGCACCTGTTAGAGCATTATTGGTGAAAGATGTCGCACCGTTATTGTTTTTGTAAATCATCGTTTGGCATACGAAGTATAAAAGATACATTGTATACCCGTTTACTATGGATAATTTTCATCAAACTAGGGCCAAGAGAAATATACAGACTAACATACATACGTAACTTAGCACGTACTGTGGCTTTTTTTTTAAATGGGACAATCCCACCACACTATTCCCAACCACTGCAACTCTGAAAGCCAGAATCAAAAGTAGAGTCCGCCAGAAAAGCGCAGAGCAATGAAGCTCGACGAGTCCCGGAGAAACGATTCAACGGTCTTGGATCCCGCAACGAAATTAATCAGAAAAGAACAGCGGAGGAGTAAGAAAAATATATTTTTTTCCCTCCATAACAAGCAGGAGACAGAACAGAACTAGGCTGATAGGCACAAAGGGACGATAACAACTGGGAGAAGCCCAGATTGCCTAGCACCACGGAATAGGATCTGTTAAAAATTAAAAACGTACTATGGCTTAGCTATTCCACGTCTCTCTCTTGCCATCGTAGTTTAATAGTTGTGCAACAGTGATAGTCATTTTGCTTAATCTAAGCACCTACCTAAGTGAGGTTTATTTATTTCGGTCTTAACACAATCACTGGATGGATATGAACAGAACAGCTGTTACACTAATTGACAAAATCGTAATAAAGTTTATTCATATTATATTTTAGTTTCGTCGATCTTCTAGACAGAATAATTATAATTAAAAGCGAAAATAAATTAAATACAAACCGCCGGGTGTTACCAAAGATAGCAAAGCTATTATTTACTATTAGCAGCATATTGCAAATGTTTTTCTCTCAGGCGTTATTACCGCAAGCCTCATTCCCGTAATATCATACCGTACCATATTATTTATGAAAGTAGTGTTAATATGATGACGGTTAGCATTTTCTTACAAGGAAAAGAAAAAGAAACGTAATTATAGCTTTACAGTACTCATTAAAACTGAACGGTACACGAATACATATGTTATTTTTTTAATAATTTATCAGTCTAATACTGTCTAGGTAGAAGAAACACTAACGCCCCCTTCATATAAGCCACAAACCCCGGCCTTTACTAATAAGATCATAATATGGGCCCGAGCGAGCAAATATTAAAAATATATTTTTCTTTTTTATTAAAAAGTTACTAGCCATGGGAAGAGTGACTAAGCAACATGCTCCTTTTTTCCTAATCGTAAAAATGTTTGGGGGTTAGCCTATGACCCTTTACCCTTATTTACGCACGCCCCAGAGAAAGAGATTCATCCGCTCTTCATTCTTTCTCTCATTTGAGGAACGAAAGAATGAAGAAGCTCTTTGCTGTAATGTTATATATCCTGAATATCCTGAACGGTTGTCAAAAAAGACACAGACACGAAAATGATGAAATCAAGAATAGTTTTTATAGAAGTTTAGAGTTTTTTTTTCTCCTCTCTGTGTGTTCTTAACGTTATTTATAAAAAAAAATATAAAACTAGATAGTTTGTTTGTTTGAACACTTTAAATCACTGGTACTGCTGCCTATTACGATTCTGATTTAATTTAGTATCCGCGAGTTAAAACTTTTCGGGTGAATAAAGTCTGGATCAAATAGAAGGATATATAGAAACTGAACAAAAGAGAATACAAATGAAGCCTTTATTATAAAGTCTAGAGTCCTTGACGCGAACATTACATTACCTCCATACGCACTGAGTCTGAGATTAATCATAAATCATGACAAAAGATACATCTGCCTGCCTAATGGGCTGTGCCGAGATTCGTTTGTGTTTAATCGTGTCAATGTTACTGTAACTGTGTCACATCTAATACCTAACGACAATTCTAAAGACTTTGTTATTCGCGAAACACGTAGGTAGACCTTTTTTGTCCTATTCCTTTTTTCTGGCGTCACTGTTTTTTAGCAAAAGCTGAGCGATTGACTGCTGCTTCATAACGTGGGTCTGATTTTGGTATGAAACAGATGGCAGCCTACTAAAACATATCAACTTAAATATATATAAACTCTTTTGCAAAAAAAACGGGCACTTTAGATTTTTTTCTCTACTTCAATGAAGAAGAATAAGAAATAGGTTTTATTAATTTGACGATGTATTGGCATGTTATTTGAAGCCTCTTGGCATGATTCTTTACGTTCCAAATTTAAAATTAATAAATGAAAAATAATGATTATTGTGGATTATTCTAAAATTGCTTTACTACTGGCGCGAATTGCTGAAACGATTTTTAACTGATTACGATATTTTAAAACTTTTTGGATATTTTCTGCAAATTAAACAATTTAATCTTTCTTTTTACATTAAATACCACTTTTTGATATGAGTGATAAAGCGATAAGGGCCGGTAAAATTATAGCCCTACTTGAAGAAGGTTGTTCGCAAACTTACGTGTCTCAGCGGCTAAATGTGAGTCGTTCAACTGTCCAGAGGACTTGGCAACTGTATCAAGAGACCGGTTCGGTCGAAAGAAGACCCGGTTCGGGAAGAAAACGATGCACAGAACCAAGAGATGACCGCTTTTTGGTGAGTCAGGCGTTGCGGAATCGTAAAGCGTCAAGTGTGGACCTGAAGAAGAGCCTTGAAGAAGTAAGAGGAGTAGAAGTTAGCTTGTGGACGGTCAGAAGGAGGCTTTTGGCTGCCAATATCAGGAGCTACCGCCCAGCTCGGGGCCCTAAATTACTCCGTAAGCACCGTGTTGCTCGACTTCAGTTTGCTCGGAACTGTGCTTCATGGACTCTGGAGGACTGGAATAAAGTATTGTTTTCTGATGAAACTAGAATCTCTTTGTGTGGAGAGGACCAACGCCAGCGAGTGCTGCGAAGACCACGGGAACGCTATGCGGAAGTGTGTTTCGAAGAAATCACTCCTTATGGCGGAGGCTCCGTTATGTTTTGGGCAGCAATTAATTCGACGGAGCGTACGGAGTTAGTTTTTATAGAAAATGGAACATTAAATGCACACCGGTACATAATGGAAGTCCTAATTCCATATGCACAACCCACATTGACTGCACTTGGGGAAGATTCCATTTTCATGGACGACAATGCCCGCCCGCACCGTTCTGGCGACGTGGAAGCGTACATGCAAGAAGCTGGGATCCGTCGTTTAGATTGGCCAGCTCGAAGTCCTGACCTCAATCCAATTGAACATGTCTGGGATGTTCTAAAGAGACGGGTAAGATCAGTGCAACCTGCTCCACAAAACACCAGGGAGCTAAAAAGAGTCATTGCAGAAGAGTGGGAACGTATTTCTCAAAACGTTATTAAAAATATCGCGGAAAGCATGCCCAGAAGGATTCAAGCTGTGATTTCGGCAAGAGGAGGTCACACTTGTTATTAGGTTTTTACATTTGTAACTTTATTTAATTTAAAAAAGTAAAAAATAAATCTTGTCTTCATTGCCTACCACTTCTTATATTGCTTGGGCGTGTACATCGGTTTTAAAGAATCCATCGTTTTTTTTTTTCTTTTAATTGCCCGAATTCATTTCACGCGCATTAATTTACACGATTATAAGTATACAGACTACGTCAAAGAAATAAATTTCATTTAATTGACTCAAATCGACCTTAGAACGTAAATTTCCTTAGGTGCCCGTTTTTTTTGCAAAAGAGTGTGTATATATTTACGAGTACATACACTATGGATTCCTAGAGAGTTCCTTCGGTTGCCAATTATATTCCGAGGCCGCGGTAACTATAAGAACTATTCCGTAACCCTGGCAGGATTGATAGGCAGTTACCATCGGTGGCCAAATTATTAGGGACAGTATTCATTGAGCAACATTTATTTGTTCAAACACTTTTTCAAGATAATAAATAATGTTATATATATGTTTTTCTGGTTTGGTTTTACTCCTGGTATTAATATTATTAATTTTGATATGTGATACCACCATGTGATCGAGTCATTTTCAAAAAAAGTGGAATAGCTTATAATATGTAGCAATTTTGTTAACTTCAGTTGAAAATTACTTTTGTTTCATTGATGGCAAAAACTATTTTTGGTTTTAATTTTACAAGATGTTTCTGTTAAAATAAATCAAACCGCAGATAGTGTTTCTGATTATGTCTTATTTTTCTTAAATTGAATACAAAATATTAAGTTTTGAGGACGATATTACGTGATATGTTTAAAATTTCGCCTTTTTAAAATGGACAAAGCTATAGACACGTCTATAAGAAAGTTTATAAAAATAAAAACGTTGTTTCTGTATTTTACACATTCTCTGAAAGATTTCACAGCTATTACAGGTGTTTAAAAGTCTGAAGTAAAACAGTATTAAAGTAAAATCTGATCAGAACAAACTTCTAAAAACACAGAGTGTAAAAAAATGTGGCGAAAAACGGATCACCACTCTTTGTTCTGACCTTAAAAACAGAGATATCTGCCTAAAACATGACAAAAAGTGTATTGTTTCCCTAGCTACGATTATAAACGAGGGATAAGACAAGAAAATAGAAGTATTCGATCGGGCAGTTTGTCGGAGGTTGGCCGAGAAGAATTGGATAAATCGCCGGCCGATCAAAAAATCGCGCCTCACCGAGACCATGAAGTAGAAACGACTGCAGTGGGCCTGGCAACACCAAAGTATGACAGTGGCAGACTGGAATCGGTTAATAATATTACTTTTAATATTCCCATACGTCTGAAATACACTATTCAGTAATTATTGCATTATTTTCTGTGTATGCCTCTCCGACGAATATTTTTTTCAAGTTTAGGTCGATAAGAGCTCATTTGCAGTCGTACACATCGTGGAATTGTTCGAGAACAGCTCCATGCAGTTTGCTTTTTAGGGAAAACTTAACAACCAGGTAGCATCATTGTGTGATTTAACATCTCAGCTAAAAGCATGGGGTGCCTATATTTCGTGAAAGTGACTACAAGGCAAGATCTGTACAAGTTAGTACTAGAAACTGAATTATGGCCGCAAGTCGAAGAATGGGTGCCCAATAGCCGGAGAGTTAAATTTTATGCACGATTCTACATAGTGTATCAAGGCCAAGAGTGTTTTAACACTCTTGGCATTCCTGTCTGAAATATAAATAAATAATTTTTGCACTAATTAGATAATTCACCATATACGAACTCTATTGTGAACATGCAGAAGCTCATCAAGAGGGCTATCGTTAAGCACTTCGTAACCACTAAACACCAGCTCATTGCAGTTCATAAAAATGAGTTTTCGCATAAACAACCTGTTATATAATGTATAGAACGTATAAAACGTCTTATACGAGCTGTTATTACAGCATTAGGCGGCGTCGCAAAATATTAAGTTATACACAAAATATTTACTTTCCACTTGTTAATGCGTTATTTTTTTAAACAAATTACCAGGTTTAATTTCACCTTCATATTTCTTATTTTTATAATCTTAAATAATAAGGTTTTTGAATAAAAAATACCACTGAAGTCTACAACCAATCACTTTTCTGAAAAAATCAATCCAACTTCATAATACAAAAATCATGACACTGTCCCTAATAATTTGGCCAGCTACTGTACTTCAAAATATCATGTAATTTTTAGTACAGTTTTGAGATAGTAGCAGTCGTTGTATAGAAATTAACCCTGCAGCCACATACCTATAACACCATAATGTAATTCTTAAACGCTATTTCTTAAAATTAAAGCTAATGGTTACTAAATTACTTGCCTATGAAGATTAGACCAAAGAAGCTGACATTTGGCAGAAGAGTAGTAGTGGTAAGAGATGCCCAATTAAGGTACACGGATGATTTGGCGGACATAGGCCACTTAAAAACAAATTAAAAACAAGTGCACCACCATTGGCAGCAGGTAACAATGGTTAAAACATTTTAGTGTAGTTTACCGCAACCACGAGAGCAATTTAATTATAAAACTAAATGGAGTGTCTTTCATTAAATTTTCCAGTTATCGAAAAATATTCTGACACCGCATCGATTAAAGTCGTGGGTTTTACAAATTGCTTTATTATTATTAGTGTTACGGTGTTCACAATTTTTGGCGATAAATATTATTTTAGGCCGTATACAGAAAAAAAGCTGGAAACTTATAAGCGCTTGACAGCGCTGGTCCGTTCTACACAAAGGCAGCAGGTTAAAGCAGACTAAACAAAATGTCGGAATGATTTGCTTGCTGTTGTTTATTAATTTTAAATGGCAGCGCCCAGCGCTGACCAGCTCGTGTCGAAGCTTGTCGGAACTTGTCTTCACCGTTCAGTGCATATCGGCGCGCGTTCATATTATATTTTTCTGCGCGGGTTACCAGCGCTGTCAAGCACTTATAAGTTTCCAGCTTTCTTTCTTAGAAAAAGAAAAAAGGAAACAACACTGTTGTAGTTATATCAGAACATTAAACATATAAACACGAACAAAGAAAGTGTACTTAGTTACAAGTAATATACGACTATGTACATATTGCGTGCGAGAAAATTACAGTGAATTCATACGTTTGGATACTGCGCCTAAACCACATGTAGCTTCCCACATGTGGCCACATTCTGAGGTCAGTGGACCTGTAATTATTTGCTTACTCACATATTTGCGGCTAACGTTACACAGGCTAAGGGTATTCAATCCCTAACATTTAACAAAGGTAACTCCGTATGAAAGTTGATCATTTCTAAAGCGAATTTTCCTCAAAGGGTAAATTGAAAGGTTTCCTTCGGATTCGTCGATCGGCAATCTGTTCACCTACATTTTTGTAAGCTAAATATTTTTGTATGGATACAACTCTTTGTAGTCATAGGTTCTATTCAAAAAATGGCTGACACTGAGTTGGATATAAGATTTGTACACAGGACTCCAGGATTACGTCAACGGGATGGACAACGGTAGGTTTACTTCTAAAGCGGAACTCAACTCAGCCCGGTCAAGCGTTATGATTGAGGCAATATTTCCTCATGAGTGTATCTGAATAGGGTTTATAGAACCCTGCGTTCAACGTTCGCGTGCAAACAGGGGTATATGCTGATGAGTCGCCTCTTCTTGCCTCTAGAAATCCATCTTTTTGGAAATGTTAATCTGAAAAAGTGCTGATAGTTAGAGTAGTTTTCTTCAATAAATAGTTTCTTTTGAAAGAATATTCGTGTTTATTTTCAAGGCCGTAGTTGGTTGTAGTAAGTATTAACCGAGCTAAGTGTACCATTGATAAGCCAGGGCAATTAAATTGTAGCTTTATGGAACGGCCGCATTATAATCTAAATCTGCCAAAATTGCTTCTTTATCATAAGCATTTTGACAAGACAACAATTAATTGTCTCTGATATGAGTTCAGGACAAAATCCAGAATGTTTTCCTTTTCGAAATTGGACCTTTAGACATTTTACAAGGGCAAAGGCAATTTAATAAAGACAAAACTAAACGTGCAAATCATTTCCTATTCCAAAGAATCATTTAGTATTCTCTAAGCTAGAATTATGAATACAACGTTGTTTAATCCTAGCCATTTTAATATTTAAGTACGTAATGGGTGGAGGGTTAATTTATGTCCTCAAGTTTCGGGATACGTCTACCACGCTGACTAATTATGATTTATTACCTTTTACTTATAATGGATGAGTCACTCCTGATTGTGATGGCTTTGAAACCGGTTTTATCTGTTTCTTGGAGATACGAGAGTTAATGTGTTTCTGGAAATAAACGTTAGGCATATTGTAAAGTTTTTATGCCATGGTGCTTGGCACACAGTGATCTAGTTGGAAAAGTTTACAAAGTTTGATTTTGAACTCTAGAACCCAGCAAGGACTAGCTGTTCTCCGGTGTTTTCACTTAAGCTATGGTAAGCCGTGAGTCATTGCGTAATACTATAAAGTCTAATTGGATATGTTCATAGGATTCTTATCAATCTGTTTTCATAAACGAGTAATAAATATATACATATATATACCTAATTCATCCATCCTCAAACCCTTTCACAGTAATTATTTATTTATTTATTGCACACATGTTATTAAAAAAGTGTAACATAAGAGTTCTAGGTCCAAACATGCACCCTGCTAGGGCACAGCAACATTATATTAGTAGCTTAAGATTGTCACATGTCTGTGTGGTAGAGCATAGAATAAACACGTCTTGAAAAATAGTCTATTATGAAACAATACGTGTTAAATAAATCAGTGGGGTTTTCATTGTTATATAAATACGTGTTGTTACTAGAGGCTTCCCTAAAACAACATACATTACTCCGCCATCACCGTGGCTTTCTCGAAGCCTTAAAGTACTAATAATTAATGTACAGGTGTGTTCAGAGCGTATTATGAGAAATTGGCAAGCGTACCGTAGTGCAGAAGCCAATTAATTGGCCAGTTACTGTGTCAATCGAGCATCAATCTAATAGAACTGTAACTACGCAGTAGTAGGTATCACTGTGTTTACAGCTTGGCTTATTAATTAGTTCAATATCTCTTTATACTAATACCATGATATCAAATTTGTCTACGTTTAAATCTGTGACTTTGTAGGCATCCGCGATAACTAAGATACAGGCGGACTGAGTCGTGCGCATAATATAGTATCTGTTTGTTACTCTTTTAGTTTTACGCCTGAACCGCTAAACTAAAGTTGATGAATTTTGGTAAAAGGATAGATAAAATTATCGGTGGTATGGATCGGTGCTTTCTATTACCAACATTCACGCAGCCGAAGTCACGGCCAACATCAAATATTTTTATATGAACATTTTTACTACCTATATAATATATTCATCCGAATTTCACGTCTGGTCCTCGACTACACAAAACATAAAAAGATACACGTGGAGGTATCTCATGAATACGACAAAGGAACCGCCACTGACACAAATATTATCTCGGTTTAGTTCACAAGCATATTTAAATATTAATAATGCAACGCGCGGTATCGGACTTTTATAAAACGAGAAGTAGCGAAATGGAATATTATCTGACTAGCTAGCAACTGGAAACTTTAAAAACTCTTTACCGAAGATTAAATATGAATATAGATGTTTCAAACCGTAATATCCTGTGGCCTATACCCGTAAGATACCTTCAGGTATAAGTGCTCTCGTTAACGGATATGTACATAATGATTGAATTGACCCCACTTTACCGGGAATATAGTGTATACTTCTGCATTAGAATATTAAATCTTATATAACACTTGTTTAAATTTATAACCGACTGCTTACAACGTGTCTAACTTACGATTTTCAACAAACGTCACGTAATGCCTCTTACACACGTAACGATTTATCGCAGCGATTAATCTGTGCAGACCAGTTTGCGCAGTTTTATCGATGGTGTGTATGAAAAATTGTTGTCGGTAATCGTTCATCGGTGGCAGTTGCAATTTATATCAGAAAAATCGTTGTCGATTGCGTTTGCACAGTTTTATTGTCGCGTGTGAACGGAGATCGCTCAGTTCGGCGGTACCTCAAGGAGCTTGCTAGTGTGCGCGAGTGGTCATCGCTTTCACGGAAGATGAAAGATGTGGACACCGCGAACAACTGCAAGATTTTATAGAAAGCTACAGAAACGAAACTTGCCTTTGGAAGGCTACATGTAAGGATTACCATGACCGCTACAAAAAAAATGCCGCCTACAACAGGCTAGTCGAAAATAAAACATAACCAGGCCTAATGTTGCAAGTGCGTCATGATCTTCCATCGTGAATGACATGCTACTTGCGTGAGCATCTTCGGACAACTGCCCGATCGACGTCGATATCGGAGGCGTGTGGAGGCACTAGGAACGTTTGATTAAATTGCTCAGTCTGAAATCGCTAAGATAAATCGTTACGTGTGTATGAGGCATGCCGCATGTAAGTACCTACTTCGTATAAAATCTATACGAAGTAGGTGCCAGAAAATGGACTAAAAAAATGGTGAGATTACCTGACGAGGGAAAAGAGAGTAAGTTCTTAGGGATGTCTTTATCCAGAAATTGGATAGTATAGGCTCGTGTTTTCCGAGCCTATACAATGTGACGATAAATTATTAAATAAGGTTTGATATCAAGAAACTAGCCTAGTTTTCGCAGTTGGAGTCGGTATTTGATCCGTCATTTGGGCTGAATACCGGTATTAGTACGGGTGAGCGTACCCTGACTTATCCAACTCCAATTTCGACCTGTAGCGAAAGGCGAGAAGAAAAATACATATATTCTTGATACATAGGTATTGTGGTTGCCCGCAGATTTAACGGCCCGTCAGCGGTGAACAATCTGATTTATGGTTTGACAGAGGGATATTTAAGTACCTACTTTAAAAGGAAATCAAAACGGAGATACGTACGCACCGTGATGTGCTCACGGCATGCACCGGAGATTCAATCTCTACTTGATTTAAACTTATTCCACTTATTAATTTCTGTATTTTATTAGTAACTAGCTGTCCCCCGCGGTTTCACCCGCGTTATGTAGTGTACAGAGCGTGAAAGAGACATCACACACATTTAAAATATTAATAGGATTACTTAAATATATCGACCGAAGGACGGGCAATTTCCTGCGTATTTGCCTGCTTTGGTCCGCTAATTTAAGTAAATACTTGTTGAATTTCCAGAAATCGCTTCTAAGTTTGCCTCTACGTCATAAAAATAAACTACTTCATGTTTCTAGCTTCGGTAGTTTCGAGTGTAGGTTGAAATAAATCTCAATTAATAAGGGTAAAACCCTACATAAAACAACTCCCATGAGTGAGTATTATATCTTCGTGATAAACACATCCTGGACCGTCACTGCCCCTGCCTTGCTGACTTGCAGTTTTTTCACCACAAAAATCTCCATTGTCATATAAGCTCTCCTCGACGGCGACGCGAGAAAAGAATTTGATAATATTATTTTCCAAATACCTGAAGATGAGAATGGTTACATAGAAAAAGAAAAATCAGACTCAAATACAGAACTTTTTGACGTAGGTTAGACTCGAGCTTGGCCATTATTTCTCGTAATTGGAGATGATATACGTTGTTTAGAGATAGCTAGATTTAAGAAGTGAAACCATTAACACCTCGCGCGCTTGTCAGTATTCTGGAAGTCCATGATATTTATTTTATTTATTTATAATCATAATTTTGTAATGACTCTGAAATTAAAGAGTAAGTTTGGAGTTTCTTGCTGTATTCTTCTCCATACGAAACAGCACTTTAAAATGAGCAACTAGATTATTTTTTTGGTAATTAAAAACACATTTTCAATTACATTATTATGTAAGTGATACGAAGTTCACCGGGTCATCTAGTTAGATATAAATAAAGTGGATTTTTAATGGTCTAATTAAAAAAAAACAATTCGAGTTTGAATGTGGAAAGGCCCGTCTTTCCCATAAGAACTTGCGGGCTGATTTCAAGCATTTTCCAATGTGACTTTTTAATTCATAATAATATGTACTTTTTTAAATATCAAAGACATTATTGACATCGGCAAAAAAACAGGGTAAGAAAACCTGGACTTTAATGAAAATAAGTCCGGAATCGCCAATCTCCCTTGACCAAGCGTGGTGATTAATGCTCGGGTCTTCATGTGTTAGTCCCTATGCCCTGAAGAGGGAAACAAAGTAGACTGGTAGTTTTACTATTTATAATCATAATGATATACCTAAAACTAGTAATAAAATAAATTCAGCCACTTCAGGGATTGTAGCTACAAATAGGTGGCTTCGAATATGTCACACAATTTAATATGTTAATTTAATCAAACCAAATCGCACTAACTATGGCACAATGCCATAACAATTTATATGGCTAAAGTAATGGTCACACATTAATTGAATTGAGAAACACCTATTAAGAATATATTTGAAATATCAATATTCATGAAAGTGAATATATATAGTACTTATATAGTTCGGCTAATCGCTTAAACTTATACATTTTTTATTTTAAATATTATTGGATAATTACTAATAATAGAAATAAAACTAAATTATATAAATTAAACATAGTATGTACAAAACTTATAAATAATACTAAAATAAATATATATACAAGTTATAAAAAGAGGGCTTACAGGGCATCAAAAAACTCGTCCGCATCGCTGTCGACAGGACAGGTGCCCAAAAGGCTGGCAGCATTGCCACGTTGTATGGCAATGCTAATTCTTTGTCCTAAGAAAAGACCAGCCCTCTGGTCACGTGAAGAGTCAACCAGCCGCTTGGCGATATCTTTAAAAACAAGATGAGCACTCGGACCCCATGGCCCCAGTGTTTCAACCCCAAACGGCTCAAATATATAATTTCCAATGAGGTTATTATATTTGCGCCGTTTGAGATTTTCTGCACTTGCAGCAGCTGCCCCAGCACAACACGCAGACCTAGGAAGATGAGATGGCGCAAGGGTATCAACACATGTTGCGTCCCACACCAAAGGCCTACCCAACTTCCAAGGCATTATGGTCATCCCATCTGGTCTTTTCCCATCGTCGCGTGCCAGACCATTAGGTTCTAAAACAGCTGGTACTCCGGCGGAGACAAAAGCACGACGGATAATGTCATTAATACTTGCGTGCCGTGCTATCCGACCGGCGCTCTTACTGCAAGAAAGGCCATGGTGTCCGAGGCAGTCGACCACTTCACCGCATTGACAGCGATGCGGAGCTCCACAAGGAGCGCCCAGGCGAAGGCATGTAACTTATACATATTTTATATATAATTCTCGTAAATAAAAAAACAATCTTTAGCTTTCTGGGCATTCATCTATATTTCTAAACTTATATTATAAAGAGTTCAAATACATTCATATTTTGTGTGTAATAAATAAACTCAAAAACAACTACATCGATTTCCAAAATTCTTTCATCATTTTTTCAGAAATCAGAAATCAGAAATCAGAAATTTTTATTTGTATAGAATGTAGGTATTACAATTAGATGGTACAACAGTGCAAGAATCCTTGTACATTCTACCTTTCGGCATACAAACATTTGTGAGTCACACATGGCAAAGAAATACATATTTATAGCTCAAGATTAAAAAAGATTATATACGATGAAAAATACAATTATCATAATACATCGTTCAGAAAATCGTTTACAGAATAATAGCATTTACGTAACAGAAAGTCGGTTAACCGTTTTTTGAATATTTTTAATGGTTGTTCTTTTAGATCATTGGGTAACTTATTGTATATCAAGGGTGCCATACATATGACGTTTTTTTTTAACAGTGTGGTATTATAGCCACCGGTGCACAATAATTTTTGATACTGAGATCTCATACAGTTAGTCCTTTTTCGAGTATCATTTAACGATGGAAACAGGTTACGGTTGTTTTTGACAAAGAGAGCTGTTTCAAGAATGTACAAACATGGAAAGGTTAACAATTTGTGTAATTTGAACATAGGAACACAGCTGTCTGTAACCTGCAAGTTGAAAATTGATCTTAAACATCGTTTTTGGGCTTTGAAAATGCTTTCTCTTTCGCTACTGTTCCCCCAAAATATAATGCCAAATCTTAAGGTTGAAATCACGAGGCCATGGTAAGCTACAAGTACTGTATTAGTGTTGACCTTTTTTGAAAGATTGAACAGAATGTAGGCGTAGGTACTTAATCGTTTACAAATATTTTCAGCTTGAGGTCTCCATGTCAATTGATTGTCAATCCAGATTCCTAAAAACTTTGCTACTTTGACAGTTTCAATCTTATATCCATTATAATTGGCGTTTAAGTCTTCCGGACAAATTCGTTGGTGAAAATGCATGATGTTAGTTTTTTTTAAGTTTATTATTAAATTATTATAATTGAGCCAGTTAACTGTAGATTTAAGAGCCTCGTTAATATCATTTTCATAGTATTCTCTATTGGTACATTTAATTAATGCTGTACTGTCGTCAGCAAACAATATAACTGGGTGGTCTAATTGAAGTGGCAGGTCGTTAATATAAATTAAAAATAAAAGCGGACCGAGGACGCTTCCTTGTGGGACGCCATTTTTGATTTTCCTGTAGGAAGATCTGAATTTTACTTCACGTTTTAGGTTTGAGCAAATATTAGAAATTTCAGTATATTGAATTCGGTCTGTAAGATAAGATTTAATTAGATTTAATGCATTTCCTCGAATTCCGTAGGCGTGTAGTTTGTATAAAAGTGTCTCATGATCTACGTAGTCGAACGCTTTGGTCATATCTGTGAAAATGGCGCAAATAGGCCTTTTCTTATCTACGTTTACCATTACAGTTTTTAATAAATCGAATATGGCCATGTTAATATTTTTATTTTTACGAAAACCCTTTTGTTCGTCACGTAGTATGTTGAATTTCAATAGGAAATTGTAAATTAATTCATACAAGATTTTTTCTATAACTTTAGAGAACACGGGTATAAGGGCAATCGGTCTGTAATTCGACATATCTTCTTTATTATTTTTTTTGTGAAGAGGTTTTACAATTACGGTTTTGAGACCTTTAGGAAATACTCCAGAAGATATACTTGCATTAGTGATGTGACATAGAGGACCAGAAATTACATCCGAAACGTATTTTATAACTTTTGTTGTAATGCCGTCGTAACCAAAACTCTTTTTATTCTTTAGCAGTTTAATGATCCTTGACACGTCTTGAGGTACTACTGGGGACACAAAAATCGAATTGGGGTTATGATCTATTTTCTTGATATCATAAGAAGAAGATTTTGGCAAATCTAAGACTTGATCAATGAAAAAGTCGTTGAATGATTCAGCTATGTCTTGAGGGTTAGTTACTATTAAGTCATGTTTATTTATCATAGAGATGGGTTCCTTAAAGTTATTGCTATTATTTATTATTTGCCACGCTGTTTTTGATTTATTTTTGGAATTCAGGAGTAAGTGATTATTTTGGGCTTTTTGAGTTAACTTTACGATTTTTTTAAATTTTCTTGAATAATTATGAAACTTTTGTTTGTTTTCCGCTGTGGGTTTTATTCTTGCCTGCCACAGTAGATAGCGTTGTCTTTTACTGCATATACGAATACCCCGTGATATCCATTTAATTGACTTTCCAAATTTTATTCTTATACATTTTAGGGGAAAACACAAATTGTATAGTAGGAGAAATAAATCTAAGAACATATCATATGCTAAGTTTGGGTCTTCAGTATTATATACTTCTGAAAAAGTTAAAGATAGCAAATGTTTTTTAAATTTTAATAGATTTTCATCCGATATATCTCGTATACTTTTACGCCAAGATTTTATCCGACATGACTTACTTACCTTAATGTTTAAAATTTGAGCTGTGTGATCGGATAGCGCTAGGTCTATTACTTCCCATTTACATTTTTGTTTAAGATTGTGAGCAAAATTATCCAGACAAGTATTGCTGTTAAGCCTGGTAGGTACATTTATTTCTAATTTGAGGTTATAGCTTAAAAGAAAGCATTCAAATTCCAATGTCAATCTATTTCTTATCATTGTATTTACATTAAAGTCACCACACAAGACTATTTTAGGACCATTTTTGGTACAAATATTTTTTAATATATTGTTTAAGATTTCATAAAATTTGCTTAAGTTGCACATTTTTGGGGGTCTATATACACACAATACTATGACATTTTGTTCAACAAGTTTTATAGCGCAACATTCTATTATACCTGCTATCGAGTGTCTCATTATGTCTGGTAATTCTTTATATTCAAGCATTTGTTTTATCAATATACATGCTCCACCGCGCTTTATGTTATTTCTAGAGTAGTATGCTGCTAATTTATAATTTGGAACGTTTATCAGTTTCTCATGGCCAGACATTATGAAATGCTCAGTTATACATAAGATGTCAATATTTATTTGTTTAGATAATAGTTCTTGAATATGAACTGTTAATATATCCGACTTATTTAACAGACCAGCAATATTTTGATGCATAATATAAATGTGATCAAACAAGAAAAAGATCAGAGTTTGAGTTTACAATATGATCGTGGTCAATTTTTAATTCTGATTCAGTATACGTAAAAGACTGTTCTTGATCGATCATAATTAGCGATAGCAAATGATTGAATACATTCCTCATACCATTATTATTGAGTCTTCCAGTATAAGTGGAGAACATGGTAGAATCATAGGCTAAATCAAAATTAGAGTCCAGTAACTTGGCGTACTTGTGTGTGTGAATATCTAAATAAAGTAGATTGCTAAACATCTCAATACGGGAATTAAACATTACAGAATTTATAAAGAATTTAAAAGTCGGTAAACAAATAACTATATTAGTGTGTTGAATTTTTTGTAAGGTGGACCGTATATCTGAAATTAAGTTGAAATAGTTCATCGATTTCCGAAAATCCTCCTCTCCGATGAAAATGACACAGAAATCATTTTTGGAATAGTCCTTTAACTTAATGTGTAAATCACTAATAAGATGCATAATTCCGCAGTTTGGAGATATATAATGACATATCTGCGAGTTTTTGAGTGTTTCTTCAGCAATAGATAAGGTTTTGTTCGTCTTGTTGGCACTAACAATGCATAATTTGTTTCTTTTGCTTAATTGGGTGTTTCCTACTGACTCAGTCACATCCATATCACTGCGAGGCGACGACGACAATGCGATGTTTTCGACTCTGTTTACAACTTTTTGTGTACTGGGAACTTCATTTTGGACTATTTTTTTTTTCTCCTTAGACTTAGTGCGTGGGGTTACAATTTTAGAACTTTTGCGAGGTGTGTCAATTTCCTGTGTCAGCTTACTTGAAGCTTTTTTTAGTATTTCATGTTTGGACGTTAAATCAGTAACAGTTTTTTTAAGTTCGCTGTTTTCAATTGACAAATTATTAATTTCTTCATGTGCGGCGTTCAACTGCAAGGTTAATGATTCAATTTGTTGTTTAAATTCTTGGACCTGAGTGTAGTTTTCATCCACCGATGTGTTTGGTACACTACTAGTGGTGCCATCTAGGTTTGAATTATTCATACTATTATCACAAGACATTTCTGTTATAGATCGTGTGCGTGTTTTTCTAAATGTAATATTGTCGAAGAAATTATTCATTGTAAGTTCTATAAGCAAATAGCTTTAAAAAATGTAGAAAAAGAACACGCCTCTGATGGGGATCGAACTGCCGGACAGTGGGCGCAACAATTATGAGGCCGATCACACGACCACTAGACCAGCTGACAGTTGAAAGACGCGACGAAATTATACTCCACTTGGCTATATTTACTATTTTGAATTAGGGTATATGGTTAATTATTCAAAAAGTTTTTTCTTGACGGTTATTGTTTTGTAAATTGTTGAATATTTTTATCACTTTTTTAATATTTTAACACCAGTAAAAGTTATAGTAACCACTTTATTTAGGAAGAAATGTTAGTTTTTGTTGTTGTTTTCTTAATGCAATCGCAATAAAGGCAAAAAATTGCCCTTTTAAAGAGTTAGCACTTGTTCACTTTTTTTGCTCAAAGCTTTTTAATATGTTTATATTAACACTGGATAACGTTATCACTTTGTTATTGGAGTTCACTTTAACTGTTAAGCTATTTAAGTTACTTAAAAGCTTATTGAAACTATTTTTAAAACATAAATAATACGGAGCTGATGTTTACACGGCAACTAGCGCCATCTCTCGTAGTGTAGTGTAGTGTAGTAGTGTAGTGTAGTCATTAGAATGCTACATTAGTCCTGAGTACCTAAGTTATGCAATATTATTACCAGATACAAAAACAGATTGTTACCAAAACTTAAATAATGCAACCCAAATGTAAGTACTTACATGCAAAGCCAGGACGGGCCGCAAATCATGGACACTTTAGTACTTATACAATGTGTAACTGAATTAATGCACTTTGAGAAAATAGTTTGTTCAGAATCGTTTACTGAATCGATTTTTTTAATTTTTAATATAGGTAATATTTTATCCCAAAGATAATTAAAACTACGTAAACTGCTGTCACACTTCCGCTGTACAGTCAAAACAAACTAAAATGGATGAAATACCATATACTACGCTAGACCCTTATGCAAGTGCGACTGTGTGCATGCGTAGATTTGTGTGACTTTAATTTTCTCCCACAATCTGTACAACTAATTTTTAAAAACTAAAACAGTGTATTAAACATAATAATAAAAATTCAGTGTATGTATTATGATTAAACATAATAATTCTAATTAAAAACGCACACCACCAGACACCCCGTCTGGTGGTGTGCGTTTATTCCGGGACATGTTGTATACAGTAGAAATAACATGAGTATAACCTCCAAACTCGATAATAATAATGCAAACATCTTTTTCCCATTAGGGACCGTCATAACGTAGTGATAAGATAACATTAACGAAATTACAGCAACAAGTAAACACTTCAGTCTAATTATACGTATAAATTAGAAGCTTAAGTCTAAACTGGTCTAAGTCTAAACAAGAATAAATACTTAACAATTCAAGACACAAGTTTTGGCCGATTCTTTTTTTTATTTATTTTGTACAGACAGAATGAAAAATCGTTCTCTCCGTACAAAAATAATTTATTGTACTTTATTTTATATCTTGAGAATGAAAAGGTTTTTCCTTCAGACCGTACAAAATCAGCTATCTTCCAAAACACCTCTCACAAATAAATATTAAGTTAACATTTCGACCAGACTGGGCGAATCTTAACAACCGAAACAACTAGGGCAAATTCGTTACCAACCGAGATGATATCTTTACAACACTGTCAGAGTATACATGTATATGTATAGCAACAAAGACAAAGGGAAGAGATCTCCACATGACTGATCAAGTAAATGGGTTTTGATAAATATCCACGTATTAATTATACGGAGTGTAGGCAACCATTCAACCATTCCGTTTGTGCATCAAAGACCAAAGTATCGGAGCAAAAAGAGGGGCCCAATAATGGAGAATTCAGGCGAAGTTGCTTGACAAAGCAGAAAGATTCTAATGTGGATAAGTAGTAAGAACCCATCGATTTATTATTTCACACGCGGGTCGCCGCGCCCCGTTGGCCAGCCCGTTATTGGAATAAACTTTAGACCTTGCACTATCAATTTATTTCTAGGAAACTTTATTAGATTTATTGTTTTTGTTCAGTTTTGAATAGACTCCTGGGTAGTTCTACCGGGTTTTGAATGGGGTGGCCGTAATCATAAAACTTTAATTATTTGAACATCATATTACAGGCACAATCCTGCTTCAAAAACATTATTGCTGCTGTCTATCTGTTTGCGATACACACGAAAACTGCCGAACGAATTTTATGTAGTGTTTACTTAAAGGCAAATATAGTTAATGAAGAAAATCAAGTGCTTCGAAAATCGTGCAAAAAATCATGCGAGCCTATGAGACAAAGGTGTCTCGGATAAGATAATTATAAAGTACAAATCGTTCAAAATATCTTTCGCGTTTTATTAATGGCTGTAGGTAATTAAACTGCCAACGTGTACACTACGCAACTCATCATTATTAATTTTCATTAAAAATATAAAATACAGCAGCAAAAATTTACTTAACAGTGCACCAGTGAGGATGAAAAACGTCAAAGATATTACCAAGCTTCGAACTCTGATATTATTAAGACTGCCAAAGGAGAAAATTTCAACGTTAATATTTTCCATGCAATCTTCGGTATCTCGGAATGAAAGGAAAATATATTACTATGATGCATCATCTGCTTATTTCCTCGGCAGCTGTTCAGAGAAAATTAAGTGAAACGAAACATGCGATACAAAATAGGTCCATCATAGTTAAGACTTATCAACTTAAATAGCACCTACAAACTCTATAATAAAGCTTATATTTTTATTTCACACACACTACTATTGATAGAATATCTGTAATGTATGTAATAAGGCTTAAAAAAAAGACAAAAGTTAGTAGTAGTTAATCTTTCTCTCCAGAGTCATCTTAAAAATAAGAAACCTTTGCCATTGTCTACTGAAGAAATCAATTAGAATTGGGTCAACTGGACTCATTTTTATTATAAGACGAGCGTGGAAAAAATAATTGAACTCAAAAATACTGTAAATTATCACTCTGCAATGTCTTTGAGTCAAATAATTCTTTGGGAAACCAGTTCGTTATCTTAAATACCTTTACATATTACTGCAACTCAACGCATCATCTTTTTAGGAACTACGCATTTATTCAGCACCATTCAGCATATGTCCATAGAAAACAACGATTTTGTACGAAAGCTGAACAGACGCGAAAAGCGAAAACGATGCGTACGCATTTTTATACAAAATTGTTGGTTTTTTTTTAGTGCGTAAAATCTTAGTTTTATCCCAACTATGTTAAAGTCGGCTTGCAGTCTGATTGGATTCAGTTCAATACATGCTACTACTATATTGTTTTACATAGAGTGACTGTATTGTCAGACCTCCATAACATAGTTACTCACGAAACTTCTTGGTAATTCTGAATATCTATGTAAAATTTCCTGGCTCCGGTCTGCTCGTAATGAGTAAAAGAGCAGCACCACCAATTTTCAAAGTTCTTGCTGTTATTGAAAAATTCCTAAAAAAACATTTTAGCTCGACTTTAGAATTAAAACAATGACTCCACGTCACGCAATCGTGCTTACGACCACGAGAAACCGATTGTCACTAAATAGTACCAGTCACCTTATTTACAAATGTGTAGATAAGCTACCAATAGAGCTAATTCATCACCACACTGGATCCCCAAAACACCTGAGGTCGGCAATATCATGGATTATCTCCAAGATAAGCACCGGCCGGACTGCCGGAAATCCTTCCATTCATCATTTACTCGAACGTGCCCAAAACAGCCTCCAGTGAATTTTTGAAAAACATACCATTGTTGGCGCTTAAAGATAAATATTTAAAGCCATCGTTTTTTAATAAGGCTATAAATAATGCCAGATAATGCTCTCAATAATTAATTTATTTAATGTCCGCTTAATTTTGTCACTTGTACAATAAAAGGCATAAATTACCTTTGATTTTTTTTTTATTAACACATTATTTAAACGTTACATGTCACATGTAAACATTAAACAACGGGTATTAAACAAAAAGTAATTATTAATACCTTGGAAGGGTATACCGCCGTTTACCCGAATTTTATTTGCCCTAATTTCATTTGCCATAATAGTCAACAGCCATAATATCATATGACATAATACTCATTTGCCCTACTCTCATTTGCCATACTAGTCACGTGCCAGAATCATTGTTTCCCATAAAGTCACTTACCATAACATCATTTGTCATAATCATTGTAAGCCCTAATTATCACATGCCCTAATTATCATATGCCATAATTATGATATGCCATAACATAATTTGCCATCGGCATCGTGTGTGTAACGGTTGTTTATATCAAGAGAAATTGGATGCAATTGGGACTTTAGGGCACCCCGACTCGGACAGGTTAGGTTAGAAGGGGATGGCGGGGTCGTGTGAGCGAGCGAAGCGAGCGAATAGACCCCACCATCCCCTTCGTGGTTATTTTTTTATAAACCACACAGAAGTAGGAGCCCCGCGAAGCGGGGCTCCGTCGACCTAGCCCACCATCAACCATGCACAGAAAAAAAAACCATTACGGGGCTTAAATATTTGTCTAATACTTGTTATGCCATTTAAATATTATGACATTTAAATATTATGTCTAATAATTATTATGGCACATAAAAATAGGGCAAACAATACTTATGGCATTCGTATATTATGGTATCTAAAATTCGGACAATTAAAAGTATGTCATATGTCTTTTAGGGCAAATGAAACATTCGGGCAAATGAAATTCGGGTAAATGAAATTCGGGAAAATGATGATTATGGCATATAATCTTCGGGCAAACAATAGACAACCCCTTGGAAGGCTTGACGTTTCGACCTGGTTGTGCAGGTCGTGGTCGCAAGCAGACTTTTTTTACTGCCACAAAAATAATAAAGTTACATTTCTCAAATATGCTCGGAAATCCTTCTTCTATGTGGATATAGGTATATATCAAGGTTGCTGGATTTACCAATATGCGAGTACTGGCAAAGTAAGAATGAAAATCTTTAACCACACATAAAAACACTCATAACCTTCGTATTATTTAAAACTGGAACAAACTTTACTAGTCTAATGCCCGAATACTAAAAAGTCACTCAAAATTAAGACTTAAAATTGAGTCTTAAAATTAAGTGACGTTTGATTATTCAGGGGTAAATACAGCACAGAAGAAATGGCCTCCTGAAGTCTTTATTAATAAAAAAACATAACAACTGGCACAACAGATTGAGACCTAGAATAAAAGTAAAAACATTGAACAATCAGATATTTGTAGTACCTACCATTCTTTATTTGAATTTTCATGCGCTGTTTTATAAAAGTACACGCCTTGGTCGCAAATAGGTTTTTATGAACTCTAGTACGAGTGCCTCTACTTCATTTGGCGCAAATTCCGCCTCTGTCCATAAATGCCTGTTTTACTGACATCTGCAGTAATATACTATTTCAACGCCTGAAAACTATTTGAATTGAAATGAAAATGGACACACACCAGACCCTTATTGAAGATACTCTAGCTGCACTTTAGAAAGATAGCTTTTTGAATATTGAGAATAAATTGGAATGGGCATGGAAATGGCTCAATTCGATTCTGTGTTGGGAGCGACTGAACTAAACTGCACTATCTTTTACTTGACAGAAATTGTTTGTATGAAAAACAGTAGTTTTATACTTTAGCGTTTCTTTTTCTTAAATATACTACTAAGTCTTGGGGCGTGCTGTATTCCAGTTTGAAAACCATAGTCAAGTTGCTATCGCTTTTAAATATTGAGTTCAATATAAAGATAAAATAAAGTCTGACTTACAAATTACCTGAATTGCTGAAAAATATTAACTACTTTGCGTCTAATTATACCTGCATAAAAATAATATTTTTAGGTTATTTTTGTTTCTTACATACTGCACCTCAGCACTGTTGATTAGTCAGTTCCACTATGCGTGCAACCGAAATAAGTAGTCAAGCACATCAAAAGCAAGTAACCAATAGCGTTTGGAAAAGTTACTATTTTCTAAATGTCTGGAGCACTGAATTTTATTCAAACTCATTACACGTCAAAGCCGAGTTTTCAACGAACGAAGTTCGGTTCTTATGTATGTACATACATTCCAACTTTAAAGCCACGGTTTGCATTTCCTCTTCCCGCCTACTTTGTGGAGAATAACTGGAAAACCTCAAAGTCATAATTAAGTACAATATTATGTGCAAAGCGACAATACGTTTGAGTATGTCAAAAGTCTGTAGTCTTGTGTTTAAAGAATGATAATGCGTTTAGTATGGCATGACATAAAGCTTTAACTTAATTGCGGCTTCACGATCGAGTTTTCCCTTGTATTCTTGTTCTAGTAACAAAATAATGTAGCCATGTGAGTCCGTCTTTATGTCATAAACTGTTGGCCAGCTGGATACGACAGTCGGCAAAGGCGCTGAGGCGTGAAAAATAAACAAGCAAACAAATAAATAAGGCTTTCCTAACCAAAGGATTACTTCATCATTTAATTTCAATACCATTATGATTATGATTATTGTATAAGCTTTTGCTAGCTTTAAGCTCGTTTCAGCCAACAAATCAAATAACAGCTTTCATCATTTATTCATTTCCCAGTAGGTTTTTCATTATACCATATTTTTTATATTATACCATATACCATAATTTATAACTTCAGTGTAATAACAGAGATACCATAAAATAAACTAATCCTTGCCGATCATTTTATTGTTAATGAGATGAGATTTTGAAATGGATTACAAAAATTATAGAAATTAACCTTCGTGATTTTTTTAGCAATAAATCGAGTTGAATTTTATTACTCGGAATAATATTTTGATTTCATAGGATTTAATGATATTAAAATAGTGCATTGGACGCAATGTTTATCTATAAAAATACTAGCTTTTGCCCGCGGCTTCGCTCGCGTTAAAAAGAGACAAAAAGTAGCCTATGTTACTCTCCATCCCTTCAACTATCTTCACTTAAAAAATCACGTCAATTCGTCGCTCCGTTTTGCCATGAAAGAAAGACAAACAGACAGACACACTTTCCCATTTATAATATTAGTATGGATGGATATTATTTAAGTTCATAAACATATATTTTCTTAAAATTGCGCTCACATTTTCTATTAACCACTTCACTCAACTGCGCGCCTAGTACTTTTGATTGATTTAAGTACTAAGTATCTCAGTATTTTAAATTTTCTCACATTATCACTTCATATTACTGCGCTCCTAGTACTATTGTTCTCTTAAGTTTTCAATCTTTAATTGAATTTAGAATTAACTATAGGGGAAAATGATTCATCTTTTATAATTATGTTCTCATCGATTTTTCATTATTTTTAACATGTATTCTGCTATTCGGGGCGGGGACAAATCCAACGAACCAAAAACCATGAAAATTGGTCTAGCCGATCTCGAGTTATAAGTGTTGTAACAAACCCGACTTTGTTTTATATATATAGATGTACATACATACCTTTCTTATAATTATATACATCATACCTTCGAACATACGTAATTCGAGACACAATAGAAAGACAATAGCAGCCCGCCAGCCGGCTGTCGTTGAAACGGTAAGTAAGACATATTTATAACAGATTTTCAGTTACATCATAAGACTGCAGAGCAGGACAACTAGTAACGTAGACGGTTTTTAATAAAAACTTCCCTCAGTAAGAGATGAGCGCCATTTTTAGAGAGCTATTCAGTTGGCGGGTCCGTCCTCAAATGATGTACTTTGTCGTACGTATCATCTTCGGATTAGTCTGTCGATTGCTGTTACATGTCTTGGTGACTTTATACAGCTCATATGCGAGATGGTATTTTATTTTTACTGTGTTTCTGAGTACTGTAAATAGTTTTGATGGCTAAATTTTCATTACTAATGTCAAAAAATATTAAAATTGGTAAGCTATATGTAATTACTCTCTTTTAAATAATCATTAGTGTAATCAGTCACTTTTGAAGACTAGCTTCTGCCAGCAACTTCCGTAAAAAGTCGGTTAAAAAAATATGGAATCGGTCCAGCATTACTCAAGATTGCTACTTACAAAATAACCAATTAATAAAAACATCTTACTTGTTTTCAATTTAAAAACAGGTCGTTTAAGCTCTGCCTTGAACCATGAACAGAAAAGTAGTGATTTGAATAGTATTTATAAATTACATTATTAGAATATGTAGATACACACACATGCGATTACTGTTATCTATAATAACAGGTATGTACGCTCCTATCCTAAGATAACACACACCTAATTAATGCAAGCTTCCAAGCGCATGCAACTGAAATTGACCGCAGCATCACTGAATGGATTATATATTATTAAGAGCACGGATTTTCCTGAAAGATTTTAGCAAAAAGATAAGGATTAAAAGATGAAAGCTGTTTCTATTAGCTTTTTGAGTCTTCAAGATGTAATTAGCAGAGAGATCTTTAAAAATAAAGTAGAAATGTGTGTTTTATTATACAAATACGGTTTTAATGAAGACGGTTTATGTGAAAGCGGTCGCATACTCAGTTATATAATGGTGCGACTTTTTTTTGAGAGTGGGAAATCATCAACTCACTTCTCCCGTCTAAACCCACTCATGTTCTTTCGGTTACCCTTTATGTTCCGGGGTCACGCTAACTATTATACCTAACCATTTCGCAACGAATGATGCGACTTCTCATCGTGTATTTGGCAAACTATTGGCTGTTCATTGCAACTAAATATAAACCTTATTCTAATAAGGCTATAGTGTAGTTTTTATTACCTAAGTAAATCAAATATTTTGCCAAATACGCGAAGCAAAGGCGCACCCTAATTTAAACAAGCAATGACAAACATTGCTAGAAACATATTAAAACAGATTTTACAACTATACTAAAGGATTTTTAAATATTTGGAACGTTTTGAATTCATGATTCATTTAGAAGCAATAAATTACCTGCCATCAGTAAATTAATGATACCTTTAGTACCCGAAATCCAAGATGGCCACCACAAGAGACCTCTAAAACTATTTAACAACAGTTGCTATCGAGATGAAAGCAAGCATCAGTCGATTGCTAACAGTAATCTAAGGAGAGTGCATGTGGTGTACATTTGCGGCGTAGTCAAAAGCAGTGACGTAGACGTAACGTATTCGTGGCGTACCCGTATCGTAGTCGAAGCGTAATCGTAGCGTGGCCAATGTTGATCTGCATGAACAGCATTGCAGATGACCGACCTAACTCTATTGAATTAATATAGTACTGTTCGCTTCTGTTAGATTAAGTTAATATTTAAGATGTCGTTCTCAGGATAGCAGAATTGTTTTGCATTGCAGACGCAACTTCTGTGCTTGTTTCAGATGCTATGCAGACTGCTAATTGAAGTAGGTACTTAATATGCTTAGTTGCTTACTAAATGTTAATAAAAGTAAAGAAATTAGAGGATTGCAGTGTGTTTTAGAAGGGCTAAGTATTTAAAGTGATTGGTAATCAAAGTCAAATAATTATTTCTTTTAGACAAAAAACTTTGGAACGTTACTAACAAAACAAAAATGAATCTTGTTGCCTATGACAAAATGTTGTTTCGTATAGAGAAGAACGGACAAAAAACTCTACACTTACTACTTTTTTAATATGTATCCGATACTTTATCACATAATACCTATTATAGTCATGAAAACAAACGAGATTTCCAAACATAATTTTGTATTTTGCTGTTTAAACAGAGGTCAACGCCATTTAGTAGGCACTAAACTCTCTAAGGATTTTGTACGGTATAGTCGATTATGGTACCTACATATCGGGGTCAAAAATATACCAGATGATAGATTAATAACTTAATAATATATAAATTACGCAAAATCAATAACTTATAAAAAAACATTAGAGAAAATATTTTTATAACGAGTTAAAAAAACTTTTATTAAGGTTTCAGTCGCTTATTACCGATTACTTTTATACGTGTAACTAAATTGTGTAACCGACTTTTAAAAGTACCCCTAGAAAACAATTTAGCTGGACCTTTTTACATTTTATTTAAAAACTGATTTAATTATAAACTGGTGGCCAATACAAGCGGGCCAATTAATTGTCTGATCTATAACCTAGAGTTATAGATCAACTAGCTTTTGCCCGCGGCTTCGCTCGCGTTAAAAAGAGACAAAAGGTAGCCTATGTTACCCTCCTTCCCTTCAACTATCTCCACTTAAAAAATCACGTCAATTCGTCGCTCCGTTTTGCCGTGAAAGAAAGACAAACATACAGACTGACAGACAGACTGACAGACAGACAGACAGACACACTTTTCCATTTATAATATTAGTATGGATATTGATTGACCCATCACGTTGGAAGTCTTTCGACTGGTTATGATGATGATGATTGATTGACCTGCTTGAAGAAACTGATTAGATTAAAAAAGATAGAAAAAAGTAATTCGTCGACACAGTAAATTCAGTCACTCCGATTATACTAAACAAACAAAATAAATCTAAAACAATTTAAGATAACATAAAACATAGATTCATATCTCGAAGATATTGACGGAGTTACAAACTTTTTGAGGACTTAACAACTTAATATCGTCTGCTCAGTGAGATTCCAACTTTGTTGGGACTGTTCGCAAACAATTTATAATATAATATGAACAAAAAAGAGATTTTTGTGTCGTTCAACCTCATTCATCTCCCTGAATAACAATCTTTGACAAGATAACCGATATAAAAGGTAAACACTTTGGCTTAAGATTATGAGACAAAAATAGGCCGTTTTTTAACGAAGTTTGGCCTTGATACTTTGATTCCGGTTATTTTGTTAATAGAGATAGATTGAATCAATATTTTAGAGGTGTCAAGCTTGTTATAAAGTTAGAAGGTGTTTTTTTTTTGCTTTTAGGACAAATATGTGTGTTGTCACAATCACTGACATGGTTTGTTCTGTCTAAGTATGTATTTGTAATATATGTTTATTTTTAAATCATATGTATTTCAGTAGTCTGATTACCATTGCACAGACTCTGCCTCGTTTGGGATCAGACGGCCGTGTGTGAGTTGCCCCAACATATTTATTTACTCAAGTTGAATCAATATTCTAGAAGCGGTAGGTCCGCTTTATAAAAATCTGTTGAAATTCGCTTTTTATACAACGTTATTTTTTGTTGTAAAAGCAAACATGAAATAGCAACAAAGCACTCCATACAATCATGTTCCTAAACTCGACAAAAAAAATGGAGCTGACTGTTTTTGTTCGCGATTTCAGGCCTGGATTCATCGCAAAACTTTGTTATGATGAGTGAAATTGCCCCTTTTCAGTATTATAGAGAACATAAAAATAAGGTTTTATACTTTACATTTATAGTCCTTTCTGATAATCGTTATGGGTAGTCAGAAGCTAGACAATCTGACAATTAGTCTATGTATGAACCCAGAACCCAGATTGTGGAGGTCTCATAGACAATCGCTATGTGTAGCTGAATCTATCTAAATTGTAAGCCGACCCTATTATAATTGGGAAAAGGCTAAACGATTATAACTTTACATATGGTTTAAACAACAAAAATATATCGCAATGTCGTGAAGAACATGAACTTCTCGCATCCCTTATACATGGCATTGGGCTCCCATTACAAAAACCATCACAAACAAAATACGAGTTAACATAAGGACACCTCCGTTTACCCCTTTCTAAGAATGAGGGCGTAATGCGTTATTTATTTAAAGATAACGTTACCCAAATGTATATACGGCTGTGAATCGTATATACATAATGTATGACTAGAGGAGGTCGTCGCGTAGAAAACTCTTTCTCCAATATTTGCATTGTCTCGGGTCGCGCCTAAATACATCACTATTCTTGGTAAAAGAAATGCAGTTATCAAAGGAAACTATATGAGTAGAAATTACCTAGCCACAACCTCGGTTTCCCTTACAAAAAAATTTCATGCAACCACAACTCACCGAGAATTAAGGAAAAATACTGGTGCCCTTACACACATTTTAACTCATGTACATAAATAACCAGACTGGGAACAAATACCTGTAAATCATAAAAAAAAAAACAAATTTATTTAAGCTAAAAACAAGTAATTACCACATAAGTGAACTATAAAAAAATATCACTTTTTACGAAGTACCTAAATGACTACAAAAGAAATGTATTACAATCAAGCCTAAATAAATAAAACTTCAGCTGATTACAGTGTTCATAACAATTTAAACCGTAAATAAAATCATCATAATATTTTATTTCCATTCAATTTTATAATAAACAAACATATAAATTTGAACACATTAACGAGACTGACACCAAGCGTATTGACCATTCGATTACATAAATAATATTTATAAAGAGTGTTATGTTCGGGATGCACAAAATTGTAGATATGCTGATTCTCTTGTTCACACACTTAACTAAGTTAAATACATACAATACACTTAACTAATATTTTATCTTCCGTCCTTTTCTTAATGAAATTTAAAGAGAAACATCCACTTAACATAAATTTAGGTTAGTTTAGTTTGTGAATAAGAGAATCGGCACACTACCTATATTTTAATAAGCGACAAACAAGCCAACGGCACAACTGATGTAAGTGATTGTAACTTGTAACCTTTTATGTATAGGCATCAGAAGTACTAGAAACCTCTCAGATCTTGGAGACAAAGGAACTAGGCAAAATTCGGCTCTATTCAGTTTATGTCCATAGAAGACCAGATTTTATAAGAAAAGTCAACAAAAGCGGAAAGTGCAAATCATTGTTTTCTATAGACGTAAGCTGGATAGAGTTAAATAAATATGAGTAGTCCCAAAAAGGATATTTATCACGTACATTGCTAAGTATAACCCTACATTAGCTCCTCTTCTTTTCTGAACTGCAGTGAGTTGATTTTTGTACGATACAATATTTTAACTTAATTTAATCCACACTATTACTATTATAAAGCTGAAGAATTAGTTTGCTGAAGCGCATTAATCTCTGAAAGTAAATGCAATAGGAAGCTTCGTTATTCTTATGGACTATGATTATTTAATTAACTTCCACACATACTGGTAGCAAGGGCACGTTATTTTTATAAAATGGCTACTCTTTACCTCACATGGCCTAGGAAATGATTTGACGCCTTTCATGACAAGAAAGAGTAGAAGGCTACTGAGGAAACAGATACAGGTTGAATAAAAATCGTTAATAAGTTTAAAAACGAGATAATTTCCGCATTACTATTACAAACAGTGTCAATTAATACAAAATTAATTTATTCCAAAGTCTATTAATCACAATAGCAACCATAACAATTGAACAAAGCTAATTTAATGAAATGACATAGAAACGTAATTGGAGTTAGGTCACGAAATCTAAATAATGAAATACATGGAGATACATTCACTACAGTTAATACTTGATGAACTTAACCCAACAATTGTTAATGTGAATGTTCATGGATCAACGCTAAGATACGTCCATTTAGAGGACTGTTCGCTAGACGCTACTAATCTTTGTAATCATGTACTTAATATCTTGGAGATGACAATTAGGAATGGTGGTTGTCAACGCGAGCTTATAGTAAAGACCTTTCTCCGAGGTGCATTGTAAGGCCCTCCAGATGTATAGCAGTAAACGTTTAGTGCATTTTTCTCGTTTTAAATCTTCTTACTAAAGTAAGACAAAATTTTGTTATACAACTTAAGTTGATCAAGAGACTGGACACAGCGATTATTCTTAAACAAATAAGAAGTTACAGAATAGGATTCTTCCATCCTAACAATCTTAATCTTAATTTGCAAAGAAAACTAAGCGGCGTGTTCCTTGTTTCGCGTTTAAGCTGATTATCCGATTAAGTTTGCTCTAAATCCGTAGTAAAATAACAAAGATTAGGCATCTTGTACTGAAATAGATGATAGGTACTCGTCCATCTTCCTTCGTCTGAAGATAATGACCCATTTCGGCTGGTTTCGCTTTTTTTTCGAAGTACCTAATGTTCCTCATTTCAAAGAAATGAAATACGTTCGTTTTTTTAGTGCTTTTGGTTGAGATTTTTTGTTATTTGTAAGTGGTTTGTGTCTAAACAAGGGTACAATGATTTAGTTAATTATACTAAAAGAATCACGAATATTATTGATTCAAAACAAACTAGCGCTAGTTCACTTGTAAAATAATAATTGTAGTCTAGTATAATCCTACTAGTCCTACTAATCTATATATATAAAACAAAGTCGGGTTTGTATCAACACTTATAACTCGAGATCGGCTAGACCAATTTTCATGGTTTTTGGTTCGTTGGATTTGTCCCCGCCCCGAATAGCAGAATACATCTTAAAAATAATGAAAAATCGACGAGAACATAATTATAAAAGATGAATCATTTTTAAAAAAAACGGGTATTAATGAATGAAAACTTAAGATAACAAAAGTACTAGGCGCGCAGTAACGTGAAGTAGTCATGTACGAAAATTTAAAATTCACTGTATTCTTAATTTTCTCACAAGATCACCTTAATCAATCCAAAGTACTAGGCGCGCAGTAACGTGAAGTAGTCATGTACGAAAATTTAAAATTCACTGTATTCTTAATTTTCTCGCAAGATCACCTTAATCAATCCAAAGTACTAGGCGCGCAGTAACGTGAAGTAGTCATGTACGAAAATTTAAAATTCACTGTATTCTTAATTTTTTCACAAGATCACCTTAATCAATCCAAAGTACTAGGCGCGCAGTAACGTGAAGTGGTAAATAGAAAACGATCGATCGACGAATCGATTAATTATTTTGAAGACTGACTTAATGCCTAGAGCCTAGAGGCATTTTATTAAACTTAATCTTATTTGAAACTAGCACAAATCCAACGAACCAAAAACCATGAAAATTGGTCTAGCCGATCTCGAGTTATAAGTGTTGTAACAAACCCGACTTTGTTTTATATATATAGATAGGTAGGTAGTAGGTAGGTAGGTAGTAGGTAGGTAGGTAGTAGGTAGGTAGGTAGTAGGTAGGTAGGTAGTAGGTAGGTAGGTAGTAGGTAGGTAGGTAGTAGGTAGGTAGGTAGTAGGTAGGTAGGTAGTAGGTAGGTAGGTAGTAGGTAGGTAGGTAGTAGGTAGGTAGGTAGTAGGTAGGTAGGTAGTAGGTAGGTAGGTAGTAGGTAGGTAGTAGGTAGGTAGTAGGTAGGTAGTAGGTAGGTAGTAGGTAGGTAGTAGGTAGGTAGTAGGTAGGTAGTAGGTAGGTAGTAGGTAGGTAGTAGGTAGGTAGTAGGTAGGTAGTAGGTAGGTAGTAGGTAGGTAGTAGGTAGGTAGTAGGTAGGTAGTAGGTAGGTAGTAGGTAGGTGGTAGGTAGGTGGTAGGTAGGTAGTAGGTAGGTAGTAGCTAGGTAGTAGCTAGGTAGTAGCTAGGTAGTAGGTAGGTAGTATGTCAATTCGAATTCAATATTCATAGTTGACAGGACAACGTCTGTCGGGTCAGCTAGTAATATTATAAATGCGAAAGTTTGTGAGGATGGATGTTTGTGTGTATGTTTGTTACCCTTTCACGAAAGTACTACTGGACGGATTTGGATGAAACTTTAAAGTATTCATATTCTTTATTGCACATAAAAAGAAAATACATACAAACATAAAGCAAAACTTAAATAAAACTTATGTACAATGGCGAGCTTAACCCAAAAATGAGTTTTCTACCATCAAACCAAAAAGCTATAGAGAGATTTACAGTAATATAGGTAATTCATCAGAATAACACATAGGCTACAATTTATAATGATTTTATGTAATTTTGGTAATAACATAACGATACGTGTCAATTAAGTCGAAAAAAAACTTCCATCTGAGAGCTATCTTGGCGTGCCTTGCCTAAACCAATGGAGTCACATAAAGAAGACGTACCGCAGGATTGTTTGTCTTAAGTAGATCTAAATAAAACTCCGCGACAGCATATACATATACAGCATAGCAGCATAGGGTGTCCCACGGCAAGGCCACATAGAGTGGAAGTACCTTAAATATTGTAGATAGAACATTTTACTGTAAAGTTTTTTTTTTGTTGGTGGCTTACTAAACTTATATATTACATTCTTACCGAGTTTCAGCTTTCTAGATTTTTATAAACATATCTAAGAACCATCGCTAGAAACAAGCCTACTCACAAATAAAACGAGCTCACCCAAATCGGTTCACCCGTTTGAGAGCTACAGCGACACAGACAGACGCACACATACCTGTCAAACTTTTATCACCCCTGTTTTTTCGTCGGGGGTTAATTAACAAGCAAACTGGCGAGGGACTATTAAACATAATAAAGCCGGTGAAGACAGAAGAGCGACCCTTTTTTTTTTTGGTGAGTGGTAAATCATCAAATGACTGCTCCCGTCCTGGGTGCGGCGGAAGGGCGTGTCAGACTCTTACTGACTAAAACCCACTCATGTTCCTTCGATTGCCCTTTATGTTCCAGGGTCACGGTAACTATTATAAACAGTCCGCAACCAGGGCGACCCGTGATGACTGACACTAGCTTCTATAGCTACACTCTTTACAATAAGCCCGTACTTATATACCGGATTGGAAAACTCGTTTATCTCTCTTCAACAAAATGGATATGACATATTGTGGATAATATCATTCTGTGAAATGTGAAATCTGTGAAATCCGAACAGATTGTTGCATTATTGTGTTTTCAAATTCAAAGACCACACCTGATTGTATTGTCAAACGAATGGCACAATGACTGTGGCTCCCGTTTATATATTTGTCTAGGTAGGTATATATAATTCTTTTGGACATATATGTATTTGTCAACTAACTTCTCCTAAACATTCGGACCGATTGTATGTAGTTTTGTACGTATTCAATAGATTCGGGATGGTTTGGTTTTTGCCTTTTCTGGATTATGGTCCCGGTAAGTGATGTCGACGCCACCAACTGGGCCACAAGAATTTTGTATAAAAAAACTAATTTAAGAGTTAATTTTAATAAGGTACATTATTTATCATTCGAAGAAGAGTCAGATAAGCTGGTACAAGAAAATGTAACAATTCGTTTGTTTGTTACATTTGTATATGTTCCTCTCGATTGTCTCCCACGATATATCCTACCGAGGGCTCATTTCGGAGACCATAAAATAGGGGAAAGCCATCATTGCCACCATTTCCCCTCTCAGGACGAACACAATGGAACATTTCGAAGGTTAAACAGATGTAATGATATCCTTAAACATCTGCTAAACTAGATATGGTGTTCAGAGTAACAATATAGACAGTTTATTATATTGCTTATACTCCAATAATGGATACCTATAATACACAACGCACTATACAAATTGCCAATCTTTCAAGAGAGGCTTAATATTTATTTTTGGCGCTTTCGTTATATTTTTTCTAAGAAATAACTGTAAGACTAGGTACTTATTTAAGTAGCTATACATTCCAATAAATGCCACGCTAATGTAGAGTTTATCTACATTAGAATGAATACAAGTATTAATAATGAATTGTATCGTAAATTATAATACAAACATCGAACGGTTACACAATTTATTTCGCTGCTGAATTGATAAGGTTTTACGACCCACCTATCTGTTTTGACGCTAAAGTTGTCACAGTAATGAACATAAATTCTGCGAATGTTATTAACGTAAGGAACCCATTCTTCATCACGACAAAGCCATATAATTACGGCTGTTCTTCTTAGTAACATATCAGATAACTTGCTCTGAAATATAGTCATTAAAATGGATCTTTACTAGATATTGTTTTCGCAATATATGGCGTGCGACATTGCAAACAAGGTCGAAAAACCCAAAAGGAGCACATATAAAAATGCATTAAAACTAGATTATCATCAAAATGTAAATGTGGAACGAAATTAAAGCGAATAACCATTCATGAAATCGTGGTGCCTACGCGTTGGTCAGATGGGAAAACACGATAGGGCGTGCAATGGAGGTGGCCTTTGTGCTTCACTAAACATCCATGCATTATGTACCTAAGAGTAAACATGGCGGCGCTAGCGTCAAAGGTAATGAGCAGCCATCAAAAGACCACGTCATTGTAACCATTCCAACCTCTCTCAAAGAAAATTTTGCTCTCTAAAACAAAAGAGGTCAACTTTTACCCACAATTGTTTCATGTAATATCCCCCTATAAGTTTGATTAGATTTAGTAAGTTTCTAGACTAATCGAATTTCTACTTTTCCTTTAGGTGTTGGTTAAGAAACTTTTGCATTAAAATATGTATAAGATAGAACTCGTGAGGCTTACCAGGATAACGTAAAGGAAATCGGGGCACACCTATTTCCTAAACTGTGTTACGGAGACGTTAAGACTTAGAAAAAAGGTCACAGGGAACGGGATTTACAATTTGTTTTTCAGGTGTAAAACTTACAGGTAACAATGGTATGGTAAACTTTAAAGTGTTCGCTTATCTTTTAAACTAGGTATCAAGATAGTTCTGTATCTATACTACTAGTATAAAGCAGAAGAGTTTAGTTCTCTGGCTGAACACGCTAATCTCTGTAACTGCTGGTACAAACTGAAAAATATTTTGTAAAAATATTGAGTAGCCCATTTATCGACTAATACCATTGCGCTATGTCCCACGAAAGCGAAGCAGTACTCAAAGACACAGGTGAAAGTGCAGGAGTTTATCGTGGACTAACCAACACTAAAAGTTGTTTTTTTTTAATTCTAACCGGAATACAGATTAACACTTTAAACCAAACAAACAGGTCAGCTTTATAATACTAGTTTATTGATAAAGTGGACTGATGCGTGATCAACTAATCACAGAGCTCTCATTTAAATAACTATATAATTAATGATTTCTGAACTCAAGCATGCTATTAGCTGAGTTGTTTGTGTCTGTCAATGATTTTAAAATCAGCAAGCAGCCTCATACTCTCTTAACTAAATACATACATATGTCTTATGTGCTAACAATGTTACGTAACTCTCACCATTAACCTTCCAATGTACAAAGTAGGCTCAAAGACTCCAATTAGTCAGCATAAATATAAACTAATTTGTAAAGCCCCAAACTAAGTTCTATCAAGTTATCTAAGATTAAGACAGCCTACGCTAAATAAATAGCTTCGTATCGCTCCTCCATCGCAATCCCGAGCGACCGAAAGATTAACAAAGTGAGCGACTTGCTTATCTCTGAATATCCCATTATGTTAATCTAGCGTAATTGTTTATAGGTCTAGCTGACCCGTTTCTCCCGTGGTGTGGGGAAGAGTGGGCCATAATAAATCACTGCTAAAAGGCTTCATTGTTGGCTCGACTGACAAAGGTTCTGCGCCTCATGGCAATGGCACGTGCGTGCGGAATTAAAAGGCGTCCAACCGCACTTCCTGTGACCCGAGGCTTCCCGACGCGGCCCGAGGCACGCCGCGAAGGGTTGCACTCAATATCGCTTAATGTCCTTTAAAGTAATATTTGTGTCATTTTAATGGACAGAGTATTCGCAGGTGGCGTTTAAAACTCGCTTTGTTTACTGTTCCGAAGTATTAATCTCTGTTTAAATTAACTTTATTTTGTTTGGGCCCGGTAAGTAGCTAATCTTTAGGTATTCGCGGGGGTGAAGCAGCGGCGGCGAAATTGAGCGCGAAGCTCCGCCTACTTTTCGGCAGCGCGCGGCCGTATTCTGAAGCCGTCTGTATTCTATACTCCCGGACTCGTAAATCGAACCACCTAGCGTAATGAGTTATATCGTACATAACTTTAAAAAAATATATGTATATGTACACACTTGGGTCAATTAGTGGTACCTCTTAGTGCAACAATATAGAAAGCTGTCTTGGTAAAAAAGATCGGGATTCTTTATCATAAAAAGAATACAGTGATTCATAATTAAAAATTGGTTTGTTTAAGATATTTGGTAATGACTTAAATTTAAAATTAAATTATCACTTAAAAAAAGCACCATTTTAGGTCATTTTGGAATAAAAAATGAGAACTTTCTTATTAAGATGTACATACTTATTGGCACATGTATATACACACATCAAAAGTGTCTAGGGATCAACATATATTTTTGCAATAACTTTTCTCCTGATTGATATTAATTAAAATTTTCTTTAAGGATTCATCAAATAAAGTGTTTTCGTTTGTCACAGTAACGATAAACCAAGTCACCTTTGCATTAATAAAGAAATTTGCCATTTTCCTAATAAAGGGATTTTTGACATTTGAACCACTAACACAAAAGTTCGAAAAAAAAGACTGAAATAACAGTTTTCTCTAAAATTTTATTGGGTAACTTAAACAATTAATAATCCGTGTTTCTACCGCGAACACTAACAACACAAGAACATCGGTTTGGCATACTCAAAATGAGTTCATCCAAATCACGCTGTGGAATGGCCGCCCATGTTCGTTGCAACAACAAGAAAAGGTCTTCTTGCGACTGGATACCCTCCATATTCGGCAGAGCTCTTCTCTGTAGCATATCCCATGCATGCTCAATCGGGTTCAAGTCTGGCGACTGAGCAGGCCAGGGCAGGACATTGATGTTAGCTGCGGCGAGAGTCTGTCTTACAACTCTTGCGGTGTGCGGTCGTGCATTATCATGCATTAACTGAAATAAGGGACCGATTTGCACTTGTAGAGGAACGATGACGTCTGATACAATCGTCTCAGCATAAATTTGAGCGTTGAGGTTGCCTCTGATCCAAATCAACTCAGTTCTTCCGCCGATCCAAATACCCGCCCATACCATGATGGTTCCACCACTATAAGGATGGACTTCCTGGCAGGATTTTAATCGCTGTTGGCGTCCAGGGGTTCTCCAGTGTCGTATACGTCTTGTATCCGGTCTCATACCAAAACGAGACTCATCAGAAAAGCACACGAAACGCCATTGTTCTTCTGCCCAATTTCTGTGTTCAAGAGCCCATTGATATCGAATCCTACGATTGTGCATTGCTATAGGTGGTACCCGTAGCGGTCTTCGGGAATGAAGGTTTACTTCATGCAAGCGGTTTCTGACTGTTTGGTCGCTAATTAAGTTCCCTGAAGAGTGATGAAGCCTCACGGCTAACATCATGGCGGTTATTGTTGGAGCTCTTCGTGTTAAGATTTGAATGTATCGGTCTTGTCTCCGTGTGGTGCAGCGATACCGTCCTCCATGGCGCTCAGCCACGGTACCAGTGCTTCGGTAACGTGTCCAAAGTCGACTGATAACACTCTGACTTGTATTCAGAGCTAAAGCCACAGTACGTTGCCGGGAACCAGCTTCTATAATTCCCACGGCTCTGAGCATTTCTTCCCTGCTTAAATGACGTCGCCGCTCCATAATATCGTTGGTTTTAATCAGTAGTAGGGAAACAGTAGCACTAATAATGTCTTCAATGCGTTGTATGTTTTTATAGGGAAAATATTGACAGCTGATTTTCATCTTTTACTCGAATTTGATTCACAGTTCCTGATTCAAATTATGAAATGCACCAAAAAGGATCCATATAAATTTATAAAATCATAAATTTATTACAAAGCCACATCTCAATCTCAAGAAATCCGCATAAAAATGCTTGATCCCTAGACACTTTTGATGTGTGTACTTCCGGAGATAATATAAAATTACTAAAACGCAAAATGCCCCTAGCGTAATTTTCATTGTGCGGAAGACATTTATAATTTCAAAAAATACCTTTGAAGATATTCACAGTTTTAAAATTACTCCGCAGCAAGCAATATAAATGATAGTATGTAATAGAAACTGCTTTTTAGCGAAAAAAGGCCGCCTATTGTACTCTTGCATATTTGTTTGTAATGTCCTTTACTGTTTTTGTCCTATTGGTGTACAATAAAGAATATTGGCCGATGGCTTTGCAAGATATTCGTAGCTTATACATCAGAATAACACATCTGGGTCGTCATAAAGGCAACTAACTTACCAACTTCAGAGGCAACTTCATGTACCATGTATAAAAATGCTTATTTGATGTGTGGGGTGGTGAAACTATTATGACATCATCACGTGAGATGACTCGTCGAAATGTAACTATTTCGGACTTGGTCTTATTATAAAAGTTGTATCACAATGACCAGGGGGCCTACCACAAGCCCTTATTGCAGTAATACCACAGATTAATAAATAGTTACTACGTAACAGATACTTCATTTCAATACAAAAACGAAATACCTACGCTATAATAACCTACAAAATTATAATAATAATACCAGCTGTTTGCAGCGAGGAAAAATGTACCATAAGTACGCACAAAGAGAGTTGAGATTCTTTTGCCCGCCGCGCGACTAACGTGTGTGCGTGCCATCTAGTAAATGTGCTAGGGTTATACGTATGATGATAATGGTAATAAAACGTATGTTTTAGAAAAACAATATTTTTTTTATTTGTTGATCAAATATTTTTTAGTTTAATAAAATGACTGATGCATATTTTTCGTCCCTTGAATTCCCGAGTGTATCCCATCTGGCCCGGTGACTTGGCCCGGTGCCGGGCCACATGGGACAAAAAAGTTTTAACTGGCCCGGTGATATGTTTACCGGGCCAGATGATACAAATCAAGTGCCATCGTCCCCGCCCCCCGGTAAGGGGCGAAAAGAGGATACGCCTCGTAATTTGTGAAATACTAACTATATGCATCTATGAAAGGGATTAAACTTATAAATCAAACCGCTTAGTTATAATCACTTTTTATTGTGAATAACGCGATATATCCATTTGTGTTATAAATCTCAACTTGAAATAGACTACCTGTAAGCAGATTTTTGAATTTGAACAAATTAACTTCGATAATTTCAGAATTCTCTAACGCATTCTGCCGTTGTTCCTTTTTCGCGCGAAGGGCAGAATGGTGTGCTTTAAAAGAGACATTTTTTTTGAGTGAACTGTTGAACAGTAACGTTTATTAATCATTTTACACATGAAACAAAAAGAAAGGGAAGGAGTTACAGCTAAGTTAAAAACCACCCGCAGACAAGTAGCCCTCAGTGCTGTACTACCCCTTCTCCCACAAAAGCGACTGGTGGTATGTGGCTGCTCAAAGTCCTGATGATGAAAACAGCAAGATATTTCGTTATTTTATATTAAAATAATGGTTGCGTGATGATTTTATAAACGTGTGGTGCGATTTCGGACAACGCCACCGTACGACAAATGCACTGGAAGCGTGGCACAGTAAACATAACAAAACAATTAAAAAATAGCAGCCCAATATGATCGACATTTTAAAAGCGCTTCATACTGACGCCTCTTTTAACAAAACAAGATTAGTGCAAATTGAATTAGTGCAAATTATCCGCAATAAAAAGTGATTATTACTAAGCGGTTTGATTTATAAGTTCAATCCCTTTCATGGATGCATATAGTTAGTATTTCACAAATTACGAAGCGTATCCTCTTTTCGCCCCTTACCGGGGACGATGGCACTTGATTTGTATCATCTGGCCCGGTAAACATTATCACCGGGCCAGTTAAAACTTTTTTGTCCCATGTGGCCCGGCACCGGGCCAAGTCACCGGGCCAGATGGGATACACCCGAATTCCCGATTATTATATTTTAGTGTCGTATCCAAAACCGCGTGAATAATTTTAATAAATAATCAAAAGGGAAACAGGAGAATTGGGAAACAGGGGAATGGCACAATAATCACACAATAATTACGTGGTTTCGGCATTTTGATAGTCAGCGCTGTACCCGTGACGCGCGAGCACACAGCCGGGCGCGCGACAGCCCGGTGTTCGTTGTACCGTCGACGGTACGCGAAGCGGTAGGCATAAAACGCGTGGCCTTGAGCGAGTGACGGACGCCTGGTAATACTTTGATATTACTTTCAGTGGGAAAGAGACGGCGCTAGACAACGTGTCTAACGCTGACAACGTGTCAAACGTCATGGTAAGGGGGCAGTTCAATAAAAAACCCGTTGATTATTTTACTTTGATGACACATACTCGTAATTTTGTTCTTTAATGGTTCCTTTATTTGTCGCGGTTGAATTAACTGCAGTTAGAAGTGATAGGGATGTTTCAGACCTATTGAGTTGAAAATTCTTGAGTTCTCTGTAATTAAATATAAAAAGCACGATTTTTACATTGGCACAGATAATTCTTTTATAACAATGAAACCAATAAAATAAAACAGTTTTTGAACTAATTTAGTTTTCAAAATGTAGATTTGCAAAAATAATTTATGTTCACAAAAACATAGTTTACAAAATAATATCACAAAGTAAACGGGCACAAAAAATAAGTATAGAAACAATATAATACTAATTTCGTGCACGTCGGTCTACCGAAGCGCCATTTTAGGCCTCGTCGTTCATCGTACGCCGCACGCGGAGCGTGCAGCATATTAGCGCCCCATAGCCGCAGCTACTGTTTTACCAACTTATTTGTGAAATGGCTAAAATTGGAACTACGGCTGACATGACATTTCAGTCATACATTTGACTTCATTTGAGTATACTCTGTCTCTTTCTCTTAGCAACGCTGTATTGACAGTGTCGCCCTCCTTCAGTTCACAGATAAGTTGGTCTATCTGTAGACAAAAATTGGTTTTTATTTTGATGTATTTTGTTTGCCTATTTTTTAGGAATTACCAAAAGATAAATGAGTTTCATAATATGTTGATACTAATAATGCCATAATGGGTATAAAAAAAAAGGAATACTTACTTGTATACTTTATTTTTTACTTTTATTACGTCGTTTTCTTGTACAAATCCGTTGCAACTCTTTATTTCTTTTATTTCCCATTACTTAGAAACACGAATCACTATAAGTAAATTACTAAAATCAAAAACAAAGAATCAAAAAAATAAACAAATCGCGAAATAATAATGGAGCAAATGTGTAAAAATCGGACGTGACCTCTCGTAGCAACGGCTAGCTGCCGACTGGGCGTGGACTGACACAAGCTTGACACAATGTACGACAGTAGTGCATCGAATTAATAGAAATAAGGTCGAAAATATTTTGGCGTTTCATTTTACTTGAATAGCATGTCCGCAAAAATGTAAATCATTTTGCAGTTTTAATTAAATATTTAAAAAGATACAGTTCTGTGTATTAAAATTTTTAGATATCTCTTTAGTTTATTAAATTTTCTTTGTTATAGATATAAAAAATATGGTGGTTGTCGCTGAAAAAATTGAGAACTTCGAGACGAAAATTTTTTTTCAGGGCTCTTTTTGAACATTTTTTTTCGTAGTTCTAGACCACTTTTGCAAATTGTTTTTGTGTAACTCTTTTCTTTATATATTAGACTATACACTGTATTTTTTTCTGGCTTGTGGTATGTATAGATACGGTTAACTGCGCGACGAAAATCTAGACGTTTTACAAGGTGTACGCTATGGACAGCGCCTTAAGGGAACTATATTGCTGTCCTCCGCGGTTTCACTTTCATTTTGTTAGGTGATTGCTCCGTACCCGTAGGACATATTGTGATGATATGTAGCCTATTTGTTAATTTGGTATAAGCAACTTCATTAACCTTAAGATTTATAATAACTATTAGTTTTATTTCTATTAAAAGTAGAATAGAATGTATTATAAATTTTAACTGTTACACGCCTTTCAATATTAATTATGTCATTTATAAAACAATACACATAGTTTTAAGATAATATCTGGCCGGCCTGCGCCCCAATTACCAATCTCTCTGAGACAAAAAGGGGTTCAAGACTGAAATTAGTTTGAATAATTTCTGCGGACACGGTCGAAGACCCTCCACTTAATTCATTATTACTGAAGGACCTAAGCTTCAAACGTGAATGAATCCAAATTGTTCAAGGAATCTATATACACACATCAAAAGTGTCTAGGGATATTTCAATTAAACCTAAATTACTAAAATTCTATTAACTTTTTGTTAAAACATGTACACATTAAAATAAACCTTGTTTAATAGACTATTTAATCTGATAATAAACTTTTAGATAAAGTTAAATTTAAAAAAACTTAGAAGAAGAGGAAAAACTCAAACAAAATTTCAATCTTAACTTTATTTTTGAAACATCAAAACTTAAACAAAACAACAATTTTTTTTATAAAAATTCTTGAAAACTTAAAATTAATATTCTGTGGATCCACCTAAGACTCTCCTGACACATCTGCAGCGGTTCTGCATACTCAAAACAAGGGTGTCAATATCCTGTTGTGGAATACTGTCCCATAATTGCCGTTTCTGAAGCCATGAAGACCAGTCAGAGCGTTATATCCAGGCTTTGGTCATGTTATCGTGTCACGGAGGAAGTGGTGGAACGGCACCGAGGACCTCAACGCATTACAACACATGTACAGGACCGATTCATAGTAAATGCTGCACGAAGTCAACTAAATGCAGCGGCGATGCAATTGGTTCAAAGGCTACAGAGAGAGTATGGTTTGCTGGTAAGCGGTCAAACTTTGAGAAGGCGACTGCATGAAGTCAATCTACGTGCTCGTAGGCCATTTTGGGTATCAGCACTAAGGAGAGGTAATCGAGGAAGAAGATTACAATGGGCTATTGCACACGAAAACTGGAACCATTCTCAATGGTCACTTGTGCTTTTCACTGATGAATCTAGGTTTGGATTTCATCCTGATTCGCGAAGAGTACGCGTTTGGAGAAAACCTGGACGTTGGAATCGACTGCAGCACCCACAACAAGTTCATGCATATTAAGGTGGCACGATTATGGTTTGGGCAGGAATTCGTCTCGGCGGTAGAACGGACCTCGTTTGGATACAAGGCAATATTACTGCTCGAAAATACCGATATGAGGTGCTAGAGCCTGTAATCTTGCCCCACAAACAGCAAATGGGACAAAATTTCCAGCTAATGCACGACAATGCCCGTCCACATACGGCGCGTATCGTTACAAATTGGTTACAACAGCATGTTATCCAAACTTTAGACCGGCCTGCACAATCCCCTGACTTAAATCCTATTGAGCATGCCTGGAATATGCTTCAGAGAAGAGCTCGTAGGAATTTCCCTGTTGATATTGTGCATCAAAACCAGCTTTTCTTGCATCTTAGCAGGATTTGGGACAGTACTCCACAACAGGATATTGACACCCTTGTTTTGAGTATGCAGAACCGCTCCAGATGTGTCAGGAGAGTCTTAGGTGGATCCACGAATTATTAATTTTAAGTTTTCAATAATTTTTATAAAAAAAAAATTGTTTTGTTGTTAGGTTTTGAAATTTCAAAAATAAAGTTAAATTGAAATTTTGTTGAGTTTTTCCTCTTCTTCTAAGTTTTTTTTTAATTTGACTTTATCTAAAAGTATATTATCAGATTAGATAGGCAATTAAACAAGGTTTATTTTAAAGTGTAGGTGTCTTAACAAAAAGTTAATAGAATTTTAGTTATTTAGGTTTAATTAAAATATCCCTAGACACTTTTGATGTGTGTATCTATGTATACAATTAGACAGGCTTATTCGTGCACAGTCGAAACTGCTGAAGCTAGTAGTGTGAAATTTTCCAAAAAGTGTTTTTTGGAAAATTGGGGTTTACCGCAAGAAGATAAAATATTAGATAAATTCTAAAAAAAAATCTGCAGCCGAAGCCGCAGGAAAGAGCTAGTAAAACTTTTGATTTTAAAAGTGCTAGCCGGCATTTTGTTTAAACAAACATGGACGACTCTGAATAAATATTGCTCCATTTTACACAGTGAAATAACTTATAATAACAGCTGCAGTGCAAAAAAATAATAAACGTACACATTTAAATGTGAAAATTCCCGAAAATTCTTTTTTGTGGTCCATTCCTATGATTAAGTGTGCCCTAGAGAAATGAAATCCTGTATTTACTTTGCAGTCAATTAGGCAAATATTCTTGCAAAAAAAAAGTAACGAAGTGATTTTATTCAACATCACTTTAACACCAGAAACTTGTAAGAGAAGAGTACTTGTGTAGGTAATATTTAAGGCTCAGTGGTAGCGCGTTTAACAATTTAACTTTACTTGTTAAATTTTGTAACCTAAAGCCTTTTAGTTACGGTTATGTTAGGTGCTCGAGTTGTCGGGATGCTGAACTTCTTAAACTGTTACTGTCAGGACACCTGCGGGGCTCATGAATTATTATAAACGCCAGGTATACGTTGTTGTTGCGGAATGTTTATAATAGTTACCGTGACCCTGGAACATAAAGGGCAATCGAAGGAACATGAGTGGGTTTTAGTCAGTAAGAGTCTGACACGCCCTCCCGCCGCACCCAGGACGGGAGCAGTCATTGGATGATTTCCCACTCACCAAAAAAAAAGGTATACGTTGTTAAAAAGTAGGTATTTGTTTAATAAAATGTTATTGCTTGATTGCGGAATTGTCTTTGGAGTATTATGAACACTAACACCGACTTAGAGATACATTTATTTACCACAGATATCATCATTTTTCCTCTCGCACTATGGTTAAGTCTCGAACTGTCACATAGATAAGCCAAAGTGCTGGTTAATTAACGTGTTTTTTTTATATCATCCTTAGTTTCATAGCTCTGTAAGGACTTAGGCTAAATTCGCCATAATAATAATAACTATAAATTATAATACAGTCTATTACTGTCCCATTGCAAGGCTGGTCTTCTCATACAGAGAAGGCACGAGATCGACGTTTACTCAAGTTTTTAACCGACTTCAAAAAAAAAGTAGGTTCTCTGTTCGACCTGTATGTATGTATGTATGTATGTATGTTTGTCCGCGATTATCTCGCGTTTGGCTGAACCGATTTTGATGCGGTTTTCATCAAAGTGTTTGTTACATTCTGGGGAAGGTTTTAGTATATAACACTAATGGATATCCCGTGACGTTGCCCGCATAGACCGCGTTTTGCTTTCTTGGATTGTAGATTTTCGAAGACGATTGTATGTTTGACCGCGATTATCTCGCGTTTAGCTATACCGATTTCGATGCGGTTTTCAGAAAAGTCTTTATAACATTCTGTGGAAGGTTTTAGTATATAACACTAATGGATATCCTGTGACGTTGCGCGCATAGTGCCGTTTTCATTTTATAAGATTATAAGTTTATTTTGAGAGCTACCCTAAAACGTAGTCAGACACTAGACTCTAACTAAAAAGTAAAAAAAAATAAAAAGCTTTTTAAAAAAAAAAAGATAACCGACTTCAAAAACTAAAAGCTCAAAAATAACTATTTCGGAAGTCGGTGGCTTCTCTTCTGCCGGTCGATTTGTGTTGCCACCGACTTCCGAAATAGTTATTTTTGAGCTTTTAGTTTTTGAAGTCGGTTATCTTTTTTTTTTAAAAAGCTTTTTTCATTAGTGGTTTCAGAAGGTAGACATTGAATTTTTAGTACAATAAGGATGTCTTTTATCAATACTTAATTAAGGTACGCATCCAAATATTATTTACACCAACACATTTGATGTGTATAAAACTCTTCATAAAAAAAAGACTTTCAACGTTTTCAGTTTGCACCAAACATGCTAGTAAACAGAATTCAATATTGATCTGAATGGAAATGTCCGCAGTACATGCAATTCAAACATTGAAACTGTACCTCCATGGATTTCAGGAAAAACGTTACACAACTTTATTAACGTGCAAAACGACGCTTTAACTGGGGTGAATCCAGGGGACAGTGTCATGTGTCTAGGACAATTCCTGATCATTTTTTGATCTCAAAATCAAAGAAAAATATTCAACTTAACATTTAACTATACCAAACTAGTTATTTTATTTTATTTATTTTATTTTAGTTTTATTTGGAAAACTTACAGCTAGGCACAAAACTTAAATAGATTGAGTAACAAAAAAAAAGGCCAATTAAAAGTTTCCACAGACAAAAAAAATACAAATAGATAGGTACTAGAAGGTTGTAGACAGCTAGTTAACATCTATATATATAAAACAAAGTCGGGTTTGTTACAACACTTATAACTCGAGATCGGCTAGACCCATTTTCATGGTTTTTGGTTCGTTGGATTTGTCCCCGCCCCGAATAGCAGAATACATCTTAAAAATAATGAAAAACTGACGAGAACATAATTATAAAAGATGAATCATTTTCCCCTATAGTTAATTCTAAATTCAATTAAAGATTGAAAACTTAAGAGAACAATAGTACTAGGAGCGCAGTAATGTGAAGTGATAATGTGAGAAAATTAAAAATACTGAGATACTTAGTACTTAAATCAATCAAAAGTACTAGGCGCGCAGTTGTGTGAAGTGGTTAATAGAAAATGTGAGCGCAATTTTAAAAAAATATATGTTTATGAACTTAAATAATATCCATCCATACAAATATTATAAATGGGAAAGTGTGTCTGTATGTCTGTCTGTTTGTCTTTCTTTCACGGCAAAACGGAGCGACGAATTGACGTGATTTTTTAAGTGGAAATAGTTGAAGGGATGGAGAGTAACATAGGCTACTTTTTGTCTCTTTTTAACGCGAGCGAAGCCGCGGGCAAAAGCTAGTAATTATATATAGTAAGAAAAAGAGTTAAGTAATAATACCAGCCAATTACTGTCCCACTGCAGGACAAAGGCCTCTTCTCATACAGAGAAGGCACAAGCATTGAACACCACGCTTGCTCAAGGCGGATTGGCGATTTTGGACTTGTATTTACAACAAGTCCAGGTTTCTTCACGATGTTTTTTCTTCACCGATGTCTGTGATGTCCAAGATAAACTTTAGAAAGTGCATAGAGGATGTGGGTTCAATTCCTGGCAAGTACCAACTAGTTAAGTACTTTTATTTATTTATATTTCAAAAATTGAAAGCTGCCATTACATTTTCCCAATGCGATAGTTTAGTACACGTCATCCTAACAAGTTTAAATAAAATACGAATCCCTAAAAACACAGTATAACCCTAAAAACAGCAGTAACCATTTAACGTTATATATGTAACAATTACTAACAATCATAAAAAATACACTACAAACCTTCGGCCCGTGTGAACTCATTCAGGGTACTGAACAAGTCCAACTGATGTGACAAGATGTTAAGCGCACGCAGCGTCCGAGTCAGCGACGCGCGCTGCAGCCGATGATGATGAAATCATCATCATCATCATCGGCTCGTAAGCGTCCACTGCTGGACATAGGCCTAACTTTTCCAGAGCATGCGATTTTGTTTCTCCTGAAACCAATGTGTCCCTGCGACCTTAACAAATCCGTCAAACTGGCGGAACGGTGTCCAATACTGCGCTTGCCAATACGGAACCGACATTTGAAAATCTTTTTCTTCCATCGACCATCGGTTCTTGGAGCTATGTGCCCAGTCCACTGCCATTTCAGCTTTGCGACGCGGAAATGTCAAGTAGTATGTTATAAAGTAAAAGCCATTTGTTCGTCTCAAAACTATAGTTTTCTATGGATAAGGAGAAGCAATAACTCTATAAACATTCTTTTAATTTTTTTTTCCTACAAAAGATATCAGTACTGTAAAATTAAAAATAAAAATTAATAAAATATTAAATTTTTTACATTATTTCAATTGAATTTAGGAAAAAAAATTACTCATAAATTGAGTAATTTTCGCCAGCTTTCATCAGATAAGCCAATAAAAAAAATTAAGCAACGGCTTAAAGTATTAGCTGAATATAACATCAACCAGATCAAAAATATTAAGTAATAAGCCTCTAATGTTTGAAAATCTGCGTAAAATTATTTTGGCTAAAGAGTTATTTTAGGTGCGGATAACCCCACGTAATCTTCACTTTATCCCTTTCGTACATTTTCAAATCTTTTTAAGATCGATTATGGTTTATTTGTGGATAGGTTATAGGACAGAGCGTGAATTCAAGGCATTAAGTAGTCTGACAGCCACACGACGAAAGAAAACAGACAGACAAAAGGAATACGACACTTTATAAGCTGAAAGTACATTATGGAGCGTAATCTTCACAAAAACACCAGTCTATTGCTGTCTCATTCTATGGGCCTCTTCTCATATAGAGAAGGCAGCACGCTTGTTTAAGGTGATCATCATTAGTCCGGGCTTCCTCACGAAGTCCTTTATCAATGTCTTATAAACAAGTAAGATAATTACTTAACTTAGTAACACTTAAGTATTGAATAAAATTGCCACTGGGCCATCACGGCAATACAGAAATTATATGCAGACGTAAAATTCTGTCGTATAATTTTCGACAGGTGTCACAATTTAGCTTTCTATTCTACCAAAATAAACTAAAAAACCTTTTTCGACATTATGCAGGTACGTGAATGTTCCGCGTTCGTTAGTCCACTATTTTGAGCGAAGTATTCACGGGGTAAATTACCTCTATCAAACGAAACCTAACGAATACCAGAATGACAATCACGAAATCAAAACAAAAGCTTTGATTTTTGTGTAGTATAATTTAATGTCTTTGGATTTTATCCACAAATAAATTAATATGCGTGAACTGGCATCGAGACTTATGTATTTTAGACAAATATAAAACTGGTTTCAATATCAATGCTAATCTGGACAAAAAAATTAACCAAAGCGTGTATGCATGTGCAAGAGTGTAGATAAAAATTGTATAGTCGGTAGCAAAAATTAGTAAGCCTTTTGGGCACCTGTCCTGTTGACAACGATGCGGACGAATTTTTTGATGCCCTGTGAGGCTTTGTACAAATTGTATATATATTTACTATAGTATTATTTATAAGTTTTGTATATATTATTTTTAGATTTCATAGTTAAGAGACTTAACTACTTACTTGTAATTAGTTCCGACAATATTTTTTCAACCTCAAAAACCTCAACCTTTTTTAACCTCAATCTTTTTTTCGTACCTCAAAAAAATTTATTTCTTGACCGTCTGTCTGTCGAACAATTTTTCTGTAATGAACCATTTAGGACTGCAATTATTTGGAGCTGTGCTTTTGTGTTATATTTATAATCGCACCAGAAAATCAAATGTATGGGATACTTCTTGTTGACCTAGTATTATGAAATCTGGCAAGAAGTTGCAACTTTTAGTATCTTTAGGTACTAATAATATTAAGTTATGAAACCTTCCGTTTCTACAGAACCCTCTAATTAATATTTTCTATAGCTATGTACACACATCAAAAGTGTCTAGGGATCAACATATATTTTTGCAATAACTTTTCTCCTGATTGATATTAATTAAAATTTTCTTTAAGGATTCATCAAATAAAGTGTTTTCGTTTGTCACAGTAACGATAAACCAAGTCACCTTTGCATTAATAAAGAAATTTGCCATTTTCCTAATAAAGGGATTTTTGACATTTGAACCACTAACACAAAAGTTTGAAAAAAAGACTGAAATAACAGTTATCTCTAAAATTTTATTGGGTAACTTAAACAATTAATAATCCGTGTTTCTACCGCGAACACTAACAACACAAGAACATCGGTTTGGCATACTCAAAATGAGTTCATCCAAATCACGCTGTTGAATGGCCGCCCATGTTCGTTGCAACAACAAAAAAAGGTCTTCTTGCGACTGGATACCCTCCATATTCGGCAGAGCTCTTCTTTGTAGCATATCCCATGCATGCTCAATCGGGTTCAAGTCTGGCGACTGAGCAGGCCAGGGCAGGACATTGATGTTAGCTGCGGCGAGAGTCTGTCTTACAACTCTTGCGGTGTGCGGTCGTGCATTATCATGCATTAACTGAAATAAGGGACCGATTTGCACTTGTAGAGGAACGATGACGTCTGATACAATCGTCTCAGCATAAATTTGAGCGTTGAGGTTGCCTCTGATCCAAATCAACTCAGTTCTTCCGCCGATCCAAATACCCGCCCATACCATGATGGTTCCACCACTATAAGGATGGACTTCCTGGCAGGATTTTAATCGCTGTTGGCGTCCAGGGGTTCTCCAGTGTCGTATACGTCTTGTATCCGGTCTCATACCAAAACGAGACTCATCAGAAAAGCACACGAAACGCCATTGTTCTTCTGCCCAATTTCTGTGTTCAAGAGCCCATTGATATCGAATCCTACGATTGTGCATTGCTATAGGTGGTACCCGTAGCGGTCTTCGGGAATGAAGGTTCACTTCATGCAAGCGGTTTCTGACTGTTTGGTCGCTAATTAAGTTCCCTGAAGAGTGATGAAGCCTCACGGCTAACATCATGGCGGTTATTGTTGGAGCTCTTCGAGTTAAGATTTGAATGTATCGGTCTTGTCTCCGTGTGGTGCAGCGATACCGTCCTCCATGGCGCTCAGCCACGGTACCAGTGCTTCGGTAACGTGTCCAAAGTCGACTGATAACCACTCTGACTTGTATTCAGAGCTAAAGCCACAGTACGTTGCCGGGAACCAGCTTCTATCATTCCCACGGCTCTGAGCATTTCTTCCCTGCTTAAATGACGTCGCCGCTCCATAATAACGTTGGTTTTAATCAGTAGTAGGGAAACAGTAGCACTAATAATGGTGCCGATTCTCTTGTGCACAAACTATCGTAAATTTAAGTTAAGTGCATCTTACTCTTTCCATTTCTTAAAGAAAAGGACAGAAGATACATTTTAGTTTAATCCTGTCAAATTAGACAGCGCCTGATGAAAATTGACGTATATTTAGACGCCATGTTTTTAAATTGCGTCTAAATTATCTATGGAGTGTCTAAATTTGACAGGACTAAATTAATATTTGATCTTCTGTCCTTTTCTTAATTAAAAGGAAAGAGAAAGATGCACTTAACTTAAATTTACGATAGTTTGTGCACAAGAGAATCGGCACCAATGTCTTCAATGCGTTGTATGTTTTTATAGGGAAAATATTGACAGCTGATTTTCATCTTTTACTCGAATTTGATTCGCAGTTCCTGATTCAAATTATGAAATGCACCAAAAAGGATCCATATAAATTTATAAAATCATAAATTTATTACAAAGCCACATCTCAATCTCAAGAAATCCGCATAAAAATGCTTGATCCCTAGACACTTTTGATGTGTGTAGTTCTAGATAGCAACATGTGAATGGCTGTTGCACGGCAGATAAGGCCGGTTATCTGCGCTGAGCTGAACCATATTGCATGCCTTATCAGTAACGTAACCGCTTCATATCGCGGACGTCACACTTCTTCATATTTTATACTGAGATGAGATCAGCTGCTGATAACACTAAGATAAGTAGAACTGAATGTTTTACATGATATGTAAACGGAAATTCTTCTTCACGACAAGATACACGATTGTATTGCAGAGCAAGTTGCTAATAATAAGTATTCCTGGCTGCAAGTTTGTGTATGTGCGAATACTCTCCGTTAGCCATACTAGTACACGCAAAAATAACGTGACGACCCTCGGTCGGTCAACTGTGCCATCCTTCACAATATTGGGCATGTCATAATAGCGACGGTAAGACCCCTCTTTGAGGAGTGGCTGGAGAGGCACCACGGCGGTCATTTAGGGAAGTTCCTGTGTCGGATTACGGCGGAAGCAACGCCTGGGTGCACTAGTGCAGCAACAGTCACCTGAGGACACGGTCGAGCACACGTTGGAGGTGTGCCCCGCGTGGGGGAGCCATCGCCGCGGCGGTGACCTCTCGCGCCCGGCACTGGTTCAGGCCATGCTCCGGGGCGAGACTGGATGGGTAGCCGTCGCCTCCTTCTGCGTCCATAACCTGGCCCGCGTCGACGGCGCGTTAGTGTTTCACGCGCGCCTCAAAGAGCAGTCACGAGCGGCACGAGAAGGGGCTCAATAGGACCAACGCCTGTCGGGGTTGCGGAATAGTTATATTAGTTACCGTGACCCCGGAACATAAAGGGCAACCAAAGGAACATGAGTGGGTTTAAGTCAGTAAAAGTCTGACACTCACACACGGGAGAAGTCATTAGATGACATCCTACTCACCAAAAAAATCCTTCACAATAAAAAAACCTTCACAATATATTCCCAGTAGTTTTTAGCCATCATAACTTCATCCGTTATATTGAACAAACGAAACTTCCGTTTTCTCCGAAGAGGTCGCCACTATATAATCTATATATATATATAAAAATGAAACCCGTTTTTCGTTGTCACGACTTGGCATGAAAACGGCTTGACCGATTTGGCTGATTGTTTTTTTTAAATGTTCGTTGTAGTTCAAGGATGGTTTATACGGCGAAAAAAAAACGAATAATTGTCGGGAAAGCCCTAAAAACAGCCCTTTTCTTTTTCCCATACAAACGTTTTCTAACTAAAACGTAGAGTCAATTTGAGCTTTAACACCATACCATAAAGTTCAAGTGTTAGTCGAGAGGTTTCGGGAAGCCAAAACAATTGAGTGACGTTAGTATCGTATCGTCGTCAAACACGAATTATCTGACGTATAATGTCACTTGAAATGTAAAGGAACGTCCCTTTGATGTGGTAGTAGGTAGGTAGTGGGTAGGTAGTGGGTAGGTAGTGGGTAGGTAGTGGGTAGGTAGTGGGTAGGTAGTGGGTAGGTAGTGGGTAGGTAAAGGGTAGGTAGTGGGTAGGTAGTGGGTAGGTAGTGGGTAGGTAGTGGGTAGGTAGTGGGTAGGTAGTGGGTAGGTAGGGGGTAGGTAGCGGGTAGGTAGCGGGTAGGTAGCGGGTAGGTAGCGGGTAGGTAGCGGGTAGGTAGCGGGTAGGTAGCGGGTAGGTAGCGGGTAGGTAGCGGGTAGGTAGCGGGTAGGTAGCGGGTAGGTAGCGGGTAGGTAGCGGGTAGGTAGTGGGTAGGCAGTAGGTAGGTTGTAGGTAGGTAGTATGTCAATTCGAATTCAATATTCATAGTTGACAGGACAACGTCTGTCGGGTCAGCTAGTATTTAATAATAATACAATTAAAATCATATTATTTTATGTTTTGTTATATCAAAATTAAAATCGTATTATAACTTTATATGTTTGTAATTTTATACGTTTTAAAATTAATACAAATTGATCAGGAAACATACGGGACAAACAAATCACTACTAAATAAAACAACGACAAGAGTATCACAAACATTACACTGTTAAAAGCCTTTTATTGTGAGTATTTAACAGAAAGGCTCAAAGTTAACCATCAATTAAAAGTCGTGACTCAGAAATTCACTGAAAATTGTTAATAAGGCAAGTTGTACAAAAGTACGAATGTCTTTATTAACTTGTAATGATCGCAACCACTGACTGTCGAGTACTTTCATGAATACAGGACAAATAAAGGTCCCATTTAATCATTTACGGCAGTTGAGTCCCGATTCAGTCATTAATAATTCATTTTCGACCTCGGGACATTCGATAATTTTGTTCCTAATTGTAGAAGTCCGAAGGTAATTTGGAAGGCCAGTTTGGTGTTTCCAGGTGACACCAGTTTATTCATTTGGGTATAATAAAATTTGCTGTGTACTCATAAATAATAAAAATAATGGTCTAAATGGTCTGAGTCAGTGTTCGGCATTTTATTCCCTTAAATCTTCTGGTTATGCAATAATCCATACCAACATTATAAAAGCGAGTCGGTTTATTTACTCCGTTGTCATGCTAAAACAACGCTAAAAACGGCTTAAACCAATATGAAAACACATATTTTTCGAAGACATATATTACCCGTCGCCATACTGCAATCCGCACGGATTACTAAATTTTATTCGGTCTCAATATCGCCCCACGTAAAATTATAGTGTACCTTTAAATGATATATACCCGAAGCCTAAGAAAAATATTCACTTTCAGTGCAGAATAAGTGACCCCACGGGTAACCCGAATTGATAGATTACATTTGGGGCTACATAAATTATTGTAGAATATTTCTGACCATTGCACGGACAGAATGAAAACCAAGCCCCCGATTTCCTGTGGGCCATTAAAATGTAAAACGTGTTATTGTATGCTTAGGCATAAAATGTAACCGCCACAAGATCTATAAAAGAGGGGTTCTTTCATAAATATGTAACTTTGGGATATTACTTCAGTTATAGCGTCGTTCTTTGCTTCCTGATCATTGCTTACATAAAATTGGGATTTGAAAACTTGAGATGGTTTATTGGGTCAATGTTTTTACTAGCCATAGTTATAGAGGAAAAAAAACAATACTGAAATTGTGTTTATTTCATGCGAGTATTTTACGACTAGTCTAGGGGTGCTGTAAAGCGTAAACAAAGAATGCCTAAAGCATTTGGGGTTCATAGACGATTCATGGGTTGACAGATTCAAATCAAATGGGTCAATTTGTCATCGTAACTAATGCGCACGAGCGGTATAACCGACATGTGACATGAGAAAAATGGCGTCCCCAATAATGATGGATGGGTGCAACACACTGCACTGTAGTGTAGAACATTTCACACCAACTGTGCGATTGATTATCAGATTATGGTTTGTATAATAATGTAGACGTCAAACTGAAATAGGGAAATAACTAATTCTGTAATACTAATATAATAAAGATGTAGTTTTATTTTTTTGGTTGTTTGAACGGCCTATTTTCAGGAACATTACATTGATTTTGTATATGTTAACCTGATTTAGTTACATGCTGTATAACATCAGCAACATATAATAGCAGTAGCTACAAGAGCGGAGCTATCACCAAAGACGCAGAAAAATCAGCAAGGGACAACTAGTCTATTAAACATCAGGAATAAGTAAACTATATACTTAGGCGTTTTATTTTACACTATTCCAAAACACCACGACTACTGAAAACCAAAATAAACGATGACGACTACCAAACACCAAGGTAAGGAAATTTAACAATGCAGATGCAACAAACCCACAAAACAATAGCTAAACTACCGCACACCTAAAATAAACACTTCACATAAACGGCATACAGAGTTAAAACAAACCTAACGAACACTGTTAGCAAATCCCAATTAAACCGAGAGTTAAAGGTAAGTACAGGAGTTAGATGTGCGCTGCAACCTCGCTCGATAACCGCACTCGTTCAACTTCATTAAAGTTAAGCGTTTGGCTAAGCAGTGCCTAGTGCCCACTGCCTGCCAGTCACCAAAACACACTGGGACCTTACCACCTTACGATGTGAACTTACCACCTTACGATGTACACTTGAGTAAGTTTAAGGGCTCTTTCAATTTATGCGTTTTGTGTCGTACGGTTGTCACTGCTCGTTCGCGGTACTGAGGCTTGCTCTGCTGCTGCACCGCGCGATTTGTATGAAAACAAACGAACGTGCGTGCGCCGTACGGCAAACGTACCGCGCTGCAGTCGTACCACAGTAAACGCAGAAATTGAAAGAGCCCTAAGTGTCACGGATAGGGCAGTTTAACGTTTACCGTTCCACGTTTCATTTTGTTAATACTAGGTGTATTTTTGGTCCTGCATAATCCGCTAGGAGATGATTCTACCCATAAAACAAACACTTTTATTACGGAACCAACTCTGAAATCGCGAAAAAAATATCGGCTGTTCCTAACAAAAGTTCAGTGCCCTCTGACCGTAATGTATGAAACAGCTGATATTTTTTACGTGATTTCAGAGTTGGTTCCATAATAAAAGTTGTTTGTTTTCATGGGTAGAATCATCTCCTAGCAGGTTGTGCAAGACCAAAAATACACCTTGTATATTGAATAGCTGTTCTGCGGAAGCGGCTGCGGTTCCACCCGCATATTTGGTTACTACTCCGCTCCCGTAGGTTGTAGCGTATGTTATCTAGTCTTTTGCCTTCCTTGACAAATCGGCTTATCCAACACAAAATGATTTTTTCAATTCGAACGAAGACTTCTTAAGATCACCGAAGCAAACAAACAAACCAGCTCTTTTGTTTTATATTATTAGTATAGATTTGCTGCTGCATAGAAATATCTGCATATTTCCAAAATTGATCTTCATACTGAGAAACTTTCTAAGAAACTTAAATTTTGTTTCATATTTCCTCAAACAATTTCTCGTCTAAAACAGAATGCATAAATTTAAGAGGCCCCCTTTCAATAAAACTTTCATAATCTCCATCAACTAACGGGCGTTCATTGGCTCAACAAGCGAGAGAAAAAGAACAGACAACACAACTTCCTAACTTTCTACTTTTATAAAGTTTTCCATCGTTTGGAATAACTGCAAACACAATTCAACACCTGCGGGATTATTTAACTCCAACTCCAGCCTTAAAATTAAAGCGCTCTGGGGCTTAATTTGTCTGAACTGAATGTGATTACCGGTTAAGTTAGAACGACAAATATAACTTGGTGGGGTGTGAGAAAACAAACGACGGCCGTAACAAGTTAACATCGTAATATTCCGGCCGAGTACCGCAAAGTTATAGATATTAACTCAGTAAGGGATAACAAGGCTCGTCGAGTGTGAATTTGTTTGGATATAACTGTGAAATTAGATTGTGTTGAGACCGTTATCGTCAGTTTCGGATTTCTAATGTAATATTAAACGTACGGCTTGAGTTTCAAGATCGCCGGTTTCTTGATTTTGCCAGGGCTTTAATCAAATATCAAGTTTATCGGGGCAAGACGTAAAACTTAGTTCGGTACGTAAACATTTACACTATCTTCGGTATTATAAGACAAACAAGACTTTAGTTTTGTTTTTGAATTACCTTATATTATTAGCCTTCTTCATTATCATTGTCACACTCAATAAATTGAAGCTTGATGAGATTTTGCAAAAAAAAGATCACTAAAAGATATAATTTGTGATTAAAGTATGTTTTCTCATTTAATGAACAACATTCAACCCCTGTTTAGATTCGGGAGTTTAGGTTCCTAATCAATTTACATTCCGCTACAAGCATGGTACAGTAGCTAACAACATTTGGGTATCGTAAACGTGGGTATAACTTAGTAAAGCCTGAGGCCGCGAACACACGTACCTAAGCGAGTAATCCCAATACGTTTGCTTGAAATAGTTCCTCTTGTACCGTAAAATACGGGTTGCCTCTTGACGTACACACTACTTGCCTAATTGATGGTTATCCCTTCCTCAATTTATCTTGGTCTACCGAATCTTGGGAGAGCGGCCGAATGCAAAAATCAATCAGGCGTATGTCTTAATATTGTATTGTGATATGTATTGTGTGGTATTAATGTAGGTTACAGTAATGACGTACCCGAGAAATAAGAAAGGTTCTGAATTATTCGTTCATAATAAAACAGAATATCTTGCGAAATCAAAATGTTAAGCTCGTTGTGTTGCTCGTTATGAATGAGTCTTTGTGAAAGAATCACTGTTATTTTTGTTATTGAGTCACACGGGCACATGATTTTGTAAGTTAACGACAGGCTTTATTTTCTTAGTTAACGTATGTGTGGGAGAATCGAAACGAACTGAAACTCTTCATTGCTGTTCGGCAAAAAATTTTCTTTGTGAATTTTGCTTTCAATCCCTAATATTAGTAGTGGACGGTCAACTCATGACAAACTCATTCCTCTTGTATTCACCAAGGAAGATTGTTACTACCGCACAACACTACAGCTTGCGCATACCATGGTGGCTTTACTTGGATGACTGCACCGCCCGACGCTTGTATTCCTTCATTATACACCAACACTATTTTAAACCTCGGTGTCAAGCTATTGGAAATTTTCCGCTTCCAGATTCTGAAACCTAAATTGAACGAAATTCGAACTGAAAACAGAACAATGCAAAATGGTAAGTAGACGTATCAAGGAACACAAATAGCAGATCTTGGCAACAAGCCAACGGAATGCAATGCAGATGACTCGAATGTTGAACGAAAACAACACACCATTTGACTTACAAAACTAGACAAGAAATATAAATTACGCGATAGCTCCCAGCTTTGACAAGCGTAATGGATCATGCTAAAGCAAACAAGTCAGTTTACTGTTGGTCAGTTATATGGTTATTCGGTTTTCCCGTTAATCTGGTGATTCGGGTTAATAAAGCGCCAGCCGTATGTGGTTAAAAGTCACTTGGCATCAAATCCAACAGACAGAAAATGAGAAAAAGAATAGTACAATATTAATTAATAAGAAATATGTCTTTTCAGCATAAAGCATATATTTCTCCTTTTAAATTAGTTTGTAAATAATGTGAAGAAAATACCTACAATAAAACGATGTATGGATACTTTAATAAATCAACCAGCATACAATTCATGCAATGTAAAACATGGTCTCACTATAGAGTCATTAAGGTGAACATTAAAGCAAGAACCTTTAATTACGAGTAGCTAAGCCATGAAGGTTTTAATTCTGTTTACCGTCCTCATTAGTTGAAAATACTGTCAAGGGTCGTTTCTCACCCTCTCGCGTTAAACGCCATCTCAGCAATAAAACACTTTATTATTCTTACGGTTCTCTTATAAGCGGCCATAACGCCTTTATAACTTTTTATTTAGCAGCCTCTTTTGAAATATACTGAGTCATATTTTTTTTTAAATTTGGCGCTTAATAAGACTCTTTATACCCCAAATCTGTACATGTATATCTATTCTTACTTGAATTTGTTATGTTTTTTTTATAAATAAGGATTACTGTGTCAGTACTAAGCCTGTGCCCTGATGAGATATACTGAGACTACTAATCGTTAGGCCCAAAAAATATCCGCTGATAGATCTATATGTCCCAAAAAAAACAGGTTTCTTTCTAACGAAAAATAGAAATTAGGACAAAGCTAAACCTTTGAAAATTGGCTTTACTGGTATCCTATAGTGCTGGTGTTGCTAACCTAGCTCTTATATGATAACAGCCTCCACAGAGAGTAACTTCGCAATTTTCAACAACTGTGTGTACACTACACCCATCAAATTAGGTTGAGTGGTGTCCTCGCACCTGCTCGAAATCTCCCTTTGACTACGTTTAGTAAGTCTTACTAACTACTTAATAACTTATTCTGTATATAATAATAGTAATAAAAGAGCAAATAAACGCGAAGTGAGGGGACAAGAGCAATTTGCGAGAATAGATGGACCGTCTCGCGAATTAGGTGCCTTTCGAAGTTTCGTTCCCCAATAATGGTTAACAGCACATTAACATTATATCAAGCTTTAGGTAGTTACCGGCTACGTCGTTTTCGAGAGTTTTTTAATATGAACATATTGTCTTTTTTAGGTTAGAATATTGTTATCATTGCATTTTCAATGGCTATCTTAACAGTGCTAAAATCACTTAGTAGGTAACAACATTTTTGTAACACAATAAAAAAAGTAGAATTTTATTGGTGTCATAAAGAGTATAGTAACATTTGCTAACAACGGTGCTCATGGAACACACATGACACAAACCAACAATTGAATACAAATAGAGCTAGAAGATACAAGATTATAAAGCACAAGTGCGATAACCAAGAAAAATAAACAATAACATTTTCGGTGTATTCCAACAGCGTTGCGAATTTTATTGAGCGCTCTCGATATTTTATGCAGAGACAAGCCCGCAGGCCGGCTGTCGGTGACAAGCGATCCAAGTTCTTCTCTCTACGATGTTTTTGTCACAAACCCTCAAGCGCTCTTGACAGTGATTGTGGCCGAAATTGAAAGGGTAACATTTATGTGGAAAACAACTAAGAGTGTTTTTACGTTCTCTGTAATATTCATTCCCATTTATGAAGCGTTATGTTGACGACTGCCACTAGATGTTTAACTTCGTCGTATCTTCTATCTTCGTTCTATTTTCAATTACAATAAAAATAAATTGCATTATTTTGCTAGTAGCAGGATTACAAACTGCTTTTTGTAATTAAAAATAATGATCATGTCACACTGAAACCTTTGTAACAGAATTTGATAAAATCTAGATTTAAAAGAACAAGATCCTATGAACGAATTTGGAAATTATTATAAAAAATAATTGGAAGTGTTATAGCCAGCTTAATGTTAACAAGAAATCTAAGAGAATGTGAGTGAAACAATGGAAACCGTTTTTGCGGAACATCCATTGTTTTCATGGAATATCTTTCCAGCGAGCGCAAATTCACAATAGAGTGATATTGGTTTACAGCTTTTAACGATAAAATATCTTTGCCATATCGTACAATATATTTGGACGGGATGTATGTGACTCCACTTTAGTCTAATTTCGACTTGCGAGAAGTGAAGTTTTCTACGTGAGAAATTTAGAGGCGGACTAATGAAGTTTTTAATATTAACCGTTTTTTGTAATTTGCTTTCATCAGGTAGTACCTACATAAAAAAATTAAATATGTGCTTGTTAATATTATCTTTAATACTAATTTGTTTACAGCCTACTTACAGGATACTTATAATGAAAGAGACGATTACAACTTAAAGAATCAAAATGATTGGCCAGAACATACGGCACAGGGCAACTTTTATGATCAAACCCTAAGAAATGTTCCTCCGATGCCGTGTTCTAGGCGGACACTTTCAGAAAAAGAACCAGTTACTCAACAAATAAGTCCTCCACTTAGCCCAAAGGTTGAAGCTTTAACTAGTACTGTCGTGCCCCATAAGAAACCGGCTTTGAGAAATGAAGAAAACGATCTCAAAACAGTCAACAACCAGGAACCGCACTCACAGCTGACAAAAGATAGCAATAAGCCATTTATTCCTTTAAAATCCTTAACAATAAGTAACCCTGTAATTGATTCGACTGAAGAAAATCACCGCGAAATAATACCAACCATCAATAATGAAAGACATAAAGCCAAACCGTTGGACCAGATTCATTCAGCACCTACCAGTGATACTCGTTCTGCTTCACCTAGTGAAGGTAGATCTAGTAATAGGGACCAGTCGCAGTCCCCTGGTGTTTCACACTTCGAACCATACAATGAATATGGTCCTGAGATAGAAAATAATTATATATCTGAGCCCAGTAATGCCATTGCTTCTGAACCTAAACTCCGTTCTGTAAAAATCAATCAGCCTTCTACAGACAAAAGTGAGTCTTTGCCAGAATTCGCCGTGGAAAGAACACATACACTACCACCTGAGTACGTAGCTAAGTTACTTTCAGTACGAAGCCAGGCTACTGAATTGCCAAATAAATGTTCACATGACACGGAACCCGATAACTTAATGGGACACTCAAGGCGTTCAATGTCCAGTCATGATGATGAGGACACCGCAAAAGCCGAGTCAAATGATAACGAGCACCTTCGAAACAATAATGATCCTTATATTGAATCTCGCATTGATAATGAAAACGCTATGACGTCTGTTTTAAACACAGAAAAAAATATTCAAAGGTCTGATAACGATCAAGATCATAAAAGTTTGCATAAGTCAAAGTTGTCAACTCATGATAAACCAGTGTCACGGGTCAAGCCACAGTTCATTGAAGCTAGACGAGAAATAATGGAACCTACCAATCGAGAAGGGGTGGTTCCTATGGGACAGTCCACACTAATGTTGATGCAAAGTGAAAGAATATGCTACGCTTGCAGTACAGCTAACAACCCGTCATGCTGGGCGCCAGACAGAAAGACTACAGTGAAGTACTGCCGCAGAGGAAACAACGCATGCATAACAAAAACATTTGGACACGGAAGTAAGTTGTATTATTGTGTGAATATAATATTATTAACGTATTCATTTAGATGTTACATATAACTTTTTACGTGTTTACAGGTACATTTACTTTGATTCGTGACTGCGGTAGGACCTGCGATGACTCCGAAACAGGAGGAATCATGCCCAAATATAAATCTTGTTCGGTTTGTCATAAAGAACTCTGCAACGGTGCTTACTCCATTAATGGGCAAGGCATAATATTTGCGTTACTTTTTACAGCAGTAGTAAAATATGTTAATTAATGTAACCTTATTTCCATTTTTATAAACAGCTTGTTAACTGCAGTGAGTCGTATGTATATTAACTTGGATTGAATGCAAACAATAAAGAAGGTACAGCTTTATTCACATTTCTAGTTCCCATTTCCTTGGTACAATGGCTCCTACAGAAGCGAAGACATTCCTTCACTTTGTAGTTTGATTCGTTCCGTTTTCTATAAAGCTGGAAAAACAAACATTTGCTTGCTTAATTACATTGTTTGCAGAACAAGAAGTCATTTACAAAAAAAAATTGCGAGTATTGAACTCGGCTTTTGGAACGGCACATGTGTTGTGAATTTGATTGATTGTAATATATGTATGTGATCAAACAGTGTATAGCGTTGGTTTCTTTTTCCCTTTGAATTATAAGTGGTGAAATACGTGCGGGTCAGGACATTAAGCTTTTCAAAAGATCACGTTCCCTTTGTCCCGAATTACGCACGTATGTGGCCGTCACAGTACATGGGAATGTTAAATGAGTAACGAGAATAGTGGAAGAATGGTATTACGTTCATTGTTATTCAAATGATTGCAATAACATTATACATGTAACTCTGGGTTAATCATAACATCGTCCGCGGAGACATATTTAATTATTCAGTATGCATAGTGCTCTGCAGTGGAACTTAACCTGTTACTTCATATTTGTTGCCTACTATAATTAACTTCTGTGCTACATTGCAGAGTTTACTGAGGTAATTAAATATTTTCATATTGAAATTCTTTCATGAAATCGGCACTTTTTATGTGTGAATTCGCGTTAATGTAATACAGATTATAACCAGTCCAAATAAAATTAAATCCGAACAACAACTAAGTAGATGTCTACTTTTAACTATGTGTTTTTGTCCTAGTTTTGCTACCTTATAACTTACAAAGCATGGTTTGTATATTTTTTAAACCATAATATTTTTTCCCACAAATTTCATACTTGCACATTTTGAATAGGGTACCTAATCCCGACACGTCTTCTTCTTACAAGTGAATTGTTCGCCTTTTGATAGGTACTAAGATTGATTGCAGATTAAAAAGGGGATTTTCAATGTAAAAGCTTTTTTGCATTTGGCTGCGAAGTAAATGACTGCGTTTGAAATAGTTTGCAAATTTAATGGAATTTTATTATAGGGAAGGGGAAGCCTACGTTAGCTTAGGAGAGGTGAAGTTAACTTTTCAGAGAGGGCCATTTGTATACCAAAAAGGGTACAATGGATTGGATATAAGCATAAACAAATGACCATTGTTACTTGGCTGTTTTAAACGCAGGAACTGAACGATACCTTTCAGAAAACCACAGAGGATTATTTTGATTTGTTTTAGTTATTAAATGTTCATGTAGGAATTCTATGGGTTCAAAGCAAAACAAGGTTGCGTTAGAACAGCCCTGGGGATGAATTTTGTTTATTCATGATACGGAAAACATTGGCCAGCACTCCAATCGGTGAATGGTTGCAAAATCTTATCTCTGGGGTCTTCGATACATCATTAGAAAAGGTGTGTAAATTCGTTTGACGGATCGTTGGCATTTTTTGGAGTGATCAATTCCCAAGCGGTAACCAGTGACGTACTCCAAAATCGTAGAATGTAACTAGAAAATGTACATGTGTGTCAACAAATAGTGACAAATACATATACTGGATGGAAAATAAATGCGGTAAAGAGAATGTACCTTTGCCAGTAAGAGAAAGGATCTTTAAATCTTGCAGCTATAACAAAATAAGGTTGAATATCCATAACATTTGGAGTTCTTTTTTTATCTAATGGCAACTATAGCAGGTTAAAATTTTCCATTTTGTATGTATACCTATACTTAGTGACATTTTATTCACTATCTTCTACAACATTTTTAAGTTACTTATAAAATAATTCATGTACGTAGAACTTTTGTAGTTCGTCCCTGTGACCCAGCCATTGGTGACTGGCGATATCACTCCATTTTGAATACATAAGTACTTAGTAATCGTCCTACACGTATCGGGTAATCGTGTCACCGATATATTTTACTTTTATCTAATGTTTTGGTGTCCCGGAAAACGGTCTAGGTTGCATAAATATTATAAAGAATCTTGGAAAAATCTGAATTCGCCTACGAGCAATCGGTAAGTACTTACTTATGTATGCAATAATTAGTTAAAATAAGTACTAAACAGACACTACAGTTGCAGATATAAGATAAAAACGTCTCTTTCTCTATATAAATACAATACACTGATATAAATTAACTCTACGGAACGAGGAAGTAAACCTTTAACTTCACTTTAAATGTTCTTATTTGATATAAACAACAAAGAACGTTAAGTTCGCGTACTTGAAACATCAACCACCCTATAATAACCACTACATCTTCTGCTCTTGCACCACATAAGTCTGCCGCCATTTTCCCAAATAGTTGGTCCACCAACCTTGGTAACCAATAACCAACCTTGTCCTTGTCTTAAAGCGAATTCATTATCGTACAAAAGATATCGAATAGATAGAATTTCTCACCCGACGTCGACGACAGCGGTTAGCACCCGGGCCGTTTGATCTATTGTTAAGTAGACAAATCACGGTGACCGCCTCTCCTTTGGTAAATTCAGCTACTGTAGTAAACTAATTTTAACTATTTTATTGAAGATATATACATAAAATGATAAACTGATAGTTTATATCAACTCACAGCCCAAATCACTGATCCTAGAGACATGTAACTTGGAGGGTGTGTTCTTTTTCAGGAGCAAGTATCCACTAAGAAAGAGTTTGTGGAAATTCTAGTTGATAAAAAAACCATTCGTTAAAACAGTCTACTAGGGTGCAACAATGTCTAAACTAACAAACCCGTATATCTCGCAGTTTTCGAAATGTGTAATCGTAAAATATATAAATAATTGTAATTTTACCCATGCCAAATAACAGCTTAATCAGACTAAAAATAACTAATTTAGTTTACTAGGCCACCAATACCCAAAAGGATGTCTTACAAAAGATCCAACCTCAGTCCAATACGTGATTCAGTAAATCACCAGGAAGATTTAAAAACAATTAGAAGGGCAGGAACACCTTAGATTAAACAGATAGGGAAAGTGAATTTACTACGGACAATTATCAAACGATACGGATCGTAAAGCCTGAGTTAAAACCTCTTTAATAGCTGCGTCGGCAACAATTTATTTAAATTCTTGCTCTGCTGATAAAGTACTTATTCACAGGGAAAAATATTTGATGTGCACTTCAGTGTAATTAACATTTTCATTCGCTACATCAGTCATGTGTACAAGACAGATATATCTTAGGCCGTGATGGGTAAAATGAAATTAATGATTGTATATTACGATTACTTTTTGTAATTGCCAATCATGATTACAGATTAATGAAAGTAACTAATAAATAGTAACCATGTTATAATTTTAATGATTGTTGTAATCGTAATTAGTTTACTTTTCATTATTACTTAACCTGGTTAATAAAATCGGATTAGGTAAATGTTCGCGAATGACATTTGCCCGAAATCTAGCGCCATGGAACAGAAATAAATCGAAAAATAAGTCTCTACTTAACTGTCAAAATATGCGCCGTGGGTTTCACTTTCGTAGTTTTCGAGGGCGTTGTCAACGAAAAGGAGGTCAGTTTCAAAAAAAAGCATGGCAGTCACAATCTTTTCAAAATGGCGCTCAGTTTTGAAGAAAAATGGAATCATGTAATTATGATTACTACACTACTGTAATCAAAATAACAGATTACACGTTTATGTTAATTAAAAGTAATCTATATTACAATCTGATTAAGAATAATTATGATTACATTCGATAATATATAATCTAATTGCAAAATAAATACACCATGCTTTGTTTTAAACATTGTACAGCTAAAAGCTAGGTCTCGTAAATAAAAGGTAAAAAATCTAGTCGAAATCGTTTCTTACTGTCAAATAATGTCAACATGTAGGTAACCTAGACAAATCATTGTTAAATAGATTTTTGATTTTTTAGATGAAAATGCAATCGTTTTTATACTACTCTTATTTACCTATAATGTTATAAATAACAATAGACTAATAATGTTACTATAATATTTTGACTACACTATCGCATTGGGTTGATCTGTAATGATAGCTGTTTGTTTGTCTTATAAATAAAGAAATATAAGTATTACAATATTTTATTGTTAGCATGTTATAACACTAACATACAAAGAATTGTAAGGTAAATTATTTGCAAAATGCAGTTATTTTAACAACGAATAACGAACTTAATAAGTTGACATATTTCGAGTGGAATATATCATTAAATTATTGAAATGAGTAGTAGTATAAATGAGTGATAATTTATTAAAATAACGAGGCACGAATACCTGCCATTGCTCTGTATTTGATCAAAATAACGCAGCTTATCATACCCTCACATCGATTGGTATCGTAATGAAATGCAATGAGTATTAAATATTTATTTGCATGTCGGCCTGGATATCCTATAAACTATTTTATTGGTTTCCAATCTGTCTTTGAATAGCTGTTATTTGAAAACGTCGGGCTGTTTTCTAACTATTGTCTATTATGTTTCAAAATAGAACAGTCCATTTACAGAAGAAACTAAATAAGATGTTGGCTAAATCAACTCTTTGACAACGATACCAACCTAATGACAAAAGCCTGCTCTACCAACCACAGTACCGTGTGATAATTCTATCGCTGAAAGAATCGCCATTGTGAAGCCATTGTGTGAATTAATAAACATTTCCGTATATATCTCACTAAAAGCAGACTTGTTTACGGTCATTCACGTTGTTAAAGCTTACGAGGCCTAACAGTAAATTGTACTTAAACCAGCTTTAGCTATGTATTTTTAATATAATGGCCAGTGACTGAACATCAAGAGTTATTGTAATTGTTGCTCCTAATTTATACAGCTTAACGCCCTGTGATAACAACCCGTAAACGACTGATAAAATAAATGTTAAACGCAGAAGTGGGAAAATCACGTTTACTCGACGAATCGCAGTTTTCCTGTTATTAACTCAACCCTGTTTATTAGGCATGCTGAAAAAATCAACAGGATGTTATTGATTTTCTTTGCTATACATATAATAATAATACCTATTGCTGTGGCACTGCATGACAAAGACCTCTTCAGATATGAAGAAGGCACGACCATTGATCACAAAGCTTGCAAAATCGGGCCTCAATGATATGCCGATTTCGGGCATGATATATTCCTCCAAGACCAATTTTATTCCGATGTCTTGTTTAATATAAACATTAAAAAACTTTTTAAAGCAAACATTATTAAAACAATATTCAAAAACAATATACAACACTCAAGCTACAAAACACCGCCACCAAAATATACAATCACGAAACGAAAACAACAGTACCCTGACAATACCTACTCAATAAAGAACGAATCCGAAGCACGCCTAAAGGAAAATCGGAAAACAAAACAAGTACACAAAATGGAATCAACGCGCGGTGCATCAAAGTCGTGGAAACTTGTCAGCGACGCAATTTCTCGAAATTTTCATGAACATTCAGGAACGGTAACCGCATTTCCACATACAGGTAGTTTTCAGGATTCGTACACTCTGGCTACTGTGGTCTGTGACTACCAATGTCCCCGTCGCGCAAAATTGAACCAGCGAAGCGCAATCCGACCAAAATCAGCGGAATTCGCCACCGACAGCACTTTCCCGCTAGTCTTTTATACAATTTCCCTTCCTGAAAAAGCCTCAAATAAACCAGTCGCTTCCTAACAAAGTCTGTCCCTTACTTAAGTATAATAAAAACTTTTCATAAGCCGATTTAAATCGAAAATCCAAACAAAGCTGTCCCTTTATTTGAATGTTAAGGTTTTAGAGATTTATTTTAGGGACTATTTAACATTTGTGGTGAACATTAAAATTTGTTAAGTACGTCACTTGCTAACTTAAACGTCTAATTTATATATGTAGTGATTCGAGGCTCTAAAATGTTTGGTGCCTTATGTAAATCAGTATCTGTTTTTCACATCAAAGTAAAAGAAGTTGAGGTAGACTAGTAGAAAATGCCTAAGGCATTAAGTCTGCGTTTGTACATTGTTTTATTTTATAATTTTGTTTATAAAGTTTTAATAAATAAAGTACGGTCAGCGACTAAAGACGTTTAACATTTCAAATTTTTGAATCCCTAATATTTAGCAAAATATTAGAAGAGATGAATATTGAATCATAAGCAAGACTAAGTAAATAATGACATGTCTATTTAGACACTTAACTTGTTGGAAACTGACAAGTTTATTTAGATAATTTGAAACTATATATTTAGATGAATGAATTCAGAAGTCGATTAACATGAGGTCCAGATAAATAAACGTGGCTTAGCACGTGTTTCAGCTGAGCCATATTACTGTCACCGTCGCACAGCTATCAAACTGAAATGGCATGACAGAGACGGAGATAATATATGAGGATAAATAGACGTTACTAAGCACTGACTTTGGCTTAGCACTATACCTGTCTGTTACACAATTGCCTAACGTCAAGTGCACGATAGAGACAGAAACATAGCTAAGTCAAAGTCGGACCGATAATAATGAGCTTTTGTCGCTAACTGTGCCCACCAATAACAATGTCGAACAATATTGTGGTTACAAACAAATAAAATTGTCCACAACACAAAAATACTTGCGTTTTACAAAAATAACGGGGTTAACGTCCCTAGGGAAATCATAACGATTTAGAAGATTCGCCTTTGCTGAGCTTGCCGCCTACACTCTGTTGACAATATCGAAACAATTGGAAAAAATATGTAACTATATTGTTCGGTAGAATATTTCAAAGGACTGTAAATCTTTAAATCTCTTACTTTTCGGACCCAGACTTGTATTGTATTTGAGTTCGGAATTTGGAGAGGCGACATTGTAATGTAAACCTAAATGGTACAAAACAAAATCGCTTTTGTGACTGTGTGTTCAGTCAGTTCGTCTAAACTACTATATGATTTTTACCCGACTGCGCGACGCAAGGGAGGGTAATGTGTTTATCAGTCTATGTATGTATGTATTTATGTATGTATGTATGTTTGTTTTTGTTGTGATTATTAGATTTTTTTTGTAAATGTTGATTTTATGTTTGTTAGTATGATTATCACAGAAGCTTCGTATGATCGCACCTTTACGAAGCAAAGGCAGATTACATCAATCATACTCATTCAAGACGCCTTGCTTTCGCTTCGCTGTACACTTATGAATGAGTGTTGGTCGTCTATCCTACACCCTAGTGTAACGCCACGCCACGTATCCAGCCACGCCACGCCACGCCACGCCAAGCCAAGCCAAGCCAATGCCACGCCAATGCAAAGACTGTCAGTCAAGCCTAGTGTCCGTTAGTGACGTCACATCCTAACGGCCGAAGAATATAAATACTCGAACCGCTCATTTTGTGACACATTCACCTTTTGTACACGAGAGAAGTCGAAACTCTGCCCGATTGTGTAGAAATATACTAATTTCAATAAATATTCTTAAAATAATAATAAAAAGTGATTATTCGTAAAGTGTATAAGTTTATTATTTTATCTCCGTTTCACTCAGAAGTGGGACATGAAGCGTAGTCGCCCTACTGCATCTGCTGGCTGTGGAGTCCGTCCGCCTGGCTGGAGTGAAGAAGAGCAAGACCATACTAGTGAAGATGAAGAATTCCCACCGCCACCTGCTAGAAAACTACTCAAAAGTATACTAGAAAACGAAGTGGGTAGGGCGATACAAGAACTCAATGACGAAACCTTGCCGCTCAACCAATTCAAAGGCCATCGTGCGGCATCCCTTATCCCGGAATTTGACCCTGAAGGAGAAGATTGCACAGTATCGGTATGGTTGAAGAAAATTGATCAGTTGGGAGACATACACGGCTGGAGCGACAAAGTGAAATCTTTTCACCTTCAAGATAAACTACGTGGTCAAGCACGTAAGTGGTACAATAGACTCGATGATTATAACTACTCCTGGGAGGAATGGAAATGCATGCTAGTAAGAGCATTTCCCAAACATCGTGATTTCAGTGCTTTGTTGGACGAAATGATGAACAGGAAGAAGATGCCGAACGAAACCATGACAAAATATTACCAGGATAAAATCGCCATGTGCTTTCGCTGTAACCTGTCTGACGCTGCTAGCGTTTCGTGTATAATCAGAGGGTTACCGTCTGCTTTACAACCAAATGCACGGGCTTTCCAATGTCAGCGACCAGATGAACTATACGAAGCCTTCCTCTGTGCCCTCGATGATTATCGTTCACCGATACTTGAAGCACGTGACAAGCCGAACAAGGACGCCAGACTGCTGCCGAACCCAGATAAGAAAGTGAACCTTGAGACTGGCCACATCCTACGAAATTGCTCATTACCTGACCAACGCGTTTGTTTTAAGTGTGGTGTACAGGGTCATATTGCTACCCGCTGCCCTGGCTCTTCAACCACACAGCTTAAGTCGTCGACCGAATCGAACAGCAACATCAAGGAAATTAAACTAGTGCAAAATTATAATGATATTTACAAGAAGGTCGTGAAGGTGAACGGATTTTTTTTGAAATCTTACATTGATACTGGAAGCCAGGTAAATGTTATAAATGCACATATTGTTGGTATTTTGGCACTCAAGATTATACCTACGAGCACCATCCTAAAGGGCTTTTCTGGTGGTTTACTTACAAGCCGCGGAGTAGTAGAATTTGACCTAGAAATTGATGACATTCATGTTAGATGTACTGCGCATGTAACAGAAGCTGACATGCAGGACATTCAATTATTAGTTGGTCAGCCAGTTATCAACGCTGATCATGTGTCGCTGGTGGTGACTAATAGAACCGCATCATTAAGATTGGACCCTCACCCATTCGCTGAACTTCAAGTAGTCGAAGATATTCAGAAATTCAACGTAGTGACATCAAGCAAAGAGTCCTTGCCACCCGGTACCTCCATCATTAAAGTCCGGGTGCTGGGCAATACCGAGGAAGATGACGTCTGCACAGCGCCACGCCACTATGAACTGCATGGTGTTTCCTATTCGCTGCCAGCTACGTTACTTCGCGGTCGCGAGGGCTTCATGAAGATTATCAACACCGGCACCAAAGACATCGAGTGGGAAGCCGGCCAAATCCTCGCACGAGCAGGTTGCTGCGACCAGTCTGCGATCCAGCCAAGCCGGGTGAGTTCAGCCAAACCAATATTATCTCGCTTGCCAAACATTTTGCCAAATAAGCCACAATGCTTAGCCACTAATTTTTCCAATTCATATGGCCTTACAGTCCCGTCTGCTTCGATTTTAACAACTAATAAAATTACAAATAATAATAATATAGGCGGAGTACCTTTATCCGAAATCAATATGGGGAATTTAAATAAAGACGAGCGTGATAGTTTAATACATTTATTATTACAATATAAAAACACCTTTGCAAATGACACAAAAGATCTCGGTTGCACTAATTTGTTACACATGAAAATAAAGCTTACCACTCAGCAACCTATTTATCGTCAACCTTATAGGTTATCGCATACTGAACAACAAATAGTAAATTCCAAAGTTCGTGATTTACTAGACGCCGGCATTATTAAAGAATCCGAGTCAGATTATGCCTCTCCAGTCATTTTAGTAAAGAAAAAGAACGGTGATAGTCGGTTATGTATTGATTATCGTGCTCTGAACTCAATCACTATAAAAGATAGGTATCCGTTACCAAACATCGACGATCAAGTTTCAAAGTTGGCCGGTATGAAATACTTTACGAGCCTCGATATGGCCCAAGGTTACCACCAACTACGAATTGCACCTGAAGACACTCACAAAACTGCATTTATAACACCTCAGGGTCATTATGAGTACATGCGCGTTCCGTTTGGTTTAGCCAATGCACCCTCAGTTTTTATGCGAATGATAAGTAAAATTGTTGATTCCATTCGTTCCCAGACGTTGCAAACTGACAATTCAAATAGTGAAATTCTCGCATTTTTGGATGATTTATTACTACCCTCAGTTGATTTTAGTTCTGGTATAAAAATGTTAGAATCGGTGTTGCAAAAGTTTGAATCAGAAAATTTAAAATTAAATATGCAAAAGTGTTCTTTTTTACGACAGAAAGTGACTTATTTAGGACATGAAATTTCCCATGAAGGTGTACAACCGGCAGATCTAAAATTAATTGCAGTGTCGCGGTTTCCTGTACCAAGAAATGTACATGAAGTACGTCAATTTATAGGTCTTTCCAGTTACTTTCGAAAATTTATATACAAATTCGCGGTTATAGCTCGCCCTTTAACGGAATTAACTAAGAAAAATGTACCGTGGGTATGGAGTGATAAGCAGTTCGATAGTTTTAACGAATTGAAAACATGTTTGTGCTCTAAACCGGTGTTAGCTTTGTATGACCCTTCATTCGATATAGAAATTCATACGGATGCATGCAAATTAGGAATTGCAGGAATTTTATTACAAAAACAGTCAGACGGTACTTTGCGCCCTGTTATGTATTTTAGCCGAGTGACGTCTAGGGAGGAAACGATGTATCATAGTTACGAGCTAGAAACATTAGCAGTCGTGGAATCGTTGCGTAAATTTCGGATGTATGTAGTAGGAAAACACGTAAAGGTAGTAACCGACTGTACTGCCGTCCGAGCTACCCTCACTAAAAGCGACATTATACCGCGTATTGCGAGATGGTGGCTGTTAATTCAGGAATACGACATTAGTGTAGAATATAGGCCGGGTGAACGAATGAAACATGTCGATGCGTTAAGTAGGAATCCAATTGATGCTATAAATATTAATCGTTTAGAAGTTACTGATTGGTTTTATACTGTTCAATATCAAGATGACAAATTAAAAAACATTATTGACAAATTGAAAGCCGGTTCGGCGGAACAGGATTTAATAAACAATTACGTGTTAATAGATCACAGGTTATATAGAAAAACGCTAGGTGGAAATCGACTTGTAGTGCCTGGGGCAGCTAGGTGGAAAATACTTCAAATGCACCATGACGAAATAGGACATGTAGGATTAAAACGGTGTACAGATTTAATTAAAAGTGATTTCTGGTTCCCTAAAATGACAAGGTTCATTCGTAAATATGTAACCGCTTGTTTAAGTTGTGCCTATGGAAAGGGAGATCATGGTAGAAAGGAAGGCATGTTGCATCCGATTCCTAAACCAAATGAACCGTTTAGAATGATACATGTCGACCACTTAGGCCCGTTTTGTAGGACAAAGAAAGGTTATGAATATATGTTAGTAATAAATGACGCTTTTTCAAAATTTGTGATTGCAGAGTGCAGTCGATCAGTTAACTCAGTAGAAACAATTAGAATACTTAAAAGAATATTTTCATTATTCGGCTATCCGGATAGAGTAGTGACTGACCATGGCAAGGCATTTACAAGTAGATATTTTAAGAAATTTGCAAGTGATAAACAGTTTAAACATACGTTAAATGCAATTGCGTGCCCTCGTGCCAACGGGCAAGTGGAGCGCACGAACCGCACCATACTAAATGCTCTACGCGCGTCTGACCCTAGTGAAGCCGCTAATAGCTGGTCAAACCGTCTACCCGATGTGATTTGGGGAATAAATAATACTTTAAATGACACAACCGGGTTTAAGCCTTATGATTTAATGTTTGCACGTAGTGGTCGGCCTGTGTAACAACCCCAGATCAAATATGTGAACCGACTCAATCCAAACGTAGCAAGGCCAGTGCACGTATCAATAAAGCTAGCGATAGGATGAAAAGTAACTTTGATAAACGTCGCAAAAATTGTCATGTTTATAAGAAAGGAGAATTAGTATTATGGAGGCAGGCGCCCACTAGTAGTGCTGCTAGGGTCAACACAAAGCTGGACGACTTGTATTCAGGCCCCTATGTAATTACTAAAGTACTTGGCAATGACAGATACAGGATTAGGAGCATTAAAGGTTTAAGAGGTTACAAAAACTTTACAGGGCTTGTTTCTGCAGACTCTCTGCGACCTTATCGTAGCATAGCTCCTGTATCTGACAGTGCCAGCAGTTCTGATGACCAGCTAGAGACTGAAGACTTAATTGATCTATTAGAGAGCTAATGCAAACTGTGTGCTCCATTGCGGGAGCAATTGTTACAGGATGGCCGACTGTAACCCCACGCCACGTATCCAGCCACGCCACGTGTCCAGCCACGCCACGCCACGCCACGCCAAGCCAAGCCAAGCCAAGCCAAGCCAATGCCACGCCAATGCAAAGACTGTCAGTCAAGCCTAGTGTCCGTTAGTGACGTCACATCCTAACGGCCGAAGAATATAAATACTCGAACCGCTCATTTTGTGACACATTCACCTTTTGTACACGAGAGAAGTCGAAACTCTGCCCGATTGTGTAGAAATATACTAATTTCAATAAATATTCTTAAAATAATAATAAAAAGTGATTATTCGTAAAGTGTATAAGTTTATTATTTTATCTCCGTTTCACTAGTGATCTACATAGGAAACAATTGAAAGACGATTCTAATCTGAGAATAAAGTTCACACCTTTCCTCAAACTACACACATCAAAAGTGTCTAGGGATATTTCAATTAAACCTAAATTACTAAAATTCTATTAACTTTTTGTTAAAACATGTACACATTAAAATAAACCTTGTTTAATAGACTATTTGATCTGATAATAAACTTTTAGATAAAGTTAAATAAAAAAAAAACTTAGAAGAAGAGGAAAAACTCAAACAAAATTTCAATCTTAACTTTATTTTTGAAACATCAAAACTTAAACAAAACAACAATTTTTTTTATAAAAATTCTTGAAAACTTAAAATTAATATTCCGTGGATCCACCTAAGACTCTCCTGACACATCTGCAGCGGTTCTGCATACTCAAAACAAGGGTGTCAATATCCTGTTGTGGAATACTGTCCCATAATTGCCGTTTCTGAAGCCATGAAGACCAGTCAGAGCGTTATATCCAGGCTTTGGTCATGTTATCGTGTCACAGAGGAAGTGGTGGAACGGCACCGAGGACCTCAACGCATAACAACACATGTACAGGACCGATTCATAGTAAATGCTGCACGAAGTCAACTAAATGCAGCGGCGATGCAATTGGTTCAAAGGCTACAGAGAGAGTATGGTTTGTTGGTAAGCGGTCAAACTTTGAGAAGGCGACTGCATGAAGTCAATCTACGTGCTCGTAGGCCATTTTGGGTATCAGCACTAAGGAGAGGTAATCGAGGAAGAAGATTACAATGGGCTATTGCACACGAAAACTGGAACCATTCTCAATGGTCACTTGTGCTTTTCACTGATGAATCTAGGTTTGGATTTCATCCTGATTCGCGAAGAGTACGCGTTTGGAAAAAACCTGGACGTTGGAATCGACTGCAGCACCCACAACAAGTTCATGCATATTAAGTTGGCACGATTATGGTTTGGGCAGGAATTCGTCTCGGCGGTAGAACGGACCTCGTTTGGATACAAGGCAATATGACTGCTCGAAAATACCGAGATGAGGTGCTAGAGCCTGTAATCTTGCCCCACAAACAGCAAATGGGACAAAATTTCCAGCTAATGCACGACAATGCCCGTCCACATACGGCGCGTATCGTTACAAGTTGGTTACAACAGCATGTTATCCAAGCTTGAGACCGGCCTGCACAATCCCCTGACTTAAATCCTATTGAGCATGCCTGGAATATGCTTCAGAGAAGAGCTCGTAGGAATTTCCCTGTTGATATTGTGCATCAAAACCAGCTTTTCTTGCATCTTAGCAGGATTTGGGACAGTACTCCACAACAGGATATTGACACCCTTGTTTTGAGTATGCAGAACCGCTCCAGATGTGTCAGGAGAGTCTTAGGTGGATCCACGAATTATTAATTTTAAGTTTTCAACAATTTTTATAAAAAAAAATTGTTTTGTTGTTTAGGTTTTGAAATTTCAAAAATAAAGTTAAATTGAAATTTTGTTGAGTTTTTCCTCTTCTTCTAAGTTTTTTTTTTAAATTTAACTTTATCTAAAAGTTTATTATCAGATTAGATAGGCAATTAAACAAGGTTTATTTTAAAGTGTAGGTGTCTTAACAAAAAGTTAATAGAATTTTAGTTATTTAGGTTTAATTAAAATATCCCTAGACACTTTTGATGTGTGTAGTTACGAAAACACCTACATATACCAAAATCTACACAATAAAATATGACATTATTATAATTGATACAATATTAATGTATAAAAATAGACTGTGATTTTTATATGAGCATAATTATAAAAACGTTGATGGTTAAAAAATATGGGCGGCCACGATAGGCAAACATCAAAATAAGTGGACAATAAATTTTTAAGTTTGGAAAATACTAGCTAGCCCAGCTAGCCTATCAACAGCATTTTCCAAACTTAAAGTTGTCTTGCTTAGTCTAGAGACTTAACTTCACGCTACGACCCACGACAGGAGAGCAGTAACTCTCAAGAGTCTCTCTTTCCAAAGAATCTTGAGAATCTATTTTTATGCCTCTTCGAAAGAGCTCACCCTATTCATCTTGATGAATGTAATTATTTCATAACTCCTTGTGAATATTTCAACAATATCTGCTGGTACCGCGACATTAAATCAATTGCCCACAGCTGAGACGGACCCTTGTCAAAATGGAACAATCTAGAATTTACCGGTGAAGGATCGCTGATAATAAATATTACAATGCATATCTAAGTGTAGGGCCTGAGTGCCCGCTCAAATCGAGCGTCTAGCGGGTCGGGGCGTGCGGCGTCCATATCAAACAGACGCATTAACACGTAGGTGGCCTGAGTGGCGGCCGAGCGGCGCGAGAACAACTTGCACACAATGCTGCACGCTTCGCTCAACGCTCCGCTCAACGCTCTTCACTCAGTTCGTACACTTATGATTACTTATCTTTTAAGGATCTTATTGTTATTTCTAAATTTCTCATTCTGTTTGATACTAACAGCTCGCTCCAGTCTCGCACAGGAAAATTTAAAAAACTTAGCTTTTCTCTACAATATAGGTACATTTATGAACAAACATTCTTCACATGATGAAAACCGCATTAAAATTTGTTTCGTATTTCAAAAAACCTAAGCATACCAATAGGCAGGTAAGCAGGGAAGGTTTTCATTTTACATTGTAAAGATAGAATAAAGAAAGATTTTAACCAATCTGCTCTGGTTTTTGAACTAGTCAGGTAACCGCTAGACAAACGTATTAAAATTTGCAGCATACCAGATTCTAGATTTGTTTCCGGTAAGCATAGTTTAGCTGTGGATGAGATGGGTCACATTATTGATTGCTAAGAAGGAAATATCACTTACATGAATACATATGTACATACTCGTAAATATAATATTATATCGATTTGAGGTTAGAAGATTATTCATATATTAATTTTATGATCAATAATGTTATTGCAAGTACTTAAAATTACTAGTAAGTTAGGTAAGTAATTAGTACTTAGTTAAGTTATTTAGGTTTGTATTTACGAACCTAACTTATTCAACAACTTCTACTGTTTGACTCACTACTCGTTACTTCTGCTACGAAAGTAGCGCTACGCTGCTACGACTATCGTAGTCACGTAGCAGTGCAATTGAGGGACTACGAGGTCCGTCAAATCCGTAGCTACGTAGTAATTTTGCGTAGCTCCTTCAGGTATCCTATTTTCAATCCCCTTTATAAAATAACATACGTATATACATATGTGGACGTATATAAATATAATATATATACATACGTGGACGAAAAACCGTATTGTGTAAGTAGTAGGCCGTAATTCAGATAATATTTAAACTGAATAGTTAAGGGGAAACTGTTAAATATCAAATATAGTATCCGTACGTAAGTGTAAGAGCTGCCATCTAGACGGTGCATCAAGAAATAAAATGAACAGTCAGTTTCACTGTTCTTCAGAGCAGTTAACTTCACAACCACGAGATGCCGTTGACAGCATTTATTCATAGTCGTTCATTTGTTTCGTAATAAAACAAATATGAGTAACTATACAAGGTACTTCTGTAAAAATTATAACAATATATTGTTGCAACACTCGATGTTTGTACATTTTTTATTTTATTTTATTTATTAGGTTTACCAACAATTGTTTACACTCATACAATTAATATTAAATGCGCATTAAAACTTAACATAGTGCAACAATTACTTAAAGGTTTACCTTTCTTGTTCTGGTTTGGTGTTTACACCACATGAACAAAAAAGAAAAACAAAAGAATCAACAATAAATAATACACACTTCTATATACTACGCACAAGTAAACATCAGTAGTAATATTTAATATACACACATCAAAAGTGTCTAGGGATATTTCAATTAAATCTAAACAACTAAAATTCTATTAACTTTTTGTTAAGACACATACACATTTAAATAAACCTTGTTTAATGGCCTATCTAATCTGACAATAAACTTTTAGATAAATTTAAATTAAAAAAAAAACTTAGAAGAAGAGGAAAAACTCAGACAAAATTTCAATCTAAACTTTATTTTTGAAACATCAAAACGCTAACAAAACAACTATTTTTTTAATAAAAATTGTTGAAAACTTAAAATTAATAATCCGTGGATCCACCTAAGGCTCTCCTGACACATCTGCAGCGGTTCTGCATACTCAAAACAAGGGTGTCAATATCCTGTTGTGGAATACTGTCCCAAATTGCGGTTTCTGAAGCCATGAGGACCAGTCAGAGCGCTATATCCAGGCTTTGGTCATGTTATCGTGTCACGGGGGAAGTGGTGGAACGGCACCGAGGACCTCAACGCATTAAAACACATGTACAGGACCGATTCATAGTAAATGCTGCACGAAGTCAATCAAATGTAACGGCAATGCAATTGGTTCAAAGGCTACAGAGAGAGTATGGTTTGCTGGTAAGCGGTCAAACTTTGAGAAGACGACTGCATGAAGTCAACCTACGTACTTGTAGGCAACTTGGGGTACCAGCGCTAAGGAGAGGCAATCGATGAAGAAGATTACAATGGGCTATTGCACACGAAAACTGGAACCATTCTCAATGGTCACTTGTGCTTTTCACTGATAAATCCAGGTTTAGATTTCATCCTGATTCGCGAAGAGTACGCGCTTGGAGAGAACCTGGGCGTTGGAATCGACTGCATCACCTACAACAAAATCATGCATATCAAGGTGGCACGATTATGGTTTAGGCAGGAATTCGTCTCGGTTGTAGAACGGACCTCGTTTTGGTTACAAGGCAATATGACTGCTCTAAAATACCGAGATGAGGTGCTAGAGCCTGTAATCTTGCCCCACAGACAACAAATGGGACAAAATTTCCAGCTAATGCACGACATTGCCCGTCCACATACGGCGCGTATCGTCACAAGTTGGTTACAACAGCATGATATCCAAGCTTTAGACCGGCCTGCACAATCCCCTGACTTAAATCCAATTGAGCATGCCTGAGATATGCTTCTGAGAAGAGCTCTTAGGAATTTCTCTGAACATATTGAGGATGAAAACCAGCTTTTCTTGCATCTTAAAAGGACTTGGGACAGTATTCCACAACAGGATATTGACACCTTATTTTGAGTATGCAGAACCGCTGCCGATGTGTCAGGAGAGTCTTAAGTGGATCCACGGATTATTAATTTTGTTTTCAACAATTTTTGTAAAAAAAAATAGTTTTTTTGTTTAGGTTTTGATGTTTCAAAAATAAAGTTAAGATTGAAATTTTGTCTGAGTTTTTCCTCTTCTTCTAAGTTTTTTTTTTTAAATTTAACTTTATTCAAATGTTTATTATCAGATTAGATAGGCTATTAAACAAGGTTTATTTTAATGTGTAGGTGTCTTGACAAAAAGTTAATAGAATTTTAGTTGTTTAGGTTTAATTGAAATATCCCTAGACACTTTTGATGTGTGTATATTGTCTGTATTGAAGACGTACCATTTTATAAAACTTTATTTAATTTACAACATCACGTCGCATAATTTAATAAAGAAATAAGCATTTTACTTCTAAGTAAATGTCAATCATCAATCTTTCTATTTTATATTCGAAAGTTGATGAAGATCTTATGATCATACGAATGAGTGTACGGACGTTTGTTAATCTGAAAAAATAATACTGTTTCGATTTTGATTTTGACTAAACCTTGCAATTGGTAATACAACTCGTACATCAAAATACACATGGGCTCAGAGTGGTTTCTATAGACCTAACCAAAAACTGAAAAAAGAACACGGGTTCAACCTTCGGGGACAATTAGTTAGGGAAGTTGGGAACAGAAGATTATAACACTTAGAGTAGGTATTTTTACGAGCCTCAGACCGCGTTAAATATAATAGTTAACTAGCTTTCGCCGGCAGCTTTGCCCACATGGGTGTCGTACTTTCAAGTACTATTTTGCTTTTTAGGGGTTGAATTTTACAACATCCTTTCTTAGTAGATACCGAGTCTTCACAATAAGCTACAGCAGTTTACCATTTTATATAAAATGATAAAAATAATAATAATAAATCCATACCATTTTGCGGAACATAATATATTGTGTTGTTTTGGTAGGTATTGACCCAAGCTATCACCCCCTGCACTATGCCGTACTATTTACTGGACACCCTGTATGTACAGATTAGCACGTTTTCACCTTAGCTATATTCTTTGTCTCTATCTTACACTGGTTGTTTAATAGATGTGCGACGGTAACAGCAATATAACTTTACTGAAGACTTGCTGGGCAACGTTTAAATTTTATATTTTTCAGCATTTTACTGAGACTATTATCGGAAGTAGTTAATCACATTAGCCACTTTACAGTACCTATGTAAAACTACTACATATCGTAGGTAAACGAATGAAGCCACATCTACTGGATAATTTCGTCATAACAATACAAAATGGCTGCTGGAGTTAACTAAATGTTGATTTAGATCACCGCTAGAAGGCGCGTCAGTCGCCCGGAAATAAAGCTGTTATTCAGTTTACTTTGAACCAACAGGAATTCCTTTGATTAAATAAGTCCGTTGAATTATTGAATTAAATTCAAGCCGCAAGATGGAGGAAGATAAATGAATAAATGTTGGCAACGATAAGCGGTTACTTATTAGTATTTTTATAGGTATATTAAAAAAAGAAAAATTAATCGACGTTCTTCAAAATTTCGAACGTAAATCTTTATAGTTATTTAATTTGACGGGAATCCTACTAACCAGTTTAAATATAAATACCCTTGTCTATCTACAATTTTTATATTTTTAGAGTTTTTTATTGGTTTGGATTATCAGAAATCTGAAAATGGGTTTGGAAAACTTTTATAATGAGATCGAAAAATATTTGACTGAATTTCATTTCATCTACAACTATTATCGTTTCTTTTTTTTTACTTCACCGAAATCACGTTTGCCACTTGCCACCAATTCATAATAAATCAACTGACACACAGTTGACTTATTATGAATTCAACTATTTTTTGTTTTTCCGCCTTTTCAAGAAAAACTTTTAACCCAAGTTACACTTAGCCGAAATAACATATGTTCGAAATATTATATTTCCGAATTTTTTTTCTGATGAGCTAAAAATATGTCAAATAATAGCCATATAGCAAAACAGACGTCGGTCAATAGACTTCGGTAAAATGAAATTTAAAATAAAATTGTGATCCAATTTTCAAATAAAGATGAGTACAATGACCGCTCAAATATGACGGAAAAATCAGCCCAAGTTTTTTTCAGAATATTATTTATGTGACAAATTAATGAAGATGGATGAATTGTTCTTAACTTACGTACTGAACGGATTTTGTTAAGACATTGCACAGGTAAACCGCGGGGTCAAATAGCATTAAATAAATTCATTACGACATGTAGTTATTAATAACTTCAGTTTTATTATACGATGGAATTTATTTCCGTTATCTTGCGGTATTATCATAATTTTGTAAACACAAATCCATCAACTTAATGTAATGATAATAAAATAAGATATGTTCTTAAGGCTTGTCCACACAGAGGGTAACGTTACCGCAATACTGTGTTTGCATGTTTTCTGATATTACAATGGCGCAATATTTCACTAACAATAAATTACTTCGGTTCAACCAAAGATTTAAATAAATAATCAAGGCATTACACAAGAGAAAATATAGGGAAAAGGGAAAGAACATACTTCTTTGCCTATACTTTTCTATATTTTATACTTGTGACTTGACGCCAAGATCTATATTTTTTCTTTCCGAAGTTTATACTAATAGAAGTTTTATTTAGTTAAGTTTTATTTTAAAATTGACTGTTTTATTTCATGTGAAATAGATTATTTATGTATTCAGACACCTATTTACTAGTTTCTCTTGCGTTAAATAAACTTTTCTCTTGACTTCTAAGTAAACGTAAAGATTTCTGTTTTTTTTTATAAAAATAACATATCACAGTAAATATAACGGTGTTTGATATAAGTACATACCGCACTGCTCTACTTTTAAAATTTTTCACGCCGTTTAAGCCAATTTGTAATTCAATTACGAATATTATTTTAATTGACTAAATACTAGGCAGGTAGTGACGCACCTAAACCTTTTATATAAATACGGTAGTTTCCACCATTATCAATTGACGTACTTTTTATAAGCTGTCAAAACGCAATTCTCCAATAGATTTTTTAAGGCAATGGCATTTTATGACGTCACTAAATAACAACTCAATTGACTATCTATTTATTGATTTCAAAGCAACTAAAAATCAAATTTTATAGCAAATTGAAAATGAACCGAATTTATTGGGCTGAAATTAAAAGAGGTTTTATAGAAATTGTGTCTAACATTTATTGGTTAATGGTGGAAACTACCCAATTACCAGCTACCTAGTTGTCTCCCACGGTTTCCCCCGCGTTATATCAGATTTTGGGTGTCTGCTTCACTCCCGTGGGTCATAGCGTGATTTTATGTTATGGTAGCCTATACGGTATATTACTGTAAAGGTTTAACAAAACACGTTCGTTGATTTTTACGCAAAAGAATGACAAATCCTCACAAACTTTGACAATGATAGTAAGATAATAATAAAATAGGTTTCACTTATTAATTTAATAAAATAAAAGAGTTTTTCATCTTTAAGCATACCTTTAAAACTGGCCGTTTTATATAAAAACCAGGTAATTGCCATTTATTGTTGAAAAAAAATAAATAAAGAAGAAACACAAATGGCGTTTCCAATTTTTTCGATGAAAGATAGCCAGCAATCCTTATCAATAATAAATCAAAGAACACCCGTATAAGAGGTTCTATTAAAAATAGTATAAGTACTTTTTATACAAAATGTGAGCGTAGCATTAAATGTTGTCCTGTAAGAAGTCTATAGTCTAACTTTGAGATGTGATTTATTTAAAAAAAAAAGAAATGTCATTCTTATTTTTAAAAAAATCTTTTTTTTTGTGCAAATCTTTTCTTAAAAATAACAAACACAAAAAAGAAAGAAACGAAATTCATAGAATTTTTGTAGTTTGTATAGTACTTATTTGATAATGGTTCGTTATTGTTGTTTTTAAAATCTTTCTGAAATCTTGATCGAAGCATCAGAAGAAAATTAGATTTTAATGATTAAGTAAGTACCCAAAATCGGCATATACCTAAAAAATCCCGCCTTGAGCAAACGCGGTGATCAATTATCGTGCCTTTACGGGCTGTTATCTCTATTGTTTGTTGGGAAGTTTGTTACAATACTCATTTTCAGTAAAAATACTGAAAGCGTTGCGACGAAGGGCAGACGTCATGGTTGCCTTTTTAAGGTCTCTTTTAAAAATACATATTATATGTTTTAAATTCCAGCCTCTTTTACAAAAAAAATGTAAGGTTCTTAAATAACAGAAACGGAAGCCGGATTTCAGTAGAGACTGAGAAGTGTGAAGCTTTTAGAAAGTCCCCGATTCCACCGTAAATGAGCGCTAAGTCTTTCTACGTAGAATGCACTTGGGATTATACATAGAAAGATTTTTTTACTAAGAATCGAACCTTGTATCGAACTTTCTCTCTCTAAAGAGAGAAAGTAACCCTAGTTTGAAAACTTAGGCACGAAGCCTCTTTTGTGGTAAGGCATGAAAATCTACTAAACTTTTTGAATATTAAATCTGGCAACTGATCTTCTAGAGGGGGAATCCTCCCCTTTGCTAACCGTATAACTCGAGATTTATTACGTAAAATAAACCCTGTTAAATGCTGTCTACTTTATTCGTTTAATCAGTAATTATCTATTCAGATAAAATGTGTAGCTACAGCAAAGGATAAGCTATCGGGCACTTACTGTAATTGCCAGATAAGCACTTAACCGTAATTGTTGCGTGTATTGTGTTACTCGTACCTACCTACATTCAGTAAACAACCATTTATATAGTGCTAAGTAAAGTACTTAGCAACTTGGTGTAAACCACAAATTGTAGCTAAGTACCTAGTCACCTACGTACTATTTAGGAAGCATGTAACTGTTCAGTCAATTTATTTATCAGATTAATTAAATATTTTATGACGGGGTTTAGTAATGTAGGTAATGTAATAAGTATAATGTTAACCTGAGGTTAACTCTATCCCATTTAAGTACCCACTAAACTTAAAGTAAACAATTTTAATATGTCTTGTTATGTATAAAATTGTTTACCAGTGTAAACTTATCTTCAAGCACTCCTTCTCCTCCATTCTCTTTTCACGATCAATATGAGATTATAATAAGATAAACAGTAACAAAAAGGATCCATACGCGTACTTCGTACCTACATTTTATGTGTTCTCTGTTTGAGAAGAGGTTTTTATCCTGCAATGGGACTAAACGTAGCAGCGCTAACTTTATTATAATAAAAACGTGTATGCGTACTTGCGTACCGCGGGTTGATCAGAGCACAATAAAATCGTGCCAGAAATAACTAACTACAAAAATTTTTCGATTTTGTAGCATAAATATATTTACCTACCTGAAACCCATTTATATCTAAGGAGTTAGTATGTTGTTAGCGTATGTAGATAATTAGGTGCCTAGGTACTAACGTAACTACTGACAGTGTGACCGTAGTGGATAATATTATTTTTAGTCGTACCAATTTAGATTTTACTCGTAAACACTGTCGTTTTCATTGCCGAGTGAAGCGGGCGTGTGACTGTGTCACATGATGATTTCCATACGAATCGATTTTTAAATAACTTAAATTTTTTTGTTAAATAAATTGAGTAAGAGTATTTAAATCGTAATGGTAATTATAAAAAAGGTGTGTAGGATAGTCGTACAAATCGAAAATCCAGACTTGGTCACTAAAAAAGTCAGGACTTTTGGATACCCCAAAAGCGGATGCAAAAAACTATATAAGAAGGATTCACTAAACATTTACCGGTAGGTAAAGGTGCGGTTTATAATGATTTGGTTGGCGAACAAGCCAACGGGTCACCTGATTTTAAAAGGTCACCTCCCGACCCTGTTATGACAAAACAATGCAACCCGGGTTATATCGTTTTATGGTAATACATCGTTAAATAATCTACTCGGTGTAAGCTTGGTACAGGTTTGATTTACACTTCAATAATGGCTTCCAGTGACAAAAAAACTCAATTTTACACTTCATTGCAACCCAGAGTTCCAATAAAATGTTCTGGCAAAACGCGGCATTCTAGATTGCAGCGTTTTGCCGTGACAAGTAAGAGGGCGTGCGGGTGAGCCGCGCACGTGTTTGTATTTTGGTAAAACATTGCAATTTTGCAAACTTAGGTTGCATCGTTTTGTCAAAATAATAATAAACAACACTGCGGTCACGCGTATTGTTTGCATTACCATAGTATAAAGAAGGGGAAGTAGGCTATCTCCGGCCCAATCCGCGACATAATTGCCTACTGTCTTAGGGTTGTCACTTTTACACACGACACAATTACGATTTTCTAACTGTAAGTAGGTAAGTACTTAGTTACAATACCTACAATATTGAGAAATCGACATAACTAAACGTAAACTAAGCAATAGCAGCAAATCAATTGACAGATCAAAAGTATCTAATACATTGTATTAGGAAATTAGGCCTACCTACCTACTTCCTCATGTGTGTGACAGAAAACTAATACAACAAAAAATAGGTAAGTAGGTATCTGAACATCAAGTAAAAATTATATGCTAGAATGAGTGACTAACTTGCCTTTTCTGTTCAATAGGATTACCTATTGTTCAGATTACTGAACAGAGACAATATTGGAATCGATGATTTGTCAAGACACCCAAACACACAGCAATACGTAGCAAACAAAACCAAAATGTTTGATAATCGCAAGAGAACGCTTCTGCGATTATCAAACATTTTGGTTTCGTTTAGCGGTGTCGAAAAGCAGTGACGCGCGAACCTCGTACAGTGTTAGCCCCTACTGGCGCCATGAGAAATGCGTCGAGATTTTGTTAAAGTGTGCGTGCGTCGACGCGTAGATACTATGGCGCACACATACAAGCCGCGCGGGGTGCGTTTGTATGAAGTATGAAGATAACCTACTTCCCTTCACTTTATAGGTACTATGGCATTACTTTATTGTTTGTATTATTACTTTATTGTGTTCACACAATTAAAAAGTCTCAAATAAATTTGACAGCCCACCTACGCACACACCCACACCCACGCACACACACACACACACACACACACAAACATAAAAACTTTCAATTTTTTTTACTCTTGGTTGAGCAAAGTGTATTAAAGCCACAATAAGTCTATCTCTTCAAAATGCTGTAATCAAGGATTACGTTGTTATGTCACAACAAAAACACATGTTGACTAGCAATATGTTGTTGCAACAAAACATGTTTTTTTTTAATATTGTGAGGTATCTATAGCAAAAACGATTAAATTATGTTAAAATGAAAATAAGTAAATACTATGCCAAATCTGCTAAAAAAAAACTAAATTGTTATCTATATTGGATTAAATTTGGTAGCGAGTTAAAGATTCAAACTTATAAATACGTTTTTCTCAAAATGACGTTTTCTAGATTGCAGCGTTTTGTCCTAACAGGGCCGCTCCGTCTATAGACATCTGAAATAATAGTTCTGATTCTCTTGTTCACAAAGTATACAAACTTTAAGTCAAGTGGATCTTTCCCTTACCATTTCATTGAGAAAAGGACAGAGGATACATATAAGTTTAGTTCTGTCAAATAACCCAGTGGTTGAAGAACTAAAGTAATATTTATTGTATCTTTTGTCCTTTTCTTATGAAATGGAAAGAAGAAATCAATCATCAAAGATGCACTAAACTTTTCAGTTTATTTAGTAAACAAGACAATCGGCACCATTATGTCTACAATACTGGAGATCTCGCAGATGCATTAATCAAAATAGTTAATAACTTAAAACTTCCCGGAGCTCTCGTATAGGTACTTTTAAGAATTAAGTACATACCTACTTAGTTCATTTGTTTTATGTAGATAGGAGTTTAACTTTTATATTATATTTTTTATCACAATTGTCTATAAAAGAATAAATGTGTAAAAAGTGGAAGTATGGGATAGCAACACATAATCCCAATACGGTATTTGACACTATTAACCGATAAATCTAAGACATATTTTTTTATAAAACCTATCTTTTTATTAGTCCTCAGCATCGGATTTGTTTTTAATTTACTGTAAAATTGAATTTTTAATTGCTATAAAATCAATAAATAGTTAGTCAATAGGGTTGCTAGCTTATGACGTCACAAGCAGTTATAATTGGCATACAAAGTCTATTGGAGAATTGCGTTTTGACAGCTCATAAAAAGTAGGTACGTCAATTGATGATGGTGTCAAATCTAAAATCTTCTTTTTAGAGTTTATCATCTTAAATCCGGTATTATGATGATAAACTCTAAAAAGAAGATCGAGTAGAATAATCGAGTACCATGGAGAATATGAGCATGGTTAATTAATGGCAAAATCTGATCAAGTTATCTGCTTTCAAAAACCTTGCCCCTGTCCTAATCTTCTTAGTAAAAAATATAGGCCTCATTTTGCCATCAACGTCACAGATTACAAAGGAATTTACTCACGATATCGATTTGGGATGGGCTGGCACAATTCGCGCAACGAGCCAACTGGCAACATTATTCGCGCGCTCACAGCTCACACACACACAGTTCATTCATTCGTTGTCGTGTGAGTGTACACGCACGGGTCTGTCACAAATTTACGAACGAACGGACGAATTTCGTCATTGGAAAAATCTAAATTGTGCGGAGCGAACGTCGCGTTAAGTTATATTTTTTTCAAAAAACACAATTGTAAGTAAATTCTTCTTGTTTTACAGACATTTATATCTCGTGGTTTTTTTTTATTCATAATTACCCATACCCATATATTGATCGAGTTAGACGAACGAAGTACAGTTAATTTTTGCCTTCAGAAAAGTGATTCGCGAATTAAAGTTTATGTGATTTTACTGACCGTAGGAGTCAGCAACTATTGTAACAATCAGTACAATGCATCTGTGATGTTATTTGCTGCACATTTGATATTTCATGCACTTACGTAATATGACATTACGACACCTTGTGCCTTGGAACTCCCTATTGACATTGATCCTGACCTAGTTCCTATGTAAATTCCAGGGTAATATGTAGTAATCACTATTATCTTTATAATAATCCCGTTTTTTACATATGTTTCTTTCAAAAACTATTCTAGATGAGTATTTGCAAGGTTCTGATGAAAGAGTTAGGTACATATTTCATCCACCTTTTTCCCTCATTTCCGATTAGTTTATGTAAATCAATTTAATTTATAAGTAAATAAATTAAATACTTATTATTTTCTAGAAACATTTAATTAAAACAATAGAATAGTGACAGTGCAGGAAGCACTAGAATGACCTTGAAGTCATGATCTCGACATAACCTCACTGTGATTTATTCCATCCACATTTTTCCTCAAAAGTGAACATTTTATTGGTAACTAACTTTTCGTGTTTCTTTTTCTAGTAAAATGGGTATCCCTGCTGGAAACGCCGAAAATGGCAAGAAAATCTTTGTTCAAAGATGTGCCCAGTGCCACACTGTAAGTACCATCCTTATCTTCTACACAAGTAAAACATCACATTGTCATCAAAGCTGACATTGTCTATTATCACACATGACATTGAAACCTTATTTCTGGCTTGGTCACACATTTTCTAAAAGGAAACTAGTCTATTAATTCAACAAATTTCATTATTTTCCTGTTAAACTGTTTATCAGTAAAACCCAATGTTCCACATTTCAAGTTTCAATTTCACAATGAGTCATTTTAATTTAGAACTTATGTCAATGATGTAAAAGATTGTAATGCAATAATCGCCTGATTGACATGTGACAGTCACATGGGAATCGCTTCCAATAATTAGTATAGCATATTTAACTTCTATATACAATTTTTTTTTTAATTTAAGATTATTGATAAAAATCTGGCATTTTGTGAAAAAGTGTTATAATGTCAACTTTCTAATGTTTCAGGTTGAAGCCGGTGGCAAACACAAAGTAGGACCCAACCTACACGGCTTCTGGGGCCGTAAGACTGGCCAGGCATCTGGCTTCTCATACTCAGATGCCAACAAGTCCAAAGGTTAGTTCAATATATTTAGTTCAGCAACCTTAGCTCTCATTTTGAAATATTTTTACTGAATGTATTCATTCCTACCATATCTACACCCTGATATGAAACTAAGGATTCTTAAGAATGCAATCATAATTTAGCACTGATTACATTGTGATTCATGTTTCTTTACTTTTTTGAAAATGAATATGTATATGCTATAGTAATTGTGTGACTTTCAAGGAACTCGTTGTACTTGATTACTTAACTTTTAATACCACAATTGATGACATCATGCTCAAAGTCCCATTGTCAGTGTCTACTGTTCTTAAATCGCGTGAATATCATGCCACATGTACATACTGCTACATATTCAATGACTTCACTTCCTAAAAATACCAAATATGATTAGCTATCAGTATCACTTATCAATCCCTGTGATACACAGATATATGGATATCATACTATTTCAATTACATAATGATAGTAATTTGTAATATTTTCTTTTATAGGTATCTCTTGGGGTGAGGATACCCTATTCGAGTACCTGGAGAACCCCAAGAAATACATCCCTGGCACCAAGATGGTGTTCGCTGGTCTGAAGAAGCCCAATGAACGTGCAGACCTCATCGCCTACCTAAAAGAAGCTACTAAGTAGATTTACAAGCACATAGGAAAAATTTCGTCGGAATAAGAGGAATTTTCCATTTTATGTGTGGAATGTACTTCTTATTTGTTAGCCCAATCAGTATCATCAAATCGTATTTTGCAATTTTAAGTTGCGTGATACACTTAGTATAGTTCACATCATGTTCGTAGTTGTTATAATACAATTATGTGAGTACAAGTTTCAGTGTGGAGTGTACAACACTGAGTACACTCTGTCGATAATGTTGTGAGTGGATTTACTGTTATTAAATTATTAACTAGACTCCCCCTAATGCTTTTCATTTGTGAATGTTCTACACAAATCACTATTTATTTTTTTCTGTGTCACTATACAGTGTATGATGACTATTCGTTTCGGATAATTGTTACCAATTATTAACTAGTGGTTAATGAAATTATTTAATAAATAATTTTAATGATTATTTTGTTTTTTTTTTGTCACCCTTAATTTTAAACTTTATTTGACTTTCTTAGTTTCTTTTTTACAGAAACAAGTTAGTAAAATTTCGAAATAAGGTTATTCGGTAAAGTTATAATGGCTAACATCAGAAAATGTTTGGGATCAGTGTGACCATATAACTAGGACAGGGTAGGACACACGATAATTTATCACAGTGATTTATACTATCGGAAGAGGGCAGAAGAATACCTACGTAGTAAGCAAGTCTAAATACTGTAAAATCTAAAGAGGCTTATTTTGATGGAAATGGAATAAGATACGGGGGGTCAAGCAGCCTCCAAGATGCCGTCTTAGGCCCGGTATCCACCAAAGCGGAGACAAAAGATGTGTCGTAATTTACAAATAGAATATTGTATTGTGCTCAAGCTAAGCGCTGTGCTGTCTGACGCAATCTGATTGGTTGTAAGACACATCTCCTCTCCGCTTAGGTGGATTCCGGCCCTTAATCTTGAAGATGAGTTGAGAAGAGAGAGTTGTACGTTGAATTAAAATTCGCACACGCTATTCAGTCTATATACAATTTCTTCACTAGTGTGGTAAAAACAGTATGATGTAAGCATTTTATGTTACATTTACCGTTCCTATATGTCAATTATTGTTCAGAAGAGAAAACTTCTTTCTTCCTCCTGCCATGAGCGAGGGATACTAGGCTTACTAGTACCAATGGAGCCATTCGAAAAAAAATATTACTAAGTTAGGTTCAGCAGGGGTCCAGCAGTATTTATAGCTTTGGCAGTTCTTGTTCGGAAGAACTGAATAAATTTTATAATTATTATGATCTCTTTTTATCTAGACTGAAGAGTTTGGGAGTTACAGATCTTCCGAACTCATTTAAGCCAGCGGCTGATAGGTAAGTATAAGTGAGACAGGAGGACTAAATTGAGGTTAACGGCCTCGTTCCTGACCCCCGTCATGGTGCAAGGTCTTTTTTAAGCCCCACCCCGGGGTCAACGAAACTCACTTGAAATGGGGCCTCATTCCTTGGATGGGCCTTGCCTCTGTCTGACAATCTAGTTTTCCCATTAACTTGACTTAAAATATACTTATAAGATCACGAATAACTATATTACTGTTTCATTCTTTATATTTGTATTACCTAATTATTATAATTGCTGTTATTTTATTGCAAAAATCAAAAATATTATTTATTTAAGAATTGCAACTTGAGAAACTAAACGAATCGTTCAGTTCATGTTCTTTTGATTGAACTAAACACTTAATCTGTCACAGTGACATTTTGATTTTCCAGTTTTTTATTTGACGGGCGACTTCACGTTTCACGTCATGTCCAATTTTCTCAATGAAATGAACGATTGCGTATGATAGTAATATTTTATCGTTATTAAAATTAACAAAACACAGCATGGAAATACAATAGTTTAAAATAGTAGTGTTAATCCAAATTATTCGAAACGTGATTCAAATAAATGCTTTCGCACTTAATCAACCTATGGTGAGTTCTTTTATATATCTTGTGAACAAATATGCAAAAATTCTATTAAAAATATATTGAAATACCAGTGGACGTCAACCACAATTTATGCTTGTTATTAATTCATTGAACAGTGATTTATTAGTGTTGTTATTATTGTTGAAATCAATTTACAGAACAACTAAATTTAATCGCATAAGTATACAATATTATTTTATTAAAAGTTTTTGGGTCTATACCTAAGACGACCCACTGACCAAAAATTTTCAAATCGCACTTTGAAAGTTGACGGCCACTTGAACTTATTAATATTTAAAAGTACAAATTTATTTTAGTTCTATTTTTCTTGCTTACCAGATCATATCAGCATTAAATATTAAAGGCTTGAATGTTACTGGAGATCAGTAAGTTAAAAAAACTTAACAATGGCCAAAACTTCAGTTGTATTAAGCTTCCATAGTATATTAATTCATCAGTCAGATATTCATCTTTTATCTGGACCATATTGGCTGAATGATACTATCATATCATTTTATTTTGAATACTTAGAGAAAAAGATATTCAGAAATGCAAAGGAATTACTGTTTGTATCACCAGAAGTGACTCAATGTATAAAGATGGTTCAGGAAGATGAAATAGCAACATTTCTAGAACCTCTTGGTGTAAGTAAGAAACAGTTTGTGTTCTTTGCCTTAAATGATAATGATACACCAGACATGGCAGGCGGCTCACACTGGAGTCTTCTTGTTTATTCAAAACCGGAAAGCTGTTTTTACCATTTGGATTCTTCATATGTGAGCAATCACAAAGCTGCTTGGGAGCTTGCTAGCCATCTTATGCCCTACTTATCAAAGGGTAAGTAATCAATTTCTTTATCCAGATCTAGTCTAATTTTTTCCAAATTTAAATTGAATCAACATTCAGAACATACATTACCATTTTTCTTAGAGGCTTTTCATCAACAATATAATTATGTTTTGGTATCCGTTCTATAGTTAGTGTTAAAAAACATTTACCCTAATCTTCATATTGATATTTGGAAATCTTTTCAGGTAACATCAACTTCGTGAACAAAGACTGTTTACAGCAGGGCAATGGCTACGACTGCGGGGTGCATGTAATATGTAATGCTGAAAAGCTAGCGCACCATGCCCACGAAACTGGAGAGATTGCCAGCTGTGATATGCATGAAAAGATAAGCCCCTCTGCCAAGAGGAAAGAAATATTAAAAATCATTTACAGCCTCTCTGGCTCAGATTAATTTGTTAATTTAATGTTGTAATAGTTAATGTTGTGCTTTGTTAAAGTAATTTATTAATATTAAAATTTTAATCAATTACATTGATCAATTGGTTTTTCTTCTAACAAAATTAATTGTGGCTTTACTTGTTTGGTCAGGTTTACTTTAACTTTTCTCTGAATAATCTCACCACAGTTCTTATCTTTAGAAAGTGTATTAAAAATAGCTCAGTGACTAGTTAGTAGCTATTTGTGTTCTGGTTTGTTTAGCCATTTACAAAATTGTAAATAGTCTGTTGTGACGCGGTTTTTTTTTAATATCGGTACTTCCGGCAACTGTTTTTAACAGAAAGTGATAGAAAATGGAGCTGTGTGTCTTGTTTGCCATTATTACCAAACCCAGTAAATATCTCCGTTTTCTTAAATCAATTTGGTGTTTGGAATCAACTAGCAGATGGACTTGAACTGTTTTAATCAAAGTTTGAAGATAGTTTAAACTATCTACCTATTTCATTGCGAAAATCTTCGCAATTTGAATTAGGAACACAAAGTATGTTGCAACTACCTACCAAAATATACAGACTAGCATTGTGGTGCCGATTCTCTTATTCACAAACTAACCTAAATTTGAGTTAAGTGCATCTTTCTCTTACCACTTTATTAAGAAAAAGACAGAGGCAAAATATTGGTTAAGTCCTGTAAAATTAAGTTACTCCATAGATAATTTAGACGCGACTAAAAACATGGCGATTAAAAATACGTCGATTTACTTCAGGCGCTGTCTAATTTGACAGGATTAAACTAAAATTTATCTTCTGTCCTTTTCTTTAAGAAATAGATAGAGAAAGATGCACTTAACTTAAATTTAGGCAAGTGTGTGTCCAAGACAGCACCAATATCAAGCTATCCAAACTGTCGAAGTTTTCCAATCAACCCTAATGCCTTAGCAATAAAGTTGAAAATCTTTTTAGAAAATATGGCAGATTATAGAAACTCCATACAATCAAGGTAATAACTATGAAATTGAGTTTAATACACAACATGAAGATACTGATACATGATTTGATACTGTATAGAGTAATGAAGTTCAAAATAGGTCTTAAAATAATACAATAGCAATACAATAAAAACGTTTATTAGATTTTTTTTTCTATTTTTACATTTTTCATAACTTGTTTAGTACAAAGATATCGAGGACCGATATCGAGAAGCAATCCGCTATCAGTATAGATTAAGTAAAGTCGCGGTCTGAAAAGGTTTACCAATTTTGAAAGTACATTTTATATCACACTTTTTTCATTAAAATCTAAAATGCCATATCATGTGACTTGTTACCTTTTAGAAGTTATTATGCAAAATGAGACAACGAGAATAACAAAGACGTTACTAAGCAACGGCGTCGGCTTAGCCATGTTTCGTCTCTATCGTGCACTTGACGTTTGGCAGCTGTGTAACAGTGACAGGTATAGTGCCAAAGTAAGTGCTTTGAAACTCTTTTCTTAATTTCTTGAATTGACATTTGTCAAAAAATATTGTTTGAACGTCGTTTAGACCAGAGTAAAATTTTACGAAATATTTTTTTTCATATCGAAATAAAATGGCAAGTTTAACCCTGGACCCTGGAGCAAGGGACAATCTTTGAACATGGACATAGTTTTATATCATTAGTGCCTCATCACGAAATTCATTATAACTATTGTGATTTACTGTGAGGTTTGAATAAGATGTCACGGCGAAGAAGACCAAATAATAGATCATGGAAATGATTCAGGAAGAAGTGATGATGCCTACTACGAGATAGATCACGCTGTGCTCGAGTGATACCAGAAATACTGATCTATGCGCGTGTCTTGTTGCATCTATGCACTGGTCGTAACTGCGGAGTAATGTTATACTTGATATTGAATAAAGATTTTTTAAGATTTGATTTATTATTTCCTTATATTCTTATTTAAAAAAACTAAATTGGTCGTAGCTGTGGATCCGTACTAGTTCATACTACTCTCAGATTAGTAAACAGAAGGCAGATAGATAGCGCGGAACACCGCGAGTGAGGTCAACAAAGCAAATACAAAACCAAAAGCGAATACAATCTCGAGTCAGTACGGCACGAAGCGTCGCGCCGTAAACATGTCACAGAAAATATTCATATTTTCGAGAATGATGCCGTCTTTTGTTTTTAAACATTGCAAAAATTGTTCCCTAAATCAAAAGAAAGAAGATGGAGTACCTTTTTATAGATTAATATGGTTATTTTTGCCTTTTTAGATGTTATTTTATTTGGAACACAAAACCTCAACAGGAATCTGTCGGTGTTGCTATTTTATTGTGAAAAAATTTACCCTTAAGTTGGGAAATATGTTTTGGACACAGGATTATCGATCTACAAGAATATTTATTTCGAGTGTTTTTTTTTTCTTTTTGGTTGGTATGTTTTATCATGTGTGTGTACTTATCTTGTATGTGTCAAAAGTCTTCGTTAATAAAACTAGTAAATGTTTTGTCTCTAAATAAAACTATGTACACCAGTCGATTCGCCAACATAAAGTAAATATAGTAAAAAACAGTGAACAGAAAAAGATTACTTAACTAATATTTTATATTCTGTCCTTTTCTTTAAGAAATGAAAAGAGACAGATGCATTTAACCTAAATTTAGTAGTTTGTGAATAAGAGAATTAATTAGCGCGTTCAAGTTTCAAACAAACATTTTAGCTTTATAAAATTGTTATACACCTAAGCACTTTATTATTTATATCCCTAAGTTGTTCCATAATTTTAAACACAATAAATCAATTATTATTTTGTACTATCTGCCCGCTTCTAGCTTAGCCAGGGTGCATTTTTTTTAATCAATGTTGTCATACCAACATTGTCCTGACAATTACAAACACAACAAAGTAGATTCACCTAATTAGGCGTAGCAGCAGTTCTTATACTACGCGCGTACCTACATACTTTTAGTAAATTCATAAATAGATTTTAATTAATATAGACAGATAAGAATGAAATATTACGGGTAATTTTTCATCATCCTGGCAACCGGAACGCACACAGAGACGACGTGTTCTTACAGCGCAGTCACGTGGCAGTCACGCACACATGTCTTGACGTTCGCCGCACTCGTAATGTTCCGCGCTGTCTATCTGCCTACTGTTTTATAATCTGAGATACTACTATTATAATTGCGAAAGTAACTGTCTGTCTGTCTCGCTTTCGCGTCAAAACTACCGAAACGATTTAAATGAAATTTGGTACAGAGTTAGTCTATAGCCTGAGCAAGGGCATAGGAAAGTCTTTTATTTAATTCCAAGGGAACGGGAACTACGCGGGTAAAACCGCGGGGGTCAGATAGTATTTACCAAAGATTTTATTCAGTGCTTTTTTTATTCATATTCTTATTCAAAAAACTAAATTAGTCATAGCTGCGGAGTGATGTTATACCAGATATTGAATAAAGATTTTTTTAAACTTTTATTTATTATTTCTTCATATTCTTATTAAAAAAAAATGTTTTTCAAAGTAGGTTTTCTGTATATCAAACCTTTTTAGTAGTCAGTCCATCACCTAAAGCGATTGATTGTCATATCATTAGAAAAAAATAATCTATGATCAATCAAATTATCATGAAATAGACATTTAGAACTTGTGGCCTTAATGTGTGCATGCAATTGTGATCCTTATGGTGGTAACCACTTTCAGACCGCGACTGTACATGATTCTTGAAACCTCAGCATTGGAAACCTACTTCGTATTTTTTTAACATTTGTGTCACACAGCCTTGAAATGCTTTGCCACTTCTTATGAAGCAACTAATTTATTTAACAGGTGTGGCCGAAGATCACACAAGGTTTAAAAGAAAGCCCAACTTTGAGATACAAAAAAAGCAAGGTAACTTTTCAACTCTGGGGAGCCAAGAATCATGTACCTACCTACTGAATCCAGTTATTAAGCTGCACGTTGACGTCCCTTATACCCTGTTTAGGTAAAAAGTATATATATATACATTTTCGTTTTGTTTTAATGTCAGTAAAGAAATCACTCAAAATCTCATTTTTTCTGGAACTTAATCCTTAAACATGGTAGGTAAATAAATTAATTGACTACTTTGTCATTTCCAACTAACAGAAAAGAATAATATTAAGCCAAAAAAATTGTTTGATTAAAGTAAGTAAGTACATAACTACTTCCTTTATAGTAAGGGGAAATAAATCATCGTAAGTAAATAGAAATTCTTGTATGTATTCATATTATATACTCGCACCCATAAAAAGAAATTATGTTTAAAATAATAATACTTAACAATTATTTCGCACTTTCATCATTAGCATTTGCATTGTAGAAAAAATATTGTGACATTATGCAGTAAGGTATACACCACTTACACTTTAACGGTCAGCAAAAACAGAGCAGCAGTATATTAAAATTTTCATTGATTAATTGACACTGAACTAAAATGAAAAAGATATAAAATTTAAGAATGCATAACTGCGTTTAGTATAATATCTTGCACACATTCATCGAGACAGACACGAGTGAGAACTATCTAGTTTTCGGGTTCGCCCTTAAAGTTGTAACCTTTATTGTTTTTGAGGTTCTACCCACCCTCCGAATGCTTCATTTAATACTTCTGCTACTGCAAAGCATAATCTATCCTGGTTGTGATTTGCAATAACTTGGATACCAATCGGTAAACCTTCGCTACTTAAACCTAGTGGCACCGTCGTGGAGGGCAATCCTAAACAGTTAATTATAGCAGTGTAGGAGAAATTAAAAGCCTTTAATAGAGGTTCATTGTGATACGGCGCCGTTGTAGGGTGTGTAGGGAAGAAGAAAACCCCGTCATCCCCGAGCAAGTTGGAGAAGGTCCTCTCTAGATCCTCTCGAAGTTTGAGGTAGTTCTTGTATTTTTCGCTGCCAATTTCCACACCTCCGTAATCAAATAGAGACGTAATCAGACCAATAAACGTGTTGCCAGAGAGCCCAAACAAATTTTTCACCATTTCAAACAAGATGCTTCCTACACTATCGTTCGCCATTATAAAATGGCCGAACCTCTTGGCCCCCTTCATGTTTGCGAACCAAATAGCCATAGCCTTGCGCATTAGTGGTATTTTCTTCTCCTGAGCTTCTATTTGATATTGCCTTTTCAAAAATTCCGTAACCATTTTCATTGCTGTTATAATTTCTGGATCAACAGGGTCCACCAGCGGTCCATCGGTGCTAAATTGATAGTAGTACTTAAGTTTTTTGACATCGACTGGCTCATCTAGGTTGAGTTTCTTAGCGTTGTGTGCGGCTATAATTTTCATAATAGGTTTCAAGTCCACCGCATGTCTGGTTATTGGACCGATACCTGCATAGAAAATTTACGAATAGTTATTTTTACAGCATATAATTGAATACTAATAAGTAAAGAAACATAGCATGGTCCTTTTGCTGTAAAAAACTTACATAGGTACTATATTAAATTCCTACTCCAAATTTTATTTACTAGAGCCCAATTGCTTAGTATTGACTATCCTTTTCATTCTAACTGTTCAACAGAAACCATTGCGGTCTTTACGTTATAGATCGCACTAATTTCTTTATGATTACCTACAAGCTTTGGAATTCATCCCTTTATTTTTTAACGTTTCTTTAGAAGTTGTAACGTTACCCTGGGTTGTAGAGGCCCAGGGAAACAATCACACAGGTAGGTTCGTCTAGGAAACCAGAACCTTAGGGAACTGGAGTCCCAGACGAACAGAAGGTTAGGAAAAGAAAATAAACAGTTATGAAAAGAACAGATATATATTTAAAATTATAGCAATGAGAGTACCTGATCACCCTACACTTTGGCCCAAACTCGTAGGATTTAAAATAAATAGGAGAGGATGTTAAAAACCAGGATTCGGAGGTGCTTCACGTCGTCACGAGGCAGGGTAAGCGCCTCGGCAACGGAGGCCGGAGGCAGAGTAGGCGCCTCGACTACGCTGGCTGGAGGCAGAGCAGGCACCCCGACTACACAGGCCGGAGGCAGAGTAGGCCCCTCGACAGCGGAGGCTGGAGGCAGAGTAGGCGCCCCGGCAGTAGAGGCCGGAGGCGGAGTAGGCGCCTCGACAGCGGAGGCTGGAGGCAGGGTAGGTGCCCCGACTACGCAGGCCGGAGGCAGAGTAGACGCCTTGGCAGCAGATGCCGGAGGCGGAGTAGTCGCCTCGGTAGCAGACGCCGCGCCGGAGGCTGAGCAGGGGCCTCGGCGGTGGAGGCCGGAGGCTGAGCAGGGGCCTCGGCAATTGACGCCGAAGGCTGAGCAGGTACCTCGGTAGCTGAGGCTGAGGCTGGAGGCTAGAAATAGATAACGCAGAAGCGCGTGCAGGAGTAAACTTTAGGTTCCTCCCTATGGCCCTATGGGGAAACCTAAAGTTTACTCCTGCACGCGCTTCTGCGTTATCTATTTCTAGCCTCCAGCCTCAGCCTCAGCTACCGAGGTACCTGCTCAGCCTTCGGCGTCAATTGCCGAGGCCCCTGCTCAGCCTCCGGCCTCCGCCGCCGAGGCCCCTGCTCAGCCTCCGGCGCGGCGTCTGCTACCGAGGCGACTACTCCGCCTCCGGCATCTGCTGCCAAGGCGTCTACTCTGCCTCCGGCCTGCGTAGTCGGGGCACCTACCCTGCCTCCAGCCTCCGCTGTCGAGGCGCCTACTCCGCCTCCGGCCTCTACTGCCGGGGCGCCTACTCTGCCTCCAGCCTCCGCTGTCGAGGGGCCTACTCTGCCTCCGGCCTGTGTAGTCGGGGTGCCTGCTCTGCCTCCAGCCAGCGTAGTCGAGGCGCCTACTCTGCCTCCGGCCTCCGTGGCCGAGGCGCTTACCCTGCCTCGTGACGACGTGAAGCACCTCCGAATCCTGGTTTTTAACATCCTCTCCTATTTATTTTAAATCCTACGAGTTTGGGCCAAAGTGTAGGGTGATCAGGTACTCTCATTGCTATAATTTTAAATATATATCTGTTCTTTTCATAACTGTTTATTTTCTTTTCCTAACCTTCTGTTCGTCTGGGACTCCAGTTCCCTAAGGTTCTGGTTTCCTAGACGAACCTACCTGTGTGATTGTTTCCCTGGGCCTCTACAACCCAGGGTAACGTTACATTTTGGCGCCCCACGTTGGGCGCCAAAATGTAGCATTACCCTGGGTTGTAGAATAAAATAGATCATAAGATAAAGAATAAATGATATTTATGGACCTATAAGGAGGATTATTATAAGAGGTAGAGGATTATTAGAAGAAGAGGGTTACTAGAGAAAGAGGGAGGTTTGCAATTTTGAAATAACTCACACCTTGAAGTAATAAAACTAGGTTTCACCTTGTTCAAGTGTAACTCTATAACAGTTGCAACTGCGAATCGTCACGAGGTAAGGTCTCTTGGTTATTTTGACCTCCCTATATCGTTTGGCGCCCAACTTATTGAACCCTCCTCTCCCTCCTCTCTAAATTCTAAATTACACTTACACAAGTTTCCCTGCTATTTGGTTACTTACTTGGATTTCTAAATTTATTTTTCCTACCTCTTCTAAAATTCTACCTCTCTAATCCTCTTTGAAGGGTATCTATCTACCTACACTTGGCCCTCACTATTTAATTGCAATACTTAATTTTTTTTTGTTTAATTTGTGTAATTTACTAATCTGTATTACTAATATTTTCTGAATTTTCTACTAAGCGAATAACTTTGATTTCTATTGAACTTTGCTTTCTATTGTGAACTAATTGTGAATTTATTTTTGTACTAATTACTTTCTGCTTTATAATATTTTTTTTGACACAATGGCCCATTCTCGTGTGATTGATTACAAAATTGCAAACCTCCCTCTTTCTCTAGTAACCCTCTTCTTCTAATAATCCTCTACCTCTTATAATAATCCTCCTTATAGGTCCATAAATATCATTTATTCTTTATCTTATGATCTATTTTATTCTACAACCCAGGGTAATGCTACAAAGTGCTAAGGAAATCGGGTACAATTAAATAGACTAGCTATGGCAGCTGCTTTGTTTACGCGTTGACAAGACAGACCGAAAGAGAAATCTAAAGCTATAAGAAAACTAAAACGAACAAGCGGTAAGGAACAGCAATTCATTGTTTTATGTAAGAAGATTAAAGTTGCTTACCCAAAAATGAATTCAGTAAATCGGTTTCAGGAATGGGGTACTGTCCGGTGTTTGAAACAATGTTACGTGAAGGCTTGTGCCCGAACACTCCGTTGAAATAAGCCGGCATCCGTATCGAACCACCGATGTCAGAACCTTTAAGCACAAAATTATCATTGTGTTAGAATTAGAATCTTGATGAAAATGAAAACAAAAAAACCTACTCGTAAAAAAGTACTTAATATCCATTTAACAACTACTAACAATGAAGCAAAAACCTATAACTGAGTGATGACTTGAAGTAATACATTAGCGAAATTATTTGGTCAAAAAGAGGAATAAAAGAGATTAGGTTTTACCCTTAACATTGGGCGACAACTTTCAAGTGACCGTGGCCACACAACTCTTAGTACAATCAATTAATTAACTTAATAAATTGAAGGTCGTCGCAAATTACCTATTTGCTTTTATGGGGACCTTTTTAGGTATTAGCTTTTTACCTTGGTAACGACGTATACCATGTATATAATAAAAGTGCTATCTTAAACTATGCGACTTTCAAATAATCGAGCTTCTGCCTTCTACACCCAGTCAATCCCAGCGCCCTTTTTGAGAGATAATATGTGATACATCTAAATCGGGATCATCCCACGCTACGTGACTTGCGGTCTGTCTACAGTCAATGACTTGCAGTTTTGGTTCAAGATACAGGCTAGGTCTTTCTGGTTTATGTTGGCTGTAGTCTTAGGTTGTAGTGTTATTCATCAGGCATTTCCAGCTTGCGAGTATTATCAAGTAATGTAAATGAAACATACCTATACCAAACACGCTGCCGGCAGCTGACTGACAGCATCCCTCACCGCCTGAGGAACCTCCAACAATTCTTGTGGTATTGTAGGCATTATTAGTTCTGCCGTGGATGTGGTTGTGCGTTTCCCACCTGGAAAATGGATTTAGCAATATAACAGTAACACATAAATCACATAACATGACTCATGTTTCCCATATTTTACCACTCATGCAATAAACGGCCGTTCTTGAATATATAAATTGGCGGAGGATATTTCAATAGTGGAAGTAAAACTTTAATATTTGAGATTATTTATTAGTTACAAGGTGGAAGGTTTCTTACGACCCTTAAAATTTCTGCAATTGATATTTATTCAACAAAAAAAAAATGGAATAAGGTAGCCATACCCGGGACCGTAGCTATATCTGGTGACTGTAGCTTGTAACTGAAGATTGGTTGGTTTTGGTATGAAGCATCCAAAAGTTAACAACCCTTATTGTTTTTTCTTCAGAGGTTTAGGCGCGTTTAATCTGGCAGTATGGTCAATAAAATATTGTTGTACTCTTACCACATGCACAATTCAGGTACATTCGTGAGTCCAATAATAATGGCGCCCTTTTGTCTCAGCAGCCTAACGACATCACTGTCTTCTTCAGCAATGATGTCTTTACGTAGAACCACTCCGGCTGTGTGATGTAAACCTGTAATGGCAGGATAGAAAGTCATTAAAAAAATTTATTGGTTGAGTCAGAAGTTGAAGTTAATAAGTAATGAATCAGTTGTGTTAGGTAATAATACTGAAATATTAGTTCTCCATCATTCTAATGCTTATTACCTGTACATTGGCATATTTTTTTATGAAATTAAATACCAAAACGACTGGGTAACATAATAAGTAATAGGTATTCATGATATTGTACAACCTTTAATTTATAATGATATTTTCCATGGCTTTCAATCACATTTCATCTACCCATAGAAATACAAAATACAGTGGCTGCCGTGGCTGGGTATCTAACTAGCTACTACACTAATAATAGGGATGACGACAACATAAAAAAATGGCATTCTGTTGAGCCCGTCTTGTAGATCGGCCAAAAATACGGGACACATATTTTTTGCTTTATCAAAATAATAAAAAATACAAAGATAAAGAGCAACAAAGTTCTGGAGTGGGGGCATAGTGGGGGCTTTTGACGCCACCGTAATGCAAAAATTGTATCTGATCGTGACGTCACGCAAAACTTCAACGCACTGTATCGTCGTCATTTTTCGTTTGCGATAAAAAAGAAAAAATACGTGTCCGAAATTTTTTTTAATAATCTCAATGACGGACTAATTACTTTTTTTTCGTCATCTCGCCTATTGGTAGTTACCTAATAATGTATAGCCATTTGACTGTAGCAGTAATTACGATTCCAAGTAATCTAAGGTTTGGCCAACGTTTTTTAAATCGATTAGTTTCTCCCTATGACATGGTTCTATTATTCATACTTAATAAAACTAGCAATATACACAGTACACCTAACCTGCGCAATCGCATGCACGCTTGCCTGCCATGTTTCCTGACTTTGGCCGTCTTATCTCTGATAATAGTTAACTGGTTAACAATATAAGATAACTTTGAACTTATGCTGATAAAAGTATACCTAAGACAATCCGGTATTTGACACCATCATCAATTGACGTACTTTTTATGAGCTGTCAAAACGCAATTCTCCAATAGACTTTGTATGCCAATACCTGCTTGTGACGTCACAAGCTAGCAACCCTATTGACTAACTATTTATTGATTTTAAAGCAATTAAAAATCCAATTTTACAGTAAATTAAAAACAAATCCGATGCTTAGGACTAATAAAAAGATGGATTTTATAAAAAATATGTCTTAGATTTATCGGTTAATAGTGTCAAATACCGTATTATACTAACAATAGAAGCGATGACGATAATGCACAATTGCACACACCAGTTACTAACAGGCTTTGTGATACTTAGGCCCGTATTAATAAACGTTACTCAGGTCAAAACTCGTAGTTGATGCCCAGCTTAAGATCTTGTTCGTATTAATAAACGAGATTGATTATGAGCTCAAGTTCCGGATTAAGTGTACGTCATCAGCTGAGTGTAGACTGATTAATAAACGAAACTCAACACTTAAGTATTGTACTCATGTGACGTATTCGTTCACATGAAGTATAGCTGATCTTGGTAACTGAGATGCGTTTATTAATTAGCGACGATCTTGAGCTCCAGTCATCGCAATAATCTGGTATCAAATGATATCGCACTTGAGATCGTATTTGAGTAACGTCTATTAATACGGGCCTTAGTCTATTATACCCTTATGCAACCATTATAAGACTGTACTAAGTACAGTCATCAACTTATCGTACCTTTAACAGCTATACAGTCTTTGGTCGTAAAAGGGACGCCAAGGAAGGGTTTCTCTTCTTCTAGTTGGGCGGCGGACTTCGTGCCACTACGCACAAGGTCATCGCTCTCTCGTGCTTCTTTTAATGCCGCTTCAAATCGATCTTCCACGAAGCAATTGAGCGCGGAATTGACATCTTTAATGCGCCTGATACACGCTTCTAGTACTTCAACACTAGTTATCTGTAAATTAATTTAAAAATTAAACTATTGAGTTTAATTTTTCTTACGTGAATAACTTTATTCATACAAAAAAAATAACATTTGAACATAATCCAAGGCCTCTTTTTGCTCTTCACTTATAAATAAATTGCTAAATCTTCCATACCTATCCGGTTTTATATACCTAAAACGAGTTATTTCTGTGTTATTGAAATAGTATCTATGGAAAATCAAACATTATCGTGGCTACCAGTATGATTTTTGCTGCAACGAACGGTAAATTATTACTTTTTCAGCATGGCTTCTATAGTATTCTCATCTACGATTAATTTTAAACCCTAATGAATTGATTAAGACGTCTTCTAGTTTAATTGCATCACAATCAGCAAACTTCCAATGTTTTCGTTAACGAGCACTGTAAGTTTGGAATTAAAACGGGCTGTCGCCACTTCGATCCAGGGCCTGGCAATCGTTACAAAATAATTACTAAGTTTACCGTGAAGTACCTACTTAACAGCAATTATCTTTAGCTTACGTTCGTAGCTTTGTGCTCAATTTGCTGAAACTTTTCCCCAATGCTTGTATTCGAATTTAATCCAATTTCTAAGATACAACAGGTAAACTTAACCAATAGACTTGAGTACTATCGCTTTAGAATAGTATAGATTGATTCTTAATGGGTACTAACAAAGTTATTTATGAAACTGTTCTCATAATATGAAATTAAATCTAACTATCGATAGCTACTGTCTGCGTGGAAAAACATCAATTTGCTCTTTAGGTACATACACTATACAACTCATGGACAGACCCAATGTATCCTTTTATTTATCTAAAGCTTAGTACAAAACTAATGAAATTTTCATGATATTTATACATGCTATTGTACAGCATAAGGTAGACATCAAGCGTTACATTGCGCGGTTTCATTCCATTTGTGATGCTTACAGTCAATTCGTGTCGCATTGTGCGTCCATTAAAATTGAGAATTTACTAGAACGTTGATCAATCAACATCGGGCGTTACGTTTCCTGCTGTCTATTACGTGAAACTATTATATCTCATAATGATAATAATAGTGTAGCACGAAGTTAGTTGTTGTTAACCACCTCCTTAGATTTTGTCCCCGTCGCTTAGGATCTCGTCAGTCCCTTTTGGTTAATAAAACCGGCAACAAATGAGTATTAGAAAGATTCCTCCCATATAATAGTCGCATAACATAATTCCTACGGAGCGTATACTTTAATCAAGTAACTTTATCTAGAATTAATTTAATGCGTAACGTAAAAATATTTACTTTGCTACCTAGGTATTTGTGCTGCAAAAAAATAAATTACTGTTTACCGGATTCTTAATCGTTTTGTTATAGCGTTTTGTCTCAATTTAATCTATGGTGGTATCTTAGCTTTCGTGCCGACGTTATGGAAATAGAAACTAAGTGAAGATTATGAAAATTTCCATTGTTCAGTGAATTCACTAATTAAACACTTAGCTTTTGACCTTCAAACGACAGGCACGAGGCACCGTTGTTTTGGTTTCTAAAATATTCTGTCTACGTAGAAATTGCACGACAACCCGAACAAAGCCAAATCTAAGTTGCTTTATAAATTGTTCCAATTTTGGGCAGCACCAACTTTGACTTCAAAATAAACATGTAAAAAAATCTATAAAAGCAAGTGTCTGGTCTTTAACCTCATTAGACATTAGACCACTTTCGACGTCAATACTATTGTACAGATGATCTAACTGAGACAATGCAATTGTAAAGCGGTTTATTGACAATGACAACACACGCAACAAAGGCCTTTTTTACGCTGACTTTATATTTGAATCGTGAACTTATTAAGTCGTCTAGCAGATAATAAAACATAACAACGCTATATAAATAAAGTACATAACTATTCATTCCAATTAAAGAATTATAGATGGCGTTTTAGTAAAGAGCAGATGCTTGCTATCAATATATAAACATGAATTTACAAGGTGGGTGACACATAGGTAGAGGTGATTCCGAATGTCATTCTCGAAAGGGTCCTGTCTGTCTGATTATGAATGCGTCACTTTGAATGCCAAGGTTACAAGTTGAACTTGGAAAAGTTTTTGTTACCTACACGTTCTAGCACTAAATAATTGGCCAATTACTTATACATTAATTAAAGTTATGTATATTTATGTTAATGAAGAACAACAGGACTGGACAATATATTAACAGATGTATGATATGATACAGCTGCTGAAAGTGATAAAGGATATGAAAGCAGGTCAGGATATTTAACCCTTGTTAAAAGCTGAACATGTATTGCAAATTGTCTATTATATCCATAGCCATTGCAGCGGTATTAGGTACATACCTATTTCCATTGTACATTTTTTAATAATCTAATCGTTTTGCTATTCCCAGATAAGACCGTGCATAAATGAGTCGTAATTTTTCATAGTTTGGACTTTGTTACTGTTTCTAAAGCTTGAAATATCGACATTTTGTTACTAAAGTGTATTTTTAAATGCATACTTATAGCAATCGAATATCTCATGAATACCACTGTTATCACTGTGTGTAAATGTAAACATGACATTGAACTACATTATAAGTTTGGAAACAACATGAATAGGTAATACTGTCGAATTCAAATAGTCTGGAAAAAATTTAGTAAGTACTTATACAATTTCCTGGTTACGTAGAAACACATACTGGTTACTTGCATCATGTGCTTCCTTTTTACATATTACATCATTTGCTATTTAACGTGTACCTACTACTAGCGAATCGTTGTCATGCTCATGTTCAGAACACATTTGTTTTTTTAGCTTCGTCTTACAACGTTTTTCCGTAAACCAAATATACTCTCTATTCTACTTCGTGAAATTATAAATTTATTACAAGTAAAACTTACCTCTTTATTCCGAATTTTCTTTGCTACTACGATAGCAGGCTGTTTGAGTATATCATCGTGTATTGGTGGTATCTTTTCTCCATCAACTCCGTAATATAAACTTAAGATGAACCTCCCGATACTGGCAATAAATAATCTCACTGCATGAAGTACCCTTAACTTTAGTCCTATAGATCTTTCTTTTACAATGGTACACATATTTACGTTAACTCTAAATCACTGCTATTTATAAACTTAGCACTTGGAAACTACCGCTCTTGCCACTATTGCACACTTTATTTGAAAACAATGTTAGAAGTTTTGACGGCAAACAACCTGCGACAACGCCTGTGTGTCGCTCATATACAACGAACTTCAACTCAATGAATGAGCGATATAAACCGAGGACACATCAGCTTGTGTAGCTACGTCACGCGTTTAGTGTTGTCAGGACAGCGGCTGTCTCGCTCTGGCGCAGTAGATTGAGTGTGGGCCGAGTTGCGGCTTCGCGTCGTGCGTCCTTCTCCGACTGCTCACCGGCTTGCCGAACCTTGTTGCCGGCCAGTTCAACCGAAGCACGTTGTTTTCTATAACCACGTAAATTGTGTGACGAATAATAATATAGATAAATAAAGGCTTGTGTGGGACATGACATTGATCGTCGTGAGTCAAAAAATAAACTTTTGCTTGAGAGTTGTCGGAAAGATTATTTAAATGTTGAACTAAGTAGCACATTATGTGTTTTATTGTATTGGGGTCGAATGCAAAGAACTGCTGAAACATTTCATCTATTTTACAGCTTTTATAGGGCTAGGCAAAGATACGAAACACATTTCAGTTACAAATACTTAGTTTATTGAACATGAAATCCGGTGAATTGGATTTATATTAACTTAAGTCTACTATAATAATATTTGCATTATAAACATCGCCCCATCGCCCTTATAACGTTGATATAATAATTACGACTTCAGTTTATAATTGTTAGCTTTTGTGGAATATTCACTTTTTTTAATTAGTATTTTTTATCAGATACAAAAGGATCGAACTGTTGACATTTTAATTGTCAAGATTTTAATAAAGGATCTTATTGTTCTATTATTTAAATGATGTTTTTTTTTGTTTTTAAGCCCAAAAAAGCTTTGATGTAAGTACGTAAATAAATTACATTCCCGTCAAACAAAACAAACCTTTCAATTTGCTGATTATAATCACTACAAACAAATTATTCAACAACATCAAAAATAATATAAATTATTTTGTAGAATTTATTTATTTGTAATAAGACACCGCTAAATATTGACCCTAAGATTCGTGGTGAGATGTTTATTTATTTAAGACACATCAACAACACAAACATTTTTTACATCTTATTCTAGTGTTGGTGTCAGACGTGCACAATATTTTTGATCTTTAAAAGCGGTTTTTCTATTTCTTTCGATGCCTTACGACTGGCCTTAAATAGAAAGACCGATCACAAGCTGAAATGAATCGGTACTATTAATTTCTTAAACATTCTTGAAACTACGACATTCATTTATTATAGTATTTACATATAATGTCACCATTGTTACAATAGAAGCTTATACTTAAATTTATTATGTTGCCAATACCATTATAGTGTTGTTTTATATAACTTTTTTAATCAATACCGTATTTGAAATGGGCCAACATTTCATACAAAATTCTGAAAAGTTTTAAACATTATACTGCTTTGTTCTCTTAGCGAAGTAAACAAACTTGAAAAGATGTAAACTGATGTTAACATTAGATTTAGTATATTTATTTATCCGAAATTTTAAAAGATCAAAGAAAGCTTTGAGAGGTATCTTCTGTTTGTTGTTTTTATGTAAGCAGTATTTCACTTAGTGCTTTCATATATTATCACTAATTAATCACAATAACATACGCTTTCGCATCACACTATGTGAACAGCCAAAAAGTAGACCAGGCTATATTTAATTTTATTATTCTAGTTACAAAAGATTCACCAGACTCCTCAGTAACTCCACATACGTATTGGTTTTCAAACGTGTAGCACTTATCGTTTCTTTGATTACAGAGTAAAATGGACCGCTCTCCAGAAAGGCAGCAGAAATCGACTCGAAAAATATCGTTACCAACAGTCCTTTGTACTCCCGAGGTTTCCGAAGACAAATCCGATATATCTAACAAAATAAATTCTTGCATTTCTTCGGATTCCAAAATGTCACTTCCGTCCAATTTGGGCACCCCTACGTCACCGCTAAGATTATCCTCTCCTATATCATTACCGTCGTCGCCATGCGTGAAGAGTTCCCCGACGTCGTCGGCGAATTCGTTACCGAACCCGACCCCGAAGCCAGTGACGTCAAACGCTGCAACTAACAACGTGAACAGCGGTTCTGCGACCGGTAAGTGCTATAAGTGCTGTTGTGTAGTAATTAGCATCCTACTTGCCGTTAGCGGAGATCGGAAATAAGTGCAAGTAGCTTAATGACTTATTATGCAATATGCGCGAAAATATGGTGAACGTGAAATACAGTACGAAATCTGTTATCTCTACAGTATTATCACGATGTGATATTGTGATGTCATTTTCCGTAGTATAAATATATTTCTGTAAAAAACAGATGTTCCAAGCATTTTACCTCCTAGGATTTTTTATAATCTTTAATTACATGACATGAGATCAGTTTTTTGGTAACGTTAAGGCAAAACTCTGTAGGGAATAATAATATAAATAAACCGATTATAAGATTATTTGTAAATTATCCTTGTGGAATATACAGACAGAGTTCCTGAAACCTTATTATAAGATTATACTGATGCTGTTCTATTTTTAGATCTTACATAATTATTAAATCATATCACGGTAACAGTTTGGGTGGTTGTGTGTCCCTTCGACTGTATAAATGAGTCGCTGTTTTGAACGACACCTTAATCATTTTAGATGTGCTTAATTTTTGCCCTGACCTTGTCAGGGTCATTAGAATATTTTTTGTTATGGCACATGTAACTAGTCGATTGATCTTAATGCGTCATTGAATTAATTATATTTTTACGGCGTTTTTTTGAATTCTTAGTCATATTAGACCTCTTCTCATATAGAGAAGGCATAAGCATTAAACACAAGTTCATCACGTTTGCTCAAGGCGGATTGATCTTGGGTGTATATTCAAGTCCCATGTTTCCTCACGATCGATGTTTAGAATATTTGTAGTACAATACAGCTTAAAGGTCGCATAAAGTGCCTGCAGACAGCAATCGCGAGAAATGCCAATATCGATGCATCGCGCTGAGACTTTTATACTACCGAGTGTCGATATTATTTTGCACATTACAAATTAATTGTGTTACGCTTTGCTCTAAATAAGATTACTTACATTTGGAAATAATTAGCTAATCCAGATAAACACGATAAAGATAGGCACCTTACTTCATTATCAATTCATTAATAGAATTCCGTGAAATACGTGTATGAAATTATACACCTTTGCGGCTTTAATTCTGAACAATTTTCCCCACAAATAATACATTCTGGGCACACGTTACTTACAAAATCACATTTTCGATCGAAACTTAATATAACCTTGTATTTTGTATTCTATTCTCGCATTTCGTTACATGTAGATATTCAGAGGTGATATTTACTAGAATTATTATATTAGACCCACGTAGGTAGGCATCTATATATCTAAATAGTTTAAGTATTTGTGAAATATATAAATGGTAAATACTCGTAAACGGTTTATGTATTTCACTTTCTTGAGTGAGTGTTTTTCCAATTACTTCTCGCTTTAGAAAGTTTCTTCAGGAAGGTTGTTATGTGAAATGCATATATAATACTGGCTTTCGCCCGCGGCTTTGCCGGCGTTTATATCATACTTCCATTCCCTATTTTATTTACCCTTTTAGGAGTCGGATTTCCGAAAATCCTTTCTTATTGGCATGAAGCAAACAACCAGTGGAGTGCGCATAGGCATGTTTTTGTTCTAAATCAAAGTCACCAGATAACGAAGGGGTCGTGAGCCCGAATCACCCGTATGCGCGGTCAAGTGGTTGTATATAGTCTTTGCTTATTGGATACCTACTCTTTACAAAGGACAAACCCTCTAGGACAAGCGGTTTGGGCTGTGCGTTGATATAACAACAGAAAGTCAGTTTACCATTTCACAATTCTTTGAATTTCTCGACTTCTCTCTACAATCTATTACAGATTGTAGAGAGAAGTCGAGAAATTCAAAGAGTTGACACACAATCGTTCTATTTAAATTTTCGTTACAATCTACACTAATATTATAAAGAGGGAAACTTGTTTGATTGTAATGAACAGGCTCAAAAACTACTGGACTGATTTTAAAAATTCTTTCACCATTCTAAAGCTGCATTATCCCTGAGTAACATAGGCTATATAATATCACGCTATGTTCCACGGGAGCGAGGCGAGGTAGTAACCAAAAACATAACGTAACGCGGGTAAAACCGCGAGGAACAGCTAGTATTATATAACTTTAAACAAGAATCTGACAGACACGAAAAGACGGACGGACGGCGGAAGCTTAGTAATGGGGTCTCGTTGGCGCCCTTCGGGTACGAAACCCTAATAATTAAACTGTTCCTTACGGAAACTTAGAATAATGCGAAAGGGTGGAACCAGGGGTGTGAGCTCATAGGATCATGACCCTTCCTGGTCAGGCCGATCACTGAATAATTATTTAATGGAATAGCGTACAGTATTTGACTAAAATTCGGCTATCATCCGCCCTTGACCGTACGGTGAAAATATATGAAACCGTAGAATTTTTCTTTAAACTTTCGAACACAAGTGATTCGAAAAACAATTAAAAGACAATAGCAGAGTGACAGCCGGCTGTTGCTTAGTCGTCAAAAGGTTAATATTTCAAAGTTAGAGGTTGATCAAATATATTAAAAGTTTTTCATATTGATAAATAGGTACAGTCAGCATCAAAAGTCGCTGTACACATTCAGATTTTCAAAACACTGTATACTATTATCCATACTAATATTATAAATGGGAAAGTGTGTCTGTCTGTCTGTCTGTCGGTCTGTCTGTCTGTTTGTCTTTCTTTCACCGCAAAACGGGGCGACGGATTGACGTGATTTTTTAAGTGGAGGTAGTTGAAGGGATGGAGAGTAACATAGGCTACTTTTTGTCTCTTTCTAACGCGAGCGAAGCCGCGGACAGAAGCTAGTCATCTATAAATTGCTCAACAAGATAGGCGCCAGTATTGAATGAACATCATTAAAAATACATAAAACATTAAACATAACACATTAAATAGATGATAATAGTATACAGTGATTTTGAAAATCTGAATGTGTTCAGCGACTTTTGATGCTGACCGTACCTACTTTCAGTCCAAAAATTACCATTAAATTAAAAGTCAACCTGTATCAACACAATCAATGTTCATTTATTAGTTAAGTAATTGTTTCCCTTATCACCATGTTTTATAATTAAAAAAGCCATCGGAAATTCAAAACCGGGCCCGACCAATAAAATTATTGGTCTGAGACCGACCCTTCCTGGGAGAGGCAATATTAATCTTAATTTTCATAATGTTATTATAAATTTATAGCTTTTATTAGAAACTTCAGTACTGTCCCTTGTACACTTAATAGGGTGTTGTCATCAAAATAATTTACCAACAAAAGAAAAATAGTTTGAGCAAGATTATAAATGGTGTAGATAACATGAAAATAGACTGGAATAATTCTGAAAACGTTGTAGAAATTGTCTAGCTCCGTTGTATAATGAATAATAAACTCAAAGAAGAATAATACCTAGGTAGATAAACGTCTATTTTTATACTACGAGTAGTATTGTAATGGAATAAAGTCTGTTTATAAGTTTATGTTTACAAGAAGTGTTTGTTTGGTGCAGCTGTGATTATGATGTTATATCTTTCCCTTTAAAATTTCCTTTGTTTACATAACTCCCTGTTTAAAATAATCTTTCTTTGAAGAAAATCTTTACCACAAAAAATATTTTACTTACAGAATTTTTGCCAAGTCATTTACATATTCTAAGTTTATGGTTAAAACCGGTTTATTTTATTTGGTATGAACTTTTTTTAAGAATTTACCATTTTAAAACTTTACGTTAACCTAAACTAACCTGTTTATTCTACTAGCATCATGTGGTCCATTCTGAAACAGGATTTTTCTTACTACTGTAAAAATTTGATTCTCTTTCTATGTCGTACGGCTGTAATTCCTCTTTGCTACTGCTGTAAACCGTTTATGTGTACAAAAAACTTTAATGTAAAAGTTTTTTCCTAAACCGGGTCAATAGAACGCCCGAAAACAAAAAGGTTTTCTCGTCAAGTATATTATAACTTTAAGCGTAAAAATATTACCGTATTTGACTTGCTTGCAGACAAAGCCTTGCAAAAGCTAACCTCAGACATAATTGACGACCCCGGATTATGCTACGGATTATGACTTATGATACAACGTTTCATGAATCTAAATTAACCGAAGTACCCACCCGACTACAGCATAGTTATTCAATTTATCATATCTATACAGAAACCATAAACTTAAAAAGTTAGTTTGGATAAACGCGCTGATCTCTGGAACTACTGCTTCGAATTGGAAAAAAATATTTGAGTATTGATTAGCCCATTTATTGAAGAAGGCAGTTTATATAACATCACGCTTGCTAACCAAAGGCAAGGGTGAAACCCTTGGGGATAGCTAGTCTTCTTTGTGTACGTCATTTTTTTTGTCATAAATTGCGGTCGCTGAATTTACTAGGCGACTTCATTTCATGGTTCATGAATCTTCTTCTTGATAATAATCGAAAAACTTTAGAGCGAATCATGAAAATAGGTACTCAGCAGGTCCTAAAAGTCTTAATTGTCTCTACCGAAAATATAAAACAGTGTTGTAATTAAATGATCGTCGTAAATGTAGAAAGCTTGTAGCACACGGTACCGGCTATTCATTATTCAGTTGGTCCGTCCATTGGAAGCCATACAGTATGGCCGAATATTTGATTAAGCTAGAAAACGGTTTATAACATTATACGGTTAGGTGAGTAATTAATAATTTAAGGAACGTTGTAATTCTGATTTTTTTGTCTACCTTGGTAGATTTTATTACTCTGGTGCATAGAAAATAGTTGAAGTAACTATATTATAACCAACTAGCCAACCGACCTGCTTCGTAAGGGTGTTACGAAACTTTGAAAATCCTGGGTTTTCTCTACTATAAATTGCACGTATTATACACATAAATCTTCCTTTTTAATCACTCTATGTAATAAAACAACTGCTAGTCTTGCACTTATAAGATCATAATTTGAGGCTATCGGTAAATAAACAAAAAAAAATATATAAATCAATAGCTATTGGAAAAGTTCTAGACTTACAGCTTTTTCTAAATCGTAAAAATCGTTTGGGCTTGTACTGATTTTGACCCCTGTCAAATTAGTACAAACCCAACAAATTTTATTTGACTTTGCACGGCAATTTGTTGTATATATGATTTCCGGTATTTCGATTATTTCTGAAGTTTATGATACTGCACGAAAAATACTATCCATGAATGGTGTTTCATTATGGTTGATGACTCATCAGTTCTAACAAACCAAAGAAGAGATGAGCAACTTATAACTAATGTGTGTACTATTCCTTCAATTCTTAGAACTGATATCTCATCGCCTTGAAAGGAAACAAACTCAATAAGAATACTCAACAACAAATGTTTAAGACTCCTGACATTTTCCCTCACTTTCCTGAAATTCTCTGTAATTTAAACTTATTTGAGAAAAGCTTTAAACCTACCGAGATGACATTTTTAGTTGATTTAAATACACAATCCTCTTAAATGTAGACAATTTAAAATATGTCCTCACGGAACGTTAGCTGAGCGGTTTTCTTGGAAAAAGTATCGTTACGTCATCGTCTGCCTAGCCCTTTCCCAATTATATTGGGGTCGGCTTGCCGGATTCAGCTGGATGCCAGTGTTTTACGTGAAGCGACTGCCTATCAGACCATTACAACCCAGTTGCTGGGCGACCCGAAACCCCTTAGACAGATCAGACTTTGGCTTCTGTCTACCCGTAACGATTGTCAAAGTTCGGCTGCCATCGGCTTAACGTGGTTTCCGAGGCACGGAGTGTCAGTGATGTCCAAGATAAACTTTAGAAAGTACATATGAATTGAAAAAGTTACAATGAGAGGCGGGCTCCTAAACCACTGGGCCATCACGACATTGAAAAAATATATTACTAAATTAAACAAGCATTAATTAACCATTATTAATAGGAATAAATAACATAATCCTCGGTTACCTAACACTTCTAAAACTCATCAGCTCAACATTTTAATAAGATTGATTTAAAGAGATGTAAAACTGCCACAGGGGGATAAAATATATTGTTTTTCGTTACCTACCACCACTTCGAAAGGAAACGTTTCCAACTTTGTGATTCATTCCTATTGTTGTGACCTTCTTAAGTTAACGATATTCGTGACTGTTCCCATCTAACTGATACAACTTTTGCAATTAAAGCTGCGTAACGGGTAAAAGATCGTTTGTCTATCTGCTAAAGTATTTATGTTTAAATTACGGACGGAAAGTAGCGCAATCGATTAGACGGTTACCTAATAAACAAACCTGCCACACCGCTATATTTCCCCATTATTGAGACAAACGTTGAAGGCTCGAGATTAAGGCTGCTGTGAATTGGCCACTATTGCACACTATTTCGTCATTATGGTCCATAATCCGTGATATTGAACTTTATTTTGGCAATTGAGTTGATATGCAATCCTGAAAGGTTCAAGTACCCTCATTGAACCTTTTGGCCTTCACGGGACCCCAATAAACATGAGGATTTAGCAATTTTTTCAGGACGCTGAAAATGAGAAACCCTCATCGACTTCATTCATATATTCCGCAGTTGAGCGCAGAACGCGACGGAGGGCGGGCGCGTCCCGTGCCGCTTTCCTCGACAATGCCGATACTAATTCGTTTTAGTTTCCTTATCCGCGTGAAGTGAAGTGGCAATTAGTATGTCGTATGCCTGTCAGCTAGCGTGGTGTACATAAACTATTGGCAACCCCACACACGCGGAATGACTCTCAGGAAAATCTTAAACTTTTTGTCTAATAAGCTGTTAAATTAAAAAACTTTCAGAAGAAAAAGTTTTATCTTGTATGAAAAATAAATACTTAGATAATTTATGAATGTTCAAGATAAACATAGAAATAGAAACCCGTTTTCTGTAGAGTTGTATTGAATAGAATAGTTATTGTAAAGTATAATGCTTGAATAGGGTTTTGTTGAAAAACAGTCGTATATTATGAGTATAATGCGAAGACAAAGTTAGACAATAGTGTTGGTGTGAGGCACCGGGATGCCTTGTTGTGGCTGCTGGTGGAACGGCAGACAGAGGCATCGACCCCCCGACCCAGACACTTCAGGTTATTTTCCACCCCATTTTCTTCATAAAATTGCTTGCTGTAAACCCAAATGGATATAAAACCAATGAATCGCGGGATGATGGATAAGCGGTTCTTTGTCCATTGAGCTTTTACCGCTCAACATTATTACTCCGATCTGTGTGGGATGAAAATGTTTGTGCGTTATGGAATTTTCTCATGAATTGCAAAAAGTTAGATAGTCATCGTTATCGCTTATTAGCCGAGTGCTCTACTTATAATTTTATCTCATTTGTTTAATCATATCATTAAATAAATATTCTTTATGAGACGTGCGTTTTCCCATTATCTTTTATTACAATTGCTGAAACTCGTAGGTAATATTTCCATTTATTACCCAACTTGGCAGACAAATAGTGTTCTACTATGACCATGTTTGGTGCGGTTATAAATTGGAACCGCGGTAAAAGATGTGGCTCTTTTGACATAATACTTTATTTATTTTACGTCTTCAACGGAAGCCAATTTTGCCAAGGGTCGATAAAAGAGCTATTTGCTCTTTAACTAATTTTATTGTGCTAGGAAATTGTTTGTATCCTTTATATTACTACGAGTTATGTGGAAACTGCACATTGGCTGAATTTAATTATTTCAGACCTTGTTCCATTAGCTACATCAAACGGGAACTTCAAACTAAGGGTCTCTTTGAACCAGATATAATTAATCAGTTAACATGACCATACAGTACGTACCGGGTCACAATAGCACTTCGATGTTATCAAGGACCCTTTCTGCCACGTACGAGGACCGGTTTCGGAATCATCATTTGACAATTTGACAAGAAAGGAGTTTCAGGAGTTTATACACTCGTGCCATTTACGTAATTGTCTTAAACTTTTGACTTGACAATTGTACGCACATCCGGATGCAAACAATGGGCCTTTTAACCCTAAACTTTGACGTGTTTTTGATAACTGAAAGTATACGGCCATTGTTCACAGACCCGGTTAAAAATAAAAACATATCCTTAAAAGTGGTCCTGAACAAACAGAAGTGATTTATTTACGGATTATAAAATGTAGGGACTTTTTCCTGGGACCCATGGACGAAACTCGGGCATAATTGATGATTTTCCTGTAACAAAGTGTTTCTACAATGTTTTTCTTGTCCTTGTAATCAGAAAAGCTTTTTAACAAGACAAAAGTTATCGCTGTAATTTAAAAATCTCTCGCTGACACAAAAAGTGTTAAACCAATTTAACCGATAGAAAGTCAAGGGTCCTAATGCGGCCCTAAATTTACGCATTGTAAGCTTGAAGGCGAAATGAGAACTTTACTTTCTGAGAATCGATTTATTACTAAAACTAAATGTGAGTTTACTTAAATGGTTACCACATAAAACGAATACCCTATGCTTAAAAATACATGTTTGCTCATTGTTTTAGTTGTCAAAGGAGAAAAGTAACAACAAAAGTAATCTTTATTTACAAGAAATTTAAGTAGACGTAAAAAGAGATATTAAACAACCCCATTTTAGTTGCGAAAAGAAAATCGTAAGAAAAATCTTTATTTACAAGAAAATTAACTGCCCATGATTAGAAAAAAAAGGAAAAAGCATTTCCAAGCATCTTGCAACACCAGCAAAGGTGAATGTAATTGTGACGAATGATTGGGGCTTGATTTATTTCCCTCATGGTGGCAGGATACGTGACAGGCAGCACTGCCCACAGGCTGAACTGTCCTCGAGCCAATATCCGCAGTTTTATTGCGAGGGTGACACTCACCGTATTTCCTTTTCACTGTTAAGAAAAAGGTTCTCGATGTCCCTAGCAGTAGGCAGTGTAGGTACCAGACGGTCACGTTTCGTACGATGTCAGGCCTATAATAACTCATTTTTCACCCAAATATACAGCTTTCGGCAACGAGTCGGTGTTATTGCCAATGTATAAAATCTCAGATTAAAACGGAGCTCATGACTTTCTGTGAGCTTAAACTGTGGCTTACATCATACTAAATTTCATTAATATCAATTCAGTGGTTTAGCTGTGAAATCGTTACAGTACAGATACCTAGACGAAGTTACTTTCACAATTATAATATTTGTGTGGATTGATAAATAAATAAATTGAAGGGCAGATCTATCAACTTCGGTTGTCCTTTACCATTTCAGGTAGCTAGAATAATTGACGTGATTTGACTGCCGCCCTACTAAAGAAAATGGCTTAGTATAAATAAAAAGCTAGACCGCCTTCAAATAATCCCTTTGTTTGACCTTAATTACACGGAACACAATAGCAATTACGTAGACGAAAGAAAATGTCACTAAAACATTAACTTTTATAGTGAATTAATAAAATCCATTCTAATATTATAAATGGGAAACTGTGTCTGTCTGTATGTTTGTGTGTCTTTCACGGCAAAACGGAGCGACGAATTGACGTGATTTTTTAAGGGGAGATAGTTGAAGGGATGGAGAGTAACATAGGCTACTTTTTATCTCTTTTTAACGCGAGCGAAGCCGAGGGCAAAAGCTAGTAAATAATAAATAAAAAATTAGTATTGTCATTGTCATGTGTCAGTTCATAATTAGTATTTTCTTTTATTTCTTTATTTATTCCGGACTGTATCACGGAATATCGAGGTATTCATTATGGTGCGACTTTACTTGGTTTATTTATTTTATCAAAATATTTGTCTTACTTAGGTAATACAAACTACACTCTAGGATTATTAAAACAATCTTCATATTACGTTACATTGAACACGCCAGAAGTTTGCCAAATATGCCAAGTGATGTCGCACTATTATATTAATAACTTGTTGTTTTTTGTGGCTTTTCGCCTCTATATCATTAAAAAACTACAGCTCTGTGCAGACTTCATATTACTATAAGTACAAATGAATGCAATAAAGACTTTAAGGTTGAGTTTATATCTAGCTTTCGTGGTTTCGGCTGTCTCGTTAATTACTACATTAAAAATATAAATAAATATACATAAATACTACATTCGTCTTTTTATATATGTCATCTATCGATGACATTTAAAATACATGTACCTAATAGTAATTAATCTACCTTGACCTTTCCAATTTTATCTGTGACATGTATTTAGGTATTTACTTAAAATAGATAATTTATTCTGGTTTCCTATATTATTATGTACATTACGGATACCTGATTGTGGTCACATATGACAACGAATGTTAAATTAAAACCTCTACTAATTATAATTATACTAGCTTCTGCCCGCGGCTTCGCTCGCGTTAGAAAGAGACAAAAAGTAGCCTATGTTACTCTCCATCCCTTCAACTATCTCCACTTAAAAAATCACGTTAATCCGTCGCTCCGTTTTGCCGTGAAAGAAAGACAAACAGACAGACAGACAGACACACTTTCCCATTTATAATATTAGTATGGATTGTACTCATGCAAATAATTATATAATAAAAATAAAAACTGATTGCCTATCATGATAAAAGTATTGGTATTAATTTTCGTATTTATTGACTATAACCAGCGTGAATGCAAAATTTTAATAATGGAAACAAAAGGAAGAAGAAAGTTAAACTTGTAAACACGATGGTGTTAAAGTATATGTTTTCCTTTAATAACTGAAGTTAACCCAAAAATATATTAAACGCACATATTTTACTTATATATAAAATGGTAAACTGACTGATTGACTGACTAATTGTTGATATACCTATCAACTCACAGCCCAAACCGCTTTTTGGTAATTCCAACCGTAAAGGGGTAAATTAGGGGATAAAAGTTTCGACATTCACGCGAGAGAAGCCGCGGGCGAAAGTTAGTATTTTATAATTTCATTGGTTAACAAACACGCTGACGGCGCGCAAACTTTAACTGGCCTCGCCGATGCGTTGCATCCCACAAACTAAGGTATGTTATGTGCCTGTGCATCAGCACCCTTCTACCTTAATAAACCAGAACAAAACAACGCTGCTCTGCAGCAGAAAAGGTGGTAGTAGTTCCTCCGACGAGCATTTTCATTCACATAAAGAACTCTACAAATGCTAAAAAAAAGTTGTTACGATCCAACTACAAATTTACTCTACGCGTTCTCGAGACAAAGAATCTTGACAGACAGACAGGCACATAATAAAGTGATCCTATTAGAGTTCCGTTTGTCCTCTTGAGGTACGAAACCCTAAAAATAAAGTATAGGTCTATTTAGAAACTGCTTTGTCTCAAATCCGTGGGATTTACGGTAAATACCTGTGTGTTGAGACTAAAAATAGACTAGGTCGGAGGCAAGACTAAGAGATTACTTCAATTAATTAAAGTGGTCTATAAGAGGTCCCGCGTGTGGAATTACACGTATGGAAGGATTAGACTGGAAGAAAATACCCATTTAAACTTACGCAGAAATCACGTAACACTTAGCAAATTTACACACGTGATAATCGATAAATATTCATAGATATATCATTGGACATTGATACCAAATTATTTCTGGTATTATCAACTACCTATGTTTAAGTGATTTAACAAAACTAATTGATTATCATATCATTATTGAACTGATTAGCGTTATGATATTCTGTAATTAAATGTCAATGTTCCACGCCTCATTAGATATAGATAAACTTCATATCACGTAGGTTTCAGTTCTCTGGCATTCAATATCACACGGAACTCCGAAGGGTTGTTTCAAACTTCATAATATCACGTTCGCAGCCTAGGGTTAATAATGTCGGCTTTAGAAAACACATTCTAGAGGGAAAAACTAGAACGCTGCCATTAAAAAACAAATATCAGAACTATAAAAGCCAGAGCAGTTGTTAAAACGACTCAGTGCACTTGCTGTATAACTTTGTTAACAGTCTGTATATAAATTGACAGATTTTTGTGAACATAGAGCCGTGATTTTTCAGTTACAGAATAGAGCTTGCACGGCTTGGACAGATCCACTCAAATATGTGCTTCTCCTATCAAGAGAGCACCTTACCTACCTATTAACCTAAATGATCCTCGCATGATTTGACCAATACGTATAGATTTCAAGGGAGACCTTGACCTCTGAGTTTGTTTCAGAGGTTCCTTTTTAGTCGGCTAGGAAACGACGCGACGGCTCCATCTTTTGCTTAAAATAATTAAAAAACAAAACTGACGTGTAAGTGTTATTTTTAACCAGTTTGCAAAATAAATATTTTTTTATCATTTTTAGACAATTTTATTGGTAGTTTGTTTCGACGGTTACATCACTGTATATTACGTATCTATCTATAAATCCTTATCCTTACTAATATTATAAATGCGAAAGTAACTCTGTCTGTCTGTCTTTCTGTCTGTCTGTCTGTCTGTCTCTTCTTCACGCCTAAACCACTGAACCGATTTCAATGAAATTTGGTACAGTTATAGTCTGGGACCCGAGAAAGGACATAGGATAGTTTTCATCCCCCGGAAATCCCCCGGGAACGGGAATTATTACTCCACGCGGACGAAGTCGCGCGCGGGCAAAAGCTAGTCAATAATAAAACAAAGCCTGCCACCGCGTCTGTCTGTCCGCAATAAACTGAAAATTTTATTGACCGGATTTTCATGCTGCTTTTTATCCATTATCAATAGATAAGAGTTCACAAGGAAATATTAAGTGAAGTATATAAAAACCGAGAATGTCAAAGATTTATATTATAACACACGTTCGAAGCAAGAGCGGCAAACATCTTCTTGTATTTAAAATTCTCGTGTCACAATGTTAGTTACCTTACTCATCCAAAACGGCTTTACCGATTTTTACCAAATTTTATATGCATATTCAGTAGGTCTGAGAATCGGCTACTATCTATTTTTCATACCCTGGCCCTAAGTGATAAGGGTGGTTATGTTCACCCTTAACATTTATAACGCGGGTGAAACCGTGGGTGGCAGCTAGTATAATATAAAAAGACATTTGACAGACTGACGTACGGGCTTTACGTCAGTCTGTCAAAATTTGCACGACGGGTTTACACTGTCGGTAAGCATTGAGAATGAATTTTGGAAATTCAACTTCTAATGGGCTAAAATAATTGATCAAAGTTTAATACATCCAGGGTGGCGAAGCCGCTGGGAATAGCCATAGTATTCATTCACGACACTTGACCACAAACAAAAGTTAACCGTGCGTTAACTGCTTTGTGTCACATTGTAACATAGGTATCGTGACGTCATAATATTCCATTGCCTTTTTGGTCTACTAATAGTGTCGTGCATTATAACGAGCTATTGATTGTTTGTTAATTTAGCAACAAATCAGACAGCTTCAATCGGTCAAGCGGTCACTCCGCGTCAAAAATTATATTAAAATGTTTTGTTGCATTTCGAAAGAAAAACGCGCGAGTGAGTTCTCAGATTCCAGCTCCGATGATTCCGAGGTACATTACAGTAAGTGAATTATCTCGAAATAGAATACCGAATGTGCAAATAATATCCAACGAGATGACACATTAAGAAATTATTTTCCTCGTTAACCTTTTTGATATTTGTTTTGGGTTAATAAAGTCACGTAGCAGGTGCGTACAAATAATGTTTGCTGTAAGAAATTATCAGCTTTAATTAAAATTGAATTAGATAAAACATCTGCGATACAGTAGCTCGGTTACTTTCGGGAAAAGTTTTCTAATATCATCTTGGGGTACTAACTTCTTTATCTACAAATTTTGATTTAGATACCTTTTCCTAGTGAACTTTAATAATTTTCTTAATTTCACTGGCTTCTTGGGATCACAAAGGGTTTGTTGGCACTAACTTCTTGTTTTTACAAAGGCCTGTTGTCGTGTTGCTGAACTTTCGGACGTTATACTATCCTTGAAAACGCTAAGTATTCTGACTTCTGAATAATAATACAAAAAGCTGTAGCTTTTATTTGTTTTTAGAGTTCCGTGAGAACGAATAGAAACGCTCTTGTGTTTATCAGTCCCAACTGGTTAAGTTGAAATTTGGTACACATGACTTTTTGTTACTCATACGAGAACAGAGAACATAGGAGAGAGATTTTAGTAGTCAAACATACTTTAGTGATTGAGAGCATAAAGATATTTTAAGCATGGAAGTCACATTTAGAGGCTCAAATCAGCTGGCATTCTTATGTAATCCTTTACAAAAATTACAAAAAGTTAAGTAAGAAGTATAAACTTAAAATTTTTTTCTATCCTACACTAAACTGTAAATATATTCGTATTCGTTACTTTTTAGTGACAAGCTGACATTATTAAAAAAAAAGTATCCATATAAAAAACTTTTCACGCGGACCTATAACGCGCATTACCAAGTCTTTAATAAAGACGGAGAAAATCAGTGTTACCAGTCTTAAACCATTAACTAAGTTGTCCATTTACTCTAATTACAAGCTCCGATGGGTTTTTGTTTGTTTTATTAATGGATCGCGAATTTCAGTTAAATCTTTCATAAATATTTATTTAGGCACTCTTTGTTTTACAAACTGTTCTCTAACTGATTATAATAAAACTGTATATTTTATGTTACACTTAGCTGAATCATTTTATAACCTAGAATAGTTGAAGCAAGTATTTCACATCGCTGCGTTAATATAGAATGGAAACAAAGAGAAGGAAGAAAGGAGGAAGATGTTATTAGAACTATGTTATGTTTTAAAATCGGGGGGCACGGTCGTGCCCCCGGCCAAGACAAGCAAGCGAAGCGCAGGGGCACTACCTACCTTTTCTCGAAGTGTTTCGCCGTTTTTTTGAACCTTCATAGAGTTGGTTTCCGATGTACCAGACACTTCATATTCACAAGATGTGATGTCAATAATAGACTTATTAAACATACGAAGTCTCAATTGAATAGCTCTAATACTTTAGATTTTATTGATATCTAAAATACACCGATTTCGTCACTGACTCACTGACACACTGATGATCATCAAAATGTTTAGCTACTTCCTGAAGTGCTAGAATGCTAAAATTTGGTATGTAGTCTGAGTTTAGTTACAACCAACAAAAAAAATTCATAAACTTATAACTTTCGCCCTCCATCTTCTAAAATGGGGGGGTTGGAAGTTTTGTGAGGAAACAAGTAAAAATCATCTAAGTAAAAATGCAAAGATAGAGAATGGGCTATGAAAACCGGCACTGCTGATGTACCAGAAATACACACCAAAAAAAGAAGAAAAAAATAAATACCAAAAAGACTGCCTTGCAACTTACAAAAAGTACTGAAATCCCACCAAAAACATTTCATGTTAAATGTCGCCAAGACTTACTTCAGAAACTAAATATTCTCATCACCTCCACAACGACGGTAGCGAAACGGCGAAGCCATACATTTTTACTGATATGTAGAATTTGTTATGTTAAGGTCGGTATATTTAGGTCGTGTAGATTCAGAAGCTTGGCTCTACATGAGATCTGATATATTTTTCACAGGACAAACCTTATGTGGTTGTCTTGGCGACATTTAACATGAAATGTTTTTGGTGGGATTCTGTTGTACAAAGTAGTTTCCGTGTTTTTATGGTGTGTGTTGGCGTTTTAGCACGTACCAAAAGATCACGTGGTAGAAGGCTGATACGTAGGACCAGACCTGACCTGACCAGATCCTACACCACAGTTCACAATGCCGTACACTCGGCAGCAGATCGGCACAGATGGTGTCGACTTGTACACCAGAAGCGTCTGGGAAGTGGTCTTGACCCTCAGCACTGAGGAATCCGATTCGAGGAGGAGGAGGATGACATTTTAAGATTTTTGTATTCTTTGCTGAAAAGTTTTAAGAGAGAGGAGAAAATTCGCAGAGAGAAATAAACGCTACTTAGCACGGGCTTTAGCTAACTCTTTTTCCTGTCATTGTCACACAATCATCAAACTACTATGGTAAGATTGACGAAGACGGAGAATAACTAATCCAAAGTGCGTGCTAAGTAACTTTTATTTGTCTCAAGTGTCGACCCAAGACTTTGGTGTCTGCTATTCGTCCGCTAGTCGGTAACTTTATAACTTTTCAACATACTTGTAAGTAGGCACAAAGTTTATGTGTATTACAATAGCCGCTACACTTAACAACTATTAATAAAAAGTAAAGTGTTCATATAAGAAACGTGATATTGGTGCCGATTCTCTTGTTCACAAACTAAAGTAAATTTAAGTTAGTGCATCTTTCTCTTTCCATTTAATTAAGAAAAGGACAGAAGATAAAATATTAGTTAAGTCCTGTCAAATTTAGACACTCCATAGATAATTTAGACGCGTTTTGAAAACATGGCGTCTAAATATACGTCAATTTTCTTCCGGCGCTGTCTAATTTGACAGGATTAAACTAAATTGTATCTTCTGTCCTTTTCTTTAAGAAATGAAAAGAGAAAGATGCATTTAACTTAAAATTAGTCTAGTTTGTGACCAAGGGAATCGGCACCATTACCTTTTTTGCACTATTTTAAAAGTTTACACCAAACAAACGGCACGGAACCCGTTGTTTGCGAGACCACATACTTGGCCGGTTTTTCTCATACGTCAGCAAAGAAAAAGTACCAGTTCATTTGTTGATTTAGTAGACAATAGCTTGCGGTGACAATGAAGCTCAATGATCGGCTGATCTGATACGGTTTCCTACATTCCTTTATGCTCTGAACAGCTGTCGAGTCTGCCTCACTAGATAATATTAATAATATGGCCTTTCTTGAATGTCATGTTATTATTTGCCTCTACATGTAAGGAAATTGAAGTTGGCTTTCCGACAGTTTATTATTTATTTTATTAGTTTCTTTCTTTTTCATTTTTATGTGTGTTAGTGCTTTGTTTTTTTTTTGTAATATCAGTACTTATCAGTTTATTTTATAAAGCTTAGAAGTATTTCATCATCGCCCTAGCTTTTACAACTATGTAGGGTTGGCTTCCAGTCTTACAAGATCCAGCTGAATACCAGCCATACCATTTTACATGGAACCTATCAGACCTCCATAGCCCAACCGGGTAAAAGAATACTTCTTGATTGGACTGATTGTCAGATTTTCTGGCTTCTGACTCCTGAAACGACTGTCAAAGATCGACGAATAACAACGTTAATTTAGATAGTATAACTGAATTGAAAAAATATACTTGCTTGGTTTCAAACTTTAAAACTTTTCAGCTCGATCGGTTGGGGGCAAGTGCCTTAAAATTGAGTTGTAAGATTTCACCTGAACAAACATACATTGCAAGTTAAATATATACACATTTTCCTGTACTTTCAGTACTTACATAACTTGGATATCAACTGTCAGTGAGAGACTCTATTATCAGGTACGATAATACCTTCTCACGTATAACACTCAAGTTATCTCAGAAAATATACATAAATGCTTAGGGATGTTACGGATACGAAACGGATCTGAGACGGATACAGCTTATAGGAAGAATATTATATCGGTCACGGATTTATTTAAGGATATGAAATTATTTCGGATTGTCCATAGATTTGGTTACGTATATTAGATTTATGAAGTACTAGCTTCTGCCCGCGGCTTTGCTCGCGTTAGAAAGAGACAAAAAGTAGCCTATGTTACTCTCCATCTCTTCAACTATCTCCACTTAAAAAATCACGTCAATTCGTCGCTCCGTTTTGCCGTGAAAGAAAGACAAACAGACAGACAGACACACTTTCCTATTTATAATATTAGTATGGATTATTACTACATTATGGGCAAATACCACGTAACAACAAAATATAAACAATGCACCCCACCCCCCTTCCCGCGCTAGTTTAAACTTTCGAACACACGTGATTCGAGACACAATAGAAAGACGATAGCAGCGCGACAGCCAGTTGTCGCTTTTTCGTCGAAAGGTTAAGAAAACCAAATTTTTGTCATGTAATATAGACTTTGATCGTATCCGAAATTATTCAAAATTTTTATATCGGTTACGGATATTTGTTTTATTTCGGATATCCGAAAGTTTCGTTTATGTTTATGGAGTTCCATAACATCCTTAGTGCTGGGTACGTCATATTTGTATCGTATATTAATATTATTGTAATGTTGGAAAGGCACACACGCAAGTTAATAGTCACATGCGTGCCGGGATATAACGTTGATAGTTAATCGATATCACAATTTTATAGAGATTAACGATGAGTAACGGTACTATTTCCAGCTAATGTTTTGCTTTAATGTTCTTGGTGACTAATTATTCCATATACTACGAGTACAAGCTGCCCACCCGGTTTCACCCGCGTCGTATTAAGTCTTTGATTGCAGTTCTGCTCTCGTGGTGTTATATAGCCTATATTACTCGCTGGCAATGTAGCTATATACAGGATGACTGGTAATTAGTGTACGATACTTAAACACGTGATTGTGCTCATGATAACAAACAATTTTTATTATGGGAGCAAAGCCAAAATCGCGCAAAATTATCCATACTAAAATTATAAATGGGAAAGTGTGTCTGTCTGTCTGTCTGTTTGTCTTTCTTTCACGGCAAAACGGAGCGACGGATTGACGTGATTTTTTAAGTGGAGATAGTTGAAGGGATGGAGAGTAACATCTTACTTTTGTCTCTTTCTAACGCGAGCGAAGCCGCGGGCAGAAGCTAGTTATAGCTTTATGTTTGCTTAATGAACTGAACAGCCAACACTAATAACGAGTCACCCTATATATTGGTAAAGAATTATGAAAATCGGATCACAAACAAATCTTTCCTGTTTATAATATTCGTATAGAAGTAGGTAGGTATAGGCAAATATATAAAGATTAGCTTCAGCCTGTGTCTTCGTCTGCATAGTCCTAAATTGTCTCTCAAGTATAACTAATATGTTAAAACTACGTCAATAAATCTTCTGTGTCGGCACACAGAAGATTTAAAAGAATTATCTCGGCAGATAATTCTGTTTACCAGTTAAAGTGTGATTGAAACTATTTGTGTTCGTGCATACTACATACATACAGCTTTTCATCGACTAAACTGTTTAGTTGAGTTATGATCGATGGTCGTCCAACTTTTTAATCAAATGCAAATTGGTTCACCTATTTTGTTTTTTTGTCAGGCAACTATTGAATGAAACTGAATGCGCTTGAACCATGACCACAATCTATATCTATGAAATGGTAAACTGACTGACAGTTGCATAGTCCGAACTGCTGGTTCTAGAGACGGGAAATCTAGAGGGTGTGTTCTTTGTGAAGAGTAGGTAGCCATTAAAAAAGATTTTTTGGAAATTCGACCCCCAAAGAGGTAACATAGTGGATGGAAGTTTAACATTCACGCGGGCGAAGTATTTGAAGCAGCGAGTATAATTATAAGATACAAAAAACATTTTTAATTAAAAATTATATGAACATACATATGCGTTAGCCCGGGGGAGTGAATATACAAAAAAATTTAGTAGCTGATTCCAAATTCAAATAGGTGCATAATTATTCACCTAATAACGTGATATTTAATTAATTAAAACTTCGGATCCGTTTCTTATCGTAATAGTAATTTGATGCATTCAATTGCATATTGATATTTCGTTGATAATATTTAGGTGTCTGTAAAACATAAAATAAAAATTTAACTGCAATCAGGTCAACGTAATACTGAAAAGCCTATACTCTTCCTCATAAATTTGGCTGCCATGTACATATTTTTTTCCAAATTCGTCATAAGCCTATATAGCAATATTTTTCCAATATAATTGGTAGTTCAAAGATTTAAAACAACAAAAAGCTTTACTCATTGTTTCTTACAAGCTTTAATTTTACGAAAATCAAATAAATAAAATAAATGAATAAAAACAAACCTCATTAATACCTTTCCGGGAGCGAAAGTTATATTCGCCGGTTGTAGCAGTCAGGAATTGGGTCAGTCGAGGTGGAGAGATGTGCTGCCCGCCTATTTGTAGAGGCAGCCTATTGAAATATGCAGCTCCAAATTGAGCTCAGGCCTGTCGAGATATCTTGTTTTGTTTGAATTGCTGATGTCGGTCTGTTCGGCTATACGAGGCTTCAGAAGGCTTCAGGCGGGGAAGTTGCTTTAATGACTCTCTTTTTCTTATATCGGGCGAAAAAGCTATAAGTACGCGATATGTGCTGTGATTAATAAAATTTATTTATGGTTTGGCTTTTTTTAGGATGAGAAATTATCAAATGACTTCTCCTGCCATTAGTGTCAGACTTTTACTGGCTAAAACCCATCCTTGTTCCTTCGGTTGTCTTTTATGTTTTGGGGAACGACTTATCGTTAACGTGTCCACTATTTATTTAACTATTCCGTAACCCCGGAGTGCCTCCATGCACACATGGAGCTTTGACCTGTAGTAATGTGTTGTTTGGTTGCACTGCTGATGTAGATTTGACTGTATTTTGATTTATAACGTGACTTCAACGGAGTATATTTTTCTCCACTATTTGTGAGTTGCTGTAATGGTTCTTTTTACTCATGTTGGTCTCAGCTATAGGTAAGTAGTGTAGTTTTATGATGCAATGAAAAAAAAAATGCATCGTAGTAGCACGGTGGTTAAAATGCCTGCCTCTCATTTATGACAGTTTAAAATCAGGCAAATATAAATGTGCTTTTTTTAAATTAATATGTTCTTTCAAAGTTTATCTAACTCATCACTGTGATTCGTAGTTCTTTGTCAGTCAGTACGGGTGGTCAGAAGCCAGAATGTCTGAAAACCAGTCTAACCGTGGGTACCTTGTTAAATGGGCAGTAACTGGATTGTAAACGTCTAATACCCCGCTCCTCTCTCCCTTTCCTTGACTGTAGCAGGCAATAGTTAGCACAGATGTTGCGTCCGTTAAATAGCGCACTAACATAAATACAGCAATTTTACACTGTTTTGCACCAAACATTGCAATCACTTTCCAACAATAATTTTACTTGTAAAGCAGTATTACAGTCACCGTCACACAACTGTCAAATTATAAATAAAAAATAAATATTGTATAAATACATATGTAGGTACACATTAGAGACAAATAAATATCTTGAAAGTTAGACGCGCTGATCCAGGCAGAGCCGGCGCTATAGTAACAAAGCTACTGATATACTATTCTGATATAATTTGTATATACTTATACATTATGTATAAATTACACCTAGACACAGATCAACAACCTAGCTCATCACACAAAGTTTGTCCTAGGTAGGAATCTCTCAAGCTCCGGCTTGCCAGTCAGAATCACTAACTAGATTAACAAGCCAGACGACTAAAGTAAGTGGAAATAACTTGTATTTAATTCGGCGTTTTTTGATGTGATATAATTAACTTTGAAAGCATTCTCTTCAACAACTAACTGAATAACCGTTAATTTTATCAATTTAAACCATCCAACACACGTGATTCGAGACAGAATAGAAAGATAATAGCAGATCGACAGCCGGCTGTCGCTTGGTCGTCGTAAGGTTAATGTTTATGTTAACTCGGAAATATCTAATAAGCTTACACATAACACACACACACAGCATATGCATATACATATTCTAACGTTAGGTACGCAAATGTGTAAAGCTGTACAGATACTTGCGACAATGAAATATGTCAACTTGTTATGAACATATGGGTCACGCTAGCAAACCGTAACATATACACTATACACATAACAAATGTTAGCCTAGTCAGAACGTAATTTTGACGTTACGAACAGACATTTTAATTTTATCTAGGTATACAACCTAGATAAAATTAAAATGTCTGTGTGTAACGTCAAAATAATTTCGTTTTGCTAAATAAGTACATATGAAACTGCCAATACTATAACGAACAAATAAACTGAAATTTTATGTCGACGTAATCTTCGAAATAGCTATACCGATTTTCACAGCACTTTCATTGGCATATAGCTGTTGTACGCTGGGGCTACTTTTATTTAGAAACTTAATCAGATTCGCAAACGTGCGAAGTTACTGACAGAAGCTAGTATCAACATTGCATGTATAATATGCATATACAAACTCGTTGTAACAGTTGTGCGGTTCAACTTGAGCGGCGAAATTGCTCGTTAGTTCGTTTATTTATTTCCGTTTCCGGCTACACTTAAGGGTTTTGCAACCTCTCGCTTGCTTTTTTGTTTCATCCGTTTGAACGTCGAACATCAAATACTGGCCATGGTGAAAGCTTATTGTAAATACCGTTACCATTTTGTTTTTAGAATACAAAATGATAGGTACCTTTCTCTAACATCTCCTCGAGGTCTCGTAGTCAACATGTAAAGGAGGAAAGAAATATTTGTTTCGTCTTTCCGGAAGTATCTTTGATTCGGCACACCAGGCAGGTGTACAGTTGTATCTTGATATGTGTCGTATTGGCGTGCGGCCTGTCCAAGTCGTACAAAAATATTGCGGTTCAGTGAAAACAACTTTCCGTTTCAGAGATCCTTTTGTGAAACAATTAGCTTTTTAGTGCTAATTTTTGTTTTATTCTAGGCAGGAGATTTCTCGCTAAAATAATTAAATTAAAGTTAAAAGAAAAAGTACCACTGCAAAAGTAACTTTCCCAGTGAGTAATGTCGGCAACCACTAAACCGTTTGTAGCCTGACACGCACTGGTTTTTTAATGTTTTCATATGTTCATAATTATTTGTTATTCCGTTAGATGAAAGGCCACGACAAAATGTTAAGCCTGCCTGAGCAATTACTTGTATGTACATGTCAGGTATGAAAGATCTCGCTACAATGATCCGGGTCATGATACTTTATTCAAGATCACTGGGACATCAAGTAATTTCATATTATTATTATTTTAACCGATTCATGCGGTTTCGGCTGCGAATTTAGATAAAAAAATTAATGGCCATTTTGCCCCATTACAGGTTGAAATTCCAAAAACTACTTATTTCGGCTTTAAGTACGTCATAAAAAGAAAATACCATGCCATGTTTTTAGCTTCAGTAGTTTCAGTACAATGAAAACCACCAAAAAGCTTGTCTCTTTTGATATAAAGATATAGAATGTGAAGGTCGCAAAATACACTTCGGTGACAAAATATTTGCAGAAAGTATTTTAAAACTTCTTACAATAAGTATCCAGTAGATCGTGGTCGGCGACGATAAAATTGGAACTCTGCCAAAACTTAATCACGATTACGGAGCCTAGACTCGTGTTGAATAAAATATTACATTTACCTAAGAATACGAACTGGAGAAATGCAAATATAATAACAAAAGAGCCCAAAAATGGCGACATTGATACTATCTGATCAGGTTTGCAAATTGTGTTGTCTTAACCGAATGAGAATAATGACAGGTATAAAAAGTGGGTCATTGTTATCTCGTAAACAAATTTCTATGATGGACGGCTGGAGGCGCCAAGTTTCCTGGAGCCAAGATAAACAAGCTACATCTTTGCCAAGCGACCCCCTCCCCCTCCCTGTAGCCTGTCCGACTTATGTATATAGGTAGTAGATGTTCATGTACTGGTTATTAACACTTTAGGGACGGGCACGGCAGTAAAAAGTAACGGACCATCGCTTGCTGCTGTTATGTGGAATTTCCATTAAGTTGCTACAGGTAAATACGCGCCTGTTATGTATAATAATATAACTTCTAATATAAAAGTTGTGAGTTATCTTACTACTTCATTCTGCTATTATTTCGGTGAAGGCTGCTCCTTTTTTCTTGTACAACCTTTTGCCCACGACTTCGTTCGTGTGAATATGTCTAAAGCCAAACGTGTGAAGCACAAAATGTCCCAGACTAAAACTAGCCTACATATGTCCTTCTTTGAGGTCTAAAGCTAACTTCGTACCAAACATCAAAATCTGTCCAGAAGTAAGAATAGCCGTTGCAACGTAACACACAGACCAAGTTAAAGTTAGATATATCTAAAACCATAGGACGTTTAATGTACAAATACAAGCAATATTCTACCGACATTTTTCATTTTAATATATTGCATTTAAAATTGCTTTCAGAAAATTTCCGCTTTCTGCACGTTAAGCAAAAATGTTGCCGATGTAATAAAGTCTCTTACTGAAATATATTACCTTAAGAACAACGCACTTTAAATAACAGTAGCGTCATCTTTCATATTTGTATCGGACATATATATTTATTACTAATAAATTGGACAGAATATGTAAGTTATTAGTAAGAGTAAGTGGTTTTTTTTTTCATTCAGTAAACCTCCAATCTAATATCAAACCATCAAAAACTGTTTCTCGGGAATCATTTACCGATGTTCTTCCATCTATCTCCCAAAGGATTTGTCCAAAACAGTTTTCTTTACACGTGCTGATGACACACATTGTCGTACAAATTGTTATCGGATTTCCACATGAACGATTATTGCGAATTTTCTTTTGGCAAACAAGAGCACTTGTAGTCCGTTGGGTTCCGTATATAACGGATATTACAATTGGGAGTCGAATTACTACATGCCTTGTGTTCACCGCCCTAAATCTAATACAAGAATTTGTCAAAGAGGGTTTTCGACATTCCTTTGTATAGGTTTGAGCGTGTCCTTTTTTATGTTATTGCCTAATATTTATAGAATGAATTAGATTACTTTTCAATAAATATAAAGAAGAAAATATTAGATTTATGTCGTCTTTGTGACGAGACAAACAAATAATAACAGTTTTGTACATACAGATGAAACGGATGTTTGATAAATATTTTAATATTCTGTAAAGAGAAATGTTTTAATTGACTCTGTGAACTACCTTTATATTACTGAAACACAATGACGATGAAGGCTACAATGAGTTGTTACACTTACAGCAAATAACTCATGTTCTTGTTTACCTCCGTGTGTTCTCCCTGGGGGGTGAAGCTCCCTCATTGCCACAGTTTACACGCACCCACCCCTCCTCATCCAATGCAACTCAGCAGTCTTTCTAATTGGGTTTTTTTGTTAATTCATCATCATTATCACGTCGAAGTTTATTTTTAACTTGATACTGTTCGCGTAGAGGGCGCCCTTCGGTTATAATTTCGCATCATTACCCTACTCAAATTCAAAACAACTTGTTTAATAAATTTCACTCGGGTCTCCCCAAGGACGGTCCTGTTTCACAATTAGACTTTAAAATTTCTAATATTCTCACTAAACAATAACCTTATTTAATCACTAAACTTCTCTTTCATAAAGACTTCATTATCTCTTAATACTTGGGCGAGAAGCTTAAAAGGGAATCCTGCTCGTATCTTAATAGAAAGGCTGCGTTAGTTTATGCAGGCACGCCTGCATACTGAGTTTGACGGACTTGTTAAGATCCCAGGCACAGAGGCACACACACACATGCACCCTCCTTTGTCTACACGAGAGCCAGGCGCTGCCATTGTTAGCTCACCAGCACTTAATCGGTTTAACGAGGGATCAGCGATGCTAAAACTGATTTGGAGATCAGAACAATTAAGTACTCGATATATTATCTGTCTATCTGTCAATCGATACAGGCTTATCTGAAATTCCAATTCCATTAGGATTTTCGCCATTAGTCGTATAAAATCGAGTGTCGACGATTATCGAATATATTGTTTTGTTCCCATATATTTCAAATAATATATGAACAATTTTATTATACGTTTACACGGTTACGGATGACACAAATAAAGTGTTACTACAGATATAAAATTGTTAGTACCTAGTAACGACGTATTCATAAAATAATATCGTCAACACTTCTATGATAGATCATATGATTGAGGACCACCCACATAGCAATAAGTCGCTTGGAGATAGAAAATGCGTAGGTTATATAAAGGTTCTACTTTGTATAAGACTTTTACTAGCGTATCGATCTTATAAGAATATTGCGCTGTCAAATTTTTATACGTTTAAGTGTTCTTCCATAATATAGGGTTTTTCAACATATTGGTCGCAATTTGTATGCTTAGATCTTTAAAACTACGCAACGGATTTTGATGCGGTTTTTTTAATAGATAGAGTGGTTAAGGAAGGTTTATATGTATAATACATGCATATATAGTAGAGAAAAGCCGGGATTTTTAAAGATTTGTAACACCCGTGCGAAGCGGGGGCGGGACGCTAGTTAACAATAAAATAATGGTCATAGATCACACATAAGACAGACATACCATGTTTTTCTCATAGTTTTATTTCTATCCCTATACAATATTTTTTTAACATTTTGTCATAATTTGAATCTAGTTCTTTTGGCGTTGAAAATTGTCGTCGTCAAAAATCTAATAAAATGAGATATGAGATCATAATGCTACGTGTCTTTCTTTACCTACGTGTAATAAAAAAAAAACCATTCTGAAATCCGAGGAAAGTATAATTATTTTAAATTCCGAGAACTTGGGCCATATCCACATCATGTTTGACCTGGCTTAAATCAATCTGATGTTGACGCTGTTTAATTTAAATCTATTGTAAACAAACGTTCGGAACACATGGAAGTACTGAATGGGTATAACATAATATGGCATATTGAATTAGTTTAGCGTAACTGTAAAGAGATTATGGGTTGCTTGTTTTAGCGAGACTAAGCTCAATTAACTTTCTCAAGAGACAATCGACAAGCAATATAATAAAACACATTATTATTTTATTAAATGTTTAGTTAACCTTTTGACGACTTTTAATCCTGTTAAATTAGACAGCGCCTGATGAAAATTGACGTATATTTAGACGCCATGTTTTTAAATTGCGTCTAAATTATCTATGGAGTGTCTAAATTTGACAGGGCTTAACTAATATTTTATCTTCTGTCCTTTTCTTAATTAAACGGAAAGAGAGAGTGCACTAAACTTAAATTTACGTTAGTTTGTGCACAAGAGAATCGGCACCATTAAGGCCGTTTGTCTACCGTCATCGTCACGTCTACGAGAACGAGATAACGGCAAGCTGTGTTTAGTATGAGGTGGCGCATGACATGACAGTGACGGCGATAGTGAACAAACGGCCTTACTGTATAGAATCCAAATGCGTGTACCGAAAAACCAATAAATGATTTCTTAAATTTACGCTTGCTGAAACAACAAATCGCTCATCAATATAAGATTGCAATAACTATTATTATTGCTATGTATAATGAAAGTTCAAACCATCAATGATATTGCGCTACAACATAAATGCCAGCCCTAGGTCAAGAACCGGTAAACCGTTTTAGGAAAAATATTTTTGTGAGCTGTTGTTTCAAGAATACATGTTTTTGTTTATCGCAATGCAGAATTTAAAGGAATTTTGTTTTGGGAATATAAAATGCTTTTGTTTAAAATTCGAAACGTTGAACTTTGTGAGTTACACTAGCTTTTTTTTTAACTTCGTCAGTGTCAATGTCTGGTTTTCGGGGCGCAAGTGAGAACTTAGGATACAAAAGTAGCACAGCTGTTGGTGTGAAAGCGTAGAGCGGACATGTTTGCTTTTGAATATATATTACTATAGCTCATCTCCTTTCAGTCGTAGCGTGATGCTATGTAGATCATACTATTTCTCATAAATAAAGCTTTCTATAATCTTTATTCAAAATGAATAATTCCAAATTGCCCATCCTACGTATAGTTCCCAGGCAAATATATCTTCAGCTTTATATCCATTAGAATATAGTATACATATACTTAGTAAGCGCAAAGTCTGAAAAAATTACATTAACTATACTCACAGTATTAAGCTAAAATTTTTAGTTTAACCTGATCCTACATTATATCGACTCTCCGTGTAATAAGAGATCAGCACATACTGAAAAAGTACCTCTTATATGACGGCTTAGGCTGATATGTCGCCATAAGTGTATTCTAATGACAATATAATCGTAAAACTCGGAAAAGGTAAGCAAATTCTTTACTTGGCTCGAGAGGTTGTCTACATGCGGGATGTAGATTCAGCGATCTTAATGACAATAGTTGCAATTGCCACGAGCCTTTCTTTTGTCCGGGGTGGAAAGTACTGGATGTCCCCCGCCCTGGAGAAGGCAGAGTGGTCTGTCAGAAACTTACTGACAATAATCCTACCCTGCTGTTCTTTCTTCTCCCTACGCCAAGGATCACAGAAAATAACGATACTTTTGCAATCCCTGGCTGGTGTTTCCTCGTCACTGTCGACCTCTTCAGGTCAGGTCAGACGGTTGTTATATATTTATTTAAAAATGCGATTCATGTGGACAAATAATAAACAAAATTAAAATACGTTAATGTTCACAATATGACAGCGTAACAATGACGTATAAGAACGAAAGGTTATAATTTAAACCCACGGGATTCTACACGTGGAAATAATTCAGTGATTGATGATAAAACACAGCATATTTTGTTAGTCATGACATTTTCTTTATTTTTTGGCTCTTTATTCAGTTTTCATAGGGTTATATATACCTCATCCATCGGTTAAGGTATATGGAAATATTTTGAATATTGTATTCGGCTCAGTCTGAGCAGTTCGGGGCGTAGTCTACCCCGCACATCCGAACTACATATTAACCAAAACATTACCCTTCTTTGCGTCGCGCAGTCGGGTAAAAACAAACCAAATGCTAAACTAACTATTGCTAAATTTATGCAATATTCTTGTCACTGTCGCACAACTAACTAACTCCAATGCCAAGATAGAGATGGAAAATAGCTGAGCTTAATTACGTGCTTAAGTATGGTTTATTTAATCTAATATTTTGTTGTCTGTTTAGCAGATTTTTTAATAAAGACATCTGTACTCTTACTGCCTCGTCCTCGCCTTATAGTGGTGTGACATGTTACTAATAATTAAATTAAATATTAGGACGATGAAGTTTAAAAATGACATGGAGAGTAATTTTATTACATCTCTTAATTCTGAAGATAAGCCACACACTAAATTCTTGAGACTTTTACGTACACTATTTATCAAAATATCAACAAAAGCATATATCTAAGTAAAAATAATGCTATGAGTTGTGGTTGCAAAATAGACCGAATTTTGAATAAGAATAAGCTCTATTTTCGCTCTTACACTGAACCAACTAACATAAAATGTATTTTATTTATTTAAGTACTTCTCTTATTTGATGATCAAATATAGTGATGTTTAACTGTGAAGAATTTGTTAAAATGTGGTCATTATGAAATAGTTTTTGGTGTATTCAATACATATACCATATTGTTTCATTCATATACAAAGACCATGTGGTAAAATTTACGTCTTCAACGTTAAAATTTATTTGACCGTAAGTGCATTTCACGTGGAAGTCACGAGTTCGATGCCCACACGAGACAAAATCGTAAAAATATAGCCTTTTGATATTTGTTTCAAGCCGGATTGTTTATATGTTTGTAAACGCACTCACTTTTTATCAGTAGAGAGAATTACAACATTCAACGATGCCGAAATTCATAAGTAGTTCAGACAACATTTACTTTTTAAATAAACAAATACAAATGCAAAATAATACGGCAAGGTTGAACTAATATACAATTGTATACAAAATATTGATCCACTGCTATGTCAAGAAAACACACTTACGTACTCTGTGGGCCCTCGATCAATGTTACTTTGTCAGCTTCTTAGCTCTTGTGACGTTTCTACTTAATTAGGGCGGGATTGGAACTCAAATGGAAAGTGCAATTGGTCTCCGCCATTGTGTAGAAGACAATGAAGTCTTTTTCACACTTTTCCGTTTTCATTCGTTGATTTTCGTGGCCTTTTCTGGTTGGCTTTGCCTTTATGTGATTTTAAACTTAAATCTTTGAAGTGAATAAAAATATGCGGATTTTTTTAAATATTATAATCAAATATTTTAATCAAATCATTGGGCTTACAATGTAAATTCAAAAAGCAGTTTAATTACCATTAAGGTATACCATTTGTTTACATTTTTACATTTCATTTTTTTTCTTTTCACACATTTCAGTTCTTCTTCGCTGGTTTTCTCGATTTTATGTTTAGATGCTCAATTATTGGTGTTTTAATGAATTATGTATGTTCCTTTGTTGACCTTTAAAGATATAATAAATGCTTAGAACATCGTTGGGCGGTCTAGGTTGAATTCAAAAGCTGTTCTTCAGGACACTGCACAGATTTTTAAGAGATACTTCTCTCAGGAGCCCTCATTAGCCTCAAGTATCTCTGTGGAGTCCTTTTCCGATACCGGTGGACTATAATTATATAATATTTGTTTTTTCCTGTATTGATATTTTTAAATATTAGACCAAGTCTTATAAATGACAGAAAGTATAAAACAATCAGTCTTTATTGATTGCTGAAATAAATAACGAAGTAAGATACGTGAACACATTTGTACTTAGACGTTATCTACAACATTTGTATGCAAAGAAATATATTCTATTTCTAGCAACAACACCATTCAAATCTCAATTTTTTTTAATGACACAGTTTACTTAAAAGCAAAAGAAGACCAAAGCTTTCACTAGGAAATTGCAGAGAAAATAACTTCGTCATTTTGAAACACTTTCTATGAACACTATCTAAGGAAAATGAATTAAAAACCGACTGATGGCGGTCGAGAGTAATTTACTGACGCTTATTTCAAAGCTCAGAATCGCTTTGACAATTTACCTTTCATAAATAACATGCCAGTGGTACTCATTGCATAGAAAATTACTTTATTTTGACGAAAGAGGCTAGAATAATAAGAGAGAAAATTATTTCCAAAAATAAACCACAAAATGAGAGATTTTTGTGCAAGGAAATATGTATTTTTCGCTTTCGTTAATGAATATCTAAAGTGATGGACAATGCATTGTTTCTTGTAAGGGTGGAGTTCAACAACCTAATATTAACCTTAAGTAACTTATACTAAGGTTAAGTTACGTTTATTGTATTACTTAGAACGTTCTCTCCGACTATATCACAGAGAAGTCAAATAGTTTTTTTCATTAAAAATTAAAAATTAGTTATGCTACTCGCCGCCAAACTTGCTGTTGTCGAACGCAATGTTGTCGAATTTGAATAACCGAACCAGTTGCTAATTAACTTTTCTTTATTTATATTGCCCTAAAACTCATCGAACCACCCTAACTTTCTTCCGTCTTTTGAAGTTAATAAAAAAAATCTAAGGTGAGTTGGTACTGAAAGAAACCTTAGAAATAAGTACGATTTTTTATTTCAAAGCAGTTGTAGTATGTCGGAGTTCACTAACCTCTCAGTAAAAACGCTTTATTAGGTAAGTACCTAATAAAGCGCTTTTATTTTTTTTCCATATTTTGTGCTTCGTGTGTGAATATGTTTAAACGATTGCTTTGACTAAGTACATTTTTTAAATTATTATTATAAATTTGAATATTTAGACTGTGTTTTTACATATTTTATAGCTTTGCTGGACTGTTATACATACTTATAATATAATAACAAAATACCTGAAAATTCAAGTACCTACCGTAATATCTTATCGTACGTACGTAATATCTTTAAGGCAATAGACATTATACGAGAGAAACTTTCATTAGAGCTAAAAATGAGAGTAAAATAAGAATAGTCTCATGCATAAACATTTCGATATAAATCAGGCTGGAGAACCTTTTTATGGTGAAAACAGCTATCGCTAGCGGATAGCTACGGCACTATGGTTTATAGCTAAATATTTATAGCCATAGAACAGCACCAAGCGTTGCTATGAATCATCTACTATACCTACTTATCGATCCAGTTGCTATTTGACATTTCACGTAATAGGTCGTCCGTCGCTCATTTTTTATTTTTTATTTGCTCAATTACTCGACAAATACATAAAACATTTTGTTCCTTGTAGAGCGTAGACAAAGGAAAACCGCTGAGCCTAATAACTTTGCTAATAACGATGAATTACTAGTGAATAAACGTTTGAAAAGTTTTAAAAGTATCTCGGTGTTTAGCTATGATGTGTGTACGTCCAATGTTTGAAGAAACATGGCAATACCGTTCAGTAAATAAAGAACTATAGCGTGGCATTAATATGTAGTATAGAAAAAATATATTGCCGTATCGAAAGTTGAAACTAAACGAATCTGTAATTGGGTAGATAACACGACCATTCAATTGACATATTTTTGAGTCGTGAAACCGTGATTTCCTATAGATTTTGAAATGAGTGAACTTAGTTGCTCAACTATTATTGCTTTGAAAACAACCAACGATTTAAACTTTATACTATATTGAAATACAATTTTACGACTGTAATAAAGTCTTTTCTTGGAATTATTGGTGAATAGTTTCTCCTCATTGTTTTAATCACGGATATCGCCGCTATAACCCGGTCTAGGCGAGACTGCTGCATTAACCTAGTTAAGTATTAGCTTTAGGTTCAACTGAATGGTTTTAATTAAAAACAATTTAGATATATCTGACCAAATTTAGTAAAAAAAACTTTTTCATAAAAAAAAATAACTTTAATGGCATCGGCCAAATATTTTGACAGTTCAAATGTGTATAATTCACGAATTATTACAAAAAAAAATCGGAATTTAAAGAAAGCTTGATACATGGCATCACGCAATTATTTCAACTTCAACTCGCCAGTCAAATTCAGTCTGAAAATATGCAAAAAGGTGGCAAGCGTAATTGTAAATAAAACATCACTAGAACTTCTAACTAAATTCAGAGCTAAAATTCATAAATTAGCATGCGTAAGAACGCGAGCTCTATTATAATTTAATTCTTCATTACAGAGTTTTGCATAGATAACGATTCGCAGTCTCGGTGCCACTCTTGTATGACAGGCACTGTAGTTGATTGTCGCTCGGTCTATTGTAATAAGTACCTACGAGGTTCACAATACCAGAGAAAATCAGAAGCTAGAAAGTCTGACTTTATCTTACCAAGGGGTATATCGTGTTACCCAGATACTGGGTTGTGAAGGTCGGATAGGCAGTTGTCTGTAAATCATTGGTATTCAGCTGAATCCGGATAGGCGGTGGATGTCGACCCTATCATAGTTGGGAAAAGTTAGGGAGATGATGAAAATTAACTCATTTTTAACCGACTTCAAAAAAGGAGGGCGTTCTCAATTCGTCTGTACGTTTTTTTTGTATGTTTGTTACGCGATATCTCCCTCAATTGTAAACGGATTTTGGTGGTTCTTTTTGTTTGATAAGTCATGATTCAGGGGTGGTCCCATATCAATTCTGTGGCGATCGGTTCAGTGCTTCTCGAAAAATTCACCAAGAACCAAAAACTTATTAGTTTAAAGCTTCTTGTTTTTGCATTCGTACTTTCATTTGATGCCTTTTTCAACAATGTATGTGGGAGTTTTATACCGAGGCAAGTAAGAGCTTTTGAATACCTGTCAGATCCATACGATGACATTATGAATTGTCTTGTACCGGGAGTAAAATCTTTACTGAATGAAAATTTTGACTTATTTAATTGTAAGTAATTATTTCACAAAATTATTATTTTATAGGCGAGCTGTCTGTACTTGTGATGTCTACTTTTTCAACTTCGTGGCGAACAGTTTCACATACTGCACATTTAAATAGATAGTTAAATAAATAGTTGTCAATCCCAGTAAGCACAGCTTTATCTCACAAATCCACGTCCGCGTTTTTGTTTAGCCACAACCCATACAGAACTATAGTTCCGCATATTTAAATAATTTATGCCTACGTATTCAGAGTGCTTTCAGACTAGTGTATTTTTCTTCCATCGTTCCAGCAAACGCGCGTACACGCGTGTGTTTTCTACTTAAAAAAACCAAACTCGCGTACATTGCAGTAGAGACTCGCGCTCTAAATACGAGGTTTTAAGCGCGTCATCGCTCGTACGACTTGCGCGTTTAGCAAAAAGCGCGCCTAAACACGCCCATAAGCGCTTCAACGCTCGTACCGCATGCCTATGAGTTATGAGCGCATATAAAACGCTTTTCTGAAAACACGCTAAGGCGATTCGCACACTGCCCCGCATGATGCAGCGTAGCGCGTGGATGCGTGTTCTTCCGTTGCTTGTAAGTATCTCCGTTTGTATGGAAAACACGCATAGTCTAACACACCGAAAATGCATCCACGCGCGTTCATTTCGGTGTGTTAGACTGTGCGTGTTTTCCATACAAACGGAGATACTTACAAGCAACGGAAGAACACGCATCCACGCGCTACGCTGCATCATGCGGGGCAGTGTGCGAATCGCCTAACTCGTTAGACCGCGAACACCGCAGTTATTTTTATTTTACGTCTAGCATTAGAGATAAAACTTCAGAAGGCAATAATGTTTGTAGACCATTGAAACGCGCGCGTTTAATTTAAAACTCGACGTAAACATCTCGCAGACGCCACAGAATCTATCGGAGATCTATTAATGTCTTTATTTACTACTACAATTACGTCACTGTTTGTTTTTAGTCTTATATGTATCAATACAAATAAATCGGATGTTGCCCGTTTGTCTTGTTAGAATTGCGCGTTTTATTAAATGCATATAAAAGTTTACGGAACTTATAACAAAAAAAAAACTTAAAGTTTTTGTATGTTTGTTTTGACTGTTATCCAATATAATCGAACCGATTATGTCGGATTTTCACAGGTAGAAAACGTTTAAAAAGTAACTTAAGCTACCTATATTAAAAAAAAATAAGGACCCACTAAAAATCAAACAGTCAGAACTATCATAATAATAGTCATACAACTTTACCTACTAACTCAAAATTAAAAAAGATGACTTTTGTACATAAATAATGTCAAGTTAGAATGATTTACAAAATTTAAATTGCCGAAATTACCATGCCTAAAATCTTTTTTAATCAGAAGGCGTCGACTTCATAAAGCCTTTTAAGTCTTAAACAGTCTTTAGGCTTAATAGCCTGTGTGGGTTTTACAAAGAAGGTGCAAAATTCAATGTTAATTTGACATTTTTGTGACACCCACAACGAGAAGTTTCTAAACAACGTCCTTATTAAATTTTTACTTCTTCTTTGTCTAAAGTCTTTAGAAATCTACAACACCTTCACTGTATTATATGTATAACTAACTTTTATCTTGAACACTAAAAAGAGGTGATTGTACACTTCATCATTGAAAAGTTTTACTATGAAGGCACTTTAAAAAATAATAGAAATATATTTTACTAGCTTTTGCCCGCGGCTTCGCTCGCGTTAGAAAGAGACAAAAAGTAGCCTATGTTACTCTCCATCCCTTCAACTATCTCCACTTAAAAAATCACGTCAATCCGTCGCTCCGTTTTGCCGTGAAAGAAAGACAAACAGACAGACAGACACACTTTCCCATTAATAATATTAGTATGGATGTACTGGGTCAATGTACACACAATGAACAACCTTCAGGTAACTGATAAACAAAAAACAATGTTTAAAATATTTCGCTTTGTTCTGGCTTATCTCTGAAACGACTAGACTGATGTTGACGAGTCTTTCGCTTTACTATTATACAGTTCCGCGAAAAAGACAACAAAAAATAAACAAATGTACAAATAACTGTACAGACAGACGCACATCAAGCTACCTATAACTGTCAAATGTTGTCAATCAAACTTGAACCAAATTCTTCAGTAACAAGGTTTGAAATGTATTAAAAAACTGGCCAAGTGTGGGTCTGACTCGCGCATGGACGGTCCCGTCAAATCCCCATTGTCGGTAAAAACGGCAAAAAATCACGTTTGTGGTATCCCCCTTAAATATTTATTTTATTCCGCATTTAAGTATTTTTTATTATAGAATTACATCATCTGTGAAAATTTCAACTGTCTTACCTTGAAATACTGCCTTGTGTCAGACGGACGAACAGACGGACAGCGAAGTCTTAACCTTTCAACGACCAAGCGACAGCCGGCTGTCGGGCTTCTATTGTCTTTCTATTGTGTCTCGAATCACGTGTTTGAAGGTATAGGTAATAGGTTTTCAACCCTTCGGATACGGGAACCGAAAAAAAAATGTAGAAGCTTCATGTGACGTGTACAATGACCCCTTTTCCGGTTGCTGGTGTACAAAAAATAAGGTTGTATTGATAAATAAATAGTGCGTAACATACGTAAACAATGTCTTAGTAATCTGGCGCGCTACATTCAATCAGTTCCACTAGAATCCTTTCAATCTCTTCGCCGTGAGATGGAATCGCTTTCCGAATCGAATTTGGGCTAAGCCTGGGAGGAAGAAAGCGAAGTGCTTTACTTTGAAATAATGTAGGCTAAGTAGTAAATACATAGTACTTTAGTTGTGTTATCTGGAAGTACAGATCTCTTTTCAGGTTTGTGTGTAACTTATATGACCAATGAATAGTTGTGTCAAATAGCGATTCAGATAATGCTAAAATTAGACAAAAGTGCAAGGATACAAAAATTATTAAATGGTACAATTTAATTGTAATGTGTAGTTAATTATTTTAAATTATATTTAATTAAATATAATAGGTATTTTAAACAGTTAAAAAACTATAAAACCTTTCTCTAATGTTTTAATAAAAAATACTTTTCAAAAAACTATAAATAACCTTTTTCTAATGTTTTAATAATTTAAAAAAAAAACTTCAAATGAAGTAAAACTCGAATCAGTAGTTCAAAGAACAAAGTTTATTTAGAAAAGTTATTTATTTTATGAGTATCGGACACTAAATTACTAGTCACCCTTTATTTGTACAAAAAACAGTCCTCAAAAGCCATGTTTTGTTTAAATCCAAGAATGGCCCTGGATTATTCACACTGGTTTTATCTTCATCTTCGTAAGTGAGTAGTCACTTAGAAAAATGTAGATAAATCAGCAAAGCATTTGTTTTAGCTGTTCACGAGATTATTTCGGCTATATTCGTTCTAAATCGACTCGTGCTGTCGACAGATTCATGGCCGCGTAGTCACTAAATTTTCTTTCAAAGATAATGTAAATTCACACTTGTTCTACTAAGTAAAGAAATAATTGATATACCTATTATGTTTCTAGCATTTTCTTACGGCTTTTCCCATTTCCATACAAATTTTAATTTATTAGGGGTTAAATTTACAAAAATTGCTTCTTACTGCGTTTCTACATTATTAACAAATAATAAACCAACTTAGCTATTTTTCTAGACAAGCAGTTCCAGCTGTACGTTGATAATCATAAAAAACCTCCTTATGAATGTAACTTTCATTACACACCGATTATTATTTAACTTGGCATTGCTATCTTGAGTCCTCAGTCCTTGGCAACTTCACAAACTAACATGTTGTACGACAGTCGTGGATGGCGACACAACTATCTGTGCAACTATTAATTGGATTGTATTTTATCGTTAAAACTTTACGGACTATGTTAAATGGAACAGGTTTAACTTGAAGATGGATTTATGTTACGACACTTTATACAGAACTGTATTGAAGACGAAGCGTTGTTTGTGCTACTTTTGGTGGTTTTTAACTTGGCGTATTTGGCAAAATATTCGTGTCACTTGGATAATACAAAGTATACTCTAGATTTATTACTATAAGCTTCATATTGCTTTGCCAAATACGCCAAGTACACTGTATTTGCATAAAAGGCGTTTTTTGGCTCCCAGTCCAACCGAATCCAGCTGAATACCAAAGTTTTTATAAAGAGTGATTGCTTATCAGACCTTAACCAAACTCAGTTACTTGAATAGCATGATACTTCTTGGTAAAGCTGGTTTGTCAGACTTTCCGGGGTCTAATTACCCGTAACGACTGCCAAAGATGACAACTAGGACCAGCAGCTTTATGTACATCAAGCACACTATGTCATTGTAAGACAGTACATATCGTCTCTCTAGCCTTTTTCTGGGGTTGAATTTTAGCCTAACTGAATTCAGCTGTAGACCAGTGTTGCGAGCAACTGCCTCTCAGACCTTCACAACCCAGTGAGGAACTAGATGACACCATATCCCTTAATTAGACTGGTCAGGCTTTCTGGCTTCTGACTAACCGTAATGACTGACAAAGTTTTCTTAATGACAAACGGGACCAACAGCTTTACGTGATTTCCAAGGCACGGGATGAACTAAGAAAGTAGAGACGAATCAACGAAAGTCTCATTGGTGCTTGCTCAGTTTCGAACTTAAACCACTTGGCGATCACTAAATTGAGATTATTTGCATAGTTTGAATGCTTGCTAGTAGGTAACAGCGAGATGGCGCGGACGCAGATTACTAAATCCCAACTTGGTCCTTAGTTGATCGAAAACTACATACTATATTATGCAGCTAACGTGTTTCAGAGACTCGCAATGGTTTCCAATCCGGCTTACAGTTGAACCAGAAACGCTCCGAGTACTTAGTCGCCGACAAGAGTTTCACCCAGTTTTGTAGATATTCCGCAGCGAAAATATTGAAGAGGAAAAGTTTTTTAAAGTCTTTACAGAGTCAGGCTACGGAAGATAATATAGTACGGTATTCCGACTTCACGCGTATTTTACAGGCCTTATTAGCTCCATTGTTTTCAAATGGAGTACCAATCCTTATTAAATTTGCAGGATTCGGGGAATAACAATGACAAGTACGTTTAAATGATATTTAAACAGAAATATGTTTAGAATTAATCTTCGTATGAAATCTGCATTGGATACGTTGCACTTGAACGCGATAAATGGCCTCGTAACTTTAGAGCAGCAATTAAATGCATTGCGAAAAATTTAAACGAGTTTAAATTTTATAGCTGGCTTGTCAAAGCATAATAAATGGCGGGTCGGCATCCGACAAATATTAATACGTACGCGAATGTATTGCTCTATTTCAACACGAGATTCAATGTTGTGTATCATAGGGAGTTATTACTTCTATAAATCATTTGGTCTTATAAACGTCTCTCTACGTAATCAAATTTCTGTTGCTATATTTGATACAGTGACCTAAAACTTGTGTAGTAATGATTCCTCCCATCTAAATACATCTCCCAAAATAACATAATTTATTAAGCTTGATAACTGATTCCGTCTATAACTATTGTGGATTGACCAATTTGTGATTTGTCAGTGTTTCGCAGTCAAGCTTAATTTACCGGACCTACAATCTACATAGAGATGAGGGCTTTCCATCTTGTTAATGTTTAATTTACTCTGTAAATAAAAGGCCCGGCCTCACAAATGGTTCAGAGTTTCACTAAAACATTTTTGTTTTCAATCTCTGCACCTTTTAGGTGTTCAATTTTTCTTTTTCCCGATAAATTGGATATCGTCAATCCACTTTTTCCGCTCCTGACAATGGAAGCAATTTGTAACATCAATCACTCCTTTTCAGTCACGTGACGATCCCCGTATTTAATTACAATTCAGGCTTACCGCCGCGATAAAAAGAATAATTTTACTCTAATTCTTTGATTTGACTTGTGTTTTTGAAAGAGATTTACCTGTATTGTTTGACAGTTCATCCCAAATTGGATTTGTGATTGGCTTCATTGTTTCAAAGTAATAGCGGATCAAAATTGGTTTTCGTTTATTTTATTGGTTACGTAGGCGTCCATGCTCACACCAATTTATTTTGTATACCCGCGAAAATAGAACTATTGAATACGCAATTCCTGAAAGACAACATTCACGGTCCTAGAAATGATCTGAAAATAGTATTAGTTCTGACACCTGGTTCATGCCAGATACAACTTGTGTAAATGTTTAATGCTGCTAAATAATTCAGTTGTTAATCAAATAATTATATCCACTGTTGTTTAAGTTGTATAAGAACTTAAATTATTCAACGGCAATGCGGTGTAGGCTACCTACCTGTTTCAAATGAAGTTTTCCTCTCCTACTCTTTTGAATGTCCATGGTTATTATTACGCATGGGAAGTGTTGCCTAACTAATGCTTATCCAACTACAATGTCCCTTTTTAATCCAGGCACGGATAATCCAAAATGTACAACAAGCACGATAATAAAACAAATAACACGGTTCAAATACAGCTCTCAGGAAATGTCGGATCATTCCCGTATGAGCGCAGCAATGCAGGAGCTTTGAACCATTTGAAAGAATGTAGCGATGAAAGGTACATGCTCCACTGACTTGAAAATTCAAGACTCAAGCCGAATGAACGAATGAAGGAAATTACGTCAGTCTAGTCTTTAAGATGGATCTTTCATAACAATGTAAGGAAAGGAAACAGAAAAATGTTAAGGATTATACCGACAGAGAGTCGTGCCTTCCTTACTTCCTGCATAAGGATCAGTTGTTACAATCTTAAAGTTAAATGTCAATATGCTTATAAAAGTCTCCCTTATGTAATATTGTTTATACAGAGGTCGCATATTTTGCATACATCACAAACTATCACGTTGTAGAACCTCGTACCTTCACATAGTTGTGCAGCGCAGCGCTTTTCATATTTCCACTTCACTGGTCTTAGCATGTTCCAATAAAATCTTTAGATGTTACTTCGACCCAACTTTGCCAGCGCTTTGTACGCTTCATTTTAAGTAACTGCTATATTGTACTGTTATGCACCATTTCGAATTGGTTTGTGAAAAGCTTCCATATAATAGAAACGGTACGACGATGCCATTTGAAGCCAAGCTTATTCAAAAGAATTTTAAATTCTGTAGTCCATTATACGTGCCTGATGTTCGACGTATAAATTGTTAATTCACTTGCCGGCGCTCTAATAATCCTAATCCGCTTCATCTTAATTGCATTGTTCTCGTTAACCGTAAAGTGGGCAGTATCCTACTCCTAATTTAATAGGAAGATCGGAGCTGTTCAATTTCGAAGATAAACGCTCGAGCGACGCCAATTGACGGCTGGCGGCGGTGGTGCGTCCATGCGTTGTTTCGAACTTCACTGCCATTACGGCTGAGCTGACTTTTCTGACAAATCGAGTCTAAAATTCCTGGAAATCTATCGAACAATAATTTTATTTCTAAATACAATAAAACAAAACAAAACGGTATATAGGTAAAATTCAACATAAGTTGAAGAGCTTTTCGAGGTAAAACTTAATCCCAAGAGGCTGCGACTAGTTCTCGTTGTCTTGAGAGAAGTAAAGGAAAAGAAAATTACGTTAGATTTAAGTGATCACATCTTTAATGTTGACCTTAAGGGTTGCTCTTGTCTCTTTCTAGTTCATTTTGTTTTTGTAGTAGAACGTACTTATAATCCATAGATAAATCTATAATACATAGATAAAGTATAATCCATATGACCTAGCCTTTTTTGAACTATATTTATATCGACCGTCAGCCTATCAGACCTCTACGTCCCAGTTACTGGGTAAGACATTACCCCTAAGCAAAACTGAAATTTTCAGACTTCTGACTGACTACCGGCATTTTACAAATGTTGTAGCGTTATAGTTTTTCACAAAATGAACGTAAATATTTTCAAAGGACGGGTTCAAATATCCTTTGGCTTTTAAATTTTCTTTAAGAAAAACAGTTTGAGAATATACACTGAGAAGTGAAACGGATTTGGATCCAATCCAAATAAGATTTATAACTATGTCTCAGGAGTCCGATATTCCGTTAAAGTCGAAGATAAGCAACAAGTACTTTTTTCTATGCCCTTTCGTTTGGTCGAGAATAGTCGAGATGTAGATAAGCCACTTATGTTTTTTTCTTTTATACAAAACCCTAACGTACTTAACCGAAAAGGGTTGAAAGGTTTATTTTTAGTTTGAAGGTCTGTCTGTAAATCAAAGGTCTCTATATCCCCTTCGGAGATCGTTGCAGAATGAGCGAAATCTTGAACGAATTTAGAAATTAAATCAACCACAACGTAACACTTTATTACTGAAGTTATTTTTAGGTTTGTATATTTCCATAAATATGTTGGCTGACTTCAAAACTTTTTATTAGTTTTCCAGCCAATAAGAGTCTGGGTACACAAACACATTACTGAACCGTATTCTGTGTAATCTTTGAGTAGACAAACACAACTTTCTCGTCTTGGGGTCCAGAACCTCTGCTAATGTACAATCCTACCTTTTTATAAATTCAGAATGTTCCATTTCTACATTAACGTTAACAAAAAAGGTACCGTATTATTTTATGCCTTTTCGATGACAAATACTAAAAAGAAAACAGTAAGTTGTTATTTTAGGATGAAACATCAAATGTTGGTGCCTCTCCTCGGGAAAAAGAAAAATAAAATAATATTTTCGCGCTCACTGGGCGTCTCTGTTTGTGCGCCCAAGAACACTAAGATATTATTATCATTTGTGATATTCGTAAGACGAGTGGTATTATGAGCCCGAGCATTATTTAAGAAGTATATGTGTATATTTACGCATTGTGTTTATACAAAACAATGATACTGAAAGAACTAAGGAATAATTTCAGTAGCTTGGAGACATTTATTTGACATATTTTTTATACTTTGATTCCTTCCTTAATTATCTGAAAATTAACAGATCGGCTCTAAGAAGCTACAATATTTCCTAGACTGTGTTCATGTTTCAATAGCCTTAAGGCATAGGCATTAATTTGACGGATTTTTTATATTTTGACTACTCTCTTAAGAATTATCAGACAATAGGGATGTTGACTACATCAAAAGAATGACATTCTGTTTAGCCCGTCTTTTAGACAGTCCAAAAATACTGGACACATATTTTTTGCTTGATCAAATTAATAACAAAATACAAAGATAAAGAGCATCAAAGTTCCGGAGAGGGGGCTTGTGACGTCACTCCTCAGTAAAAATTATACAAAGGTGTGACGTTTCACGAAACTTCAACGCACTGTATTGTCGTCATTTTCTGTTTACGAGAAAAAAGAAAAAATACGTGTCTCAAATTTTTTGATTATCTAACTGACGGACTAATTACTTTTTTTTTTTGTCATCTCGCCTATTGATAAATCGACTAAGAGAATAAAATAAAAATATCCTAGATAGTGATCGTGGTATTTTTCATAAACGCAATGGCCGTATTCAGTAAATACGAATCACGGCTTCATATAAACATGAAAACAACATATTTCTTTGTCTATTCCCGAGCGATCAATTACCGACATAAAACAGGGATGTCCTCACTAATAGAATTAAGAGCTTTCCAAGTGGATTGAACAGCGTCGTTACGTAACTAAAGTACTTGTGTTCCTATAGCATGAAAGCTTTGACATAATCTATATAAAGTAGCAATGTACTGTGAAGCTACAGTCATTGACTAAATGTGAACATATAGCCTAGGCCCAGCTTTTGAATTCAGTCGCGTTCGAAAGTTGCTGACTTGCTGTATGTGATCATTGCGTATATTTTTATATGTTCACATGAAACTCAATCACTGGGTATTGTTCTGCACGTGCTTTAAAAAGGCGATGGATACTATTTATTGGTTTTTGTTTTTTGCTGGTTTGGTAGTGTTTAACTGCTGCTATCATATTGGCACGATACAAGAGATCCTTCTTTTTCAAAGTGTGTGAAATTTCAGGCTACATAAATCTGCTCGGTTCTCATTGCAAAGTCCGGTCTTAGTATAGATAGGGAAGTAAGTACAAATAAATGGGGAAGTTTTGCAAACCTTCGTAATATTTATCTTATTTTAATTGCATAATAACAATATAAAGTTTTCTGACTGGCAGAGAGTCCTTAAAATATAGCTCGACCTCTTACGTAAAGTCGTCAACAGCTGCGATCTTGCAGACCCCCGATGGCGTCGGGTTGACGACTCAAATTAGATTAGGAACTTCTTACTCAGAAAAGGTAGAACCCACATAACTGTAAATGTCTGTGAAATAAACTTTTACCTTTAAACTAAAACTTTGAGTTAATCTTGCTGCAGCAGGTTATAAACTCTATAGCTTATTGTCAAACATTTGAAATTCACACCCCATCCAGAAAACGGAAATTGGTAAAATTCCAATCGGATGAGGTTAAAAACATGCACACGTAAGTGCCTGAACAACTATTCCAATACAAGTTTTAGAGGTGACCAGCAGCGGTTGCAACAAATTGACGCTAACTGCCGAAAATATATTTGACCCGGTCATATAAAGCGAACTCCCCCTGCCCCAGCCAGGGAGATGATTCCCACCACCCACCTCTAATCGTCCGTCGTAGCGAATGACGTGGTCCATTTCAATTTATTAGTCGACAGCCACCGCTGACCACAACTGGTTGGACAGATTGCAGCCGCAAATAGGTAATGATGATAAAGCATGAAAGATAAACTAAATATCCACGTTGGTTATTTCGTAACACCTTTATGAGTAGGAACAAGATTGGAACAGTGGCGCGGGTAGACTTCCACATTTGCAAGCTCATCTTTTATTCACCGGCAGAGGGGTCGATCGGCCTGAGCGACTAAAAATAGGATAATTTATTAGTCGCAGCACCGTGCCACATTGATTTGCTTCTCAACCCTAACCTAGCAGCAATGTAAATTGAAAGAACTTAATTGTATAATTGAAAAGTTTGCTTTATTTTACTTTTTACCGAATTCGTAATTCTGAATTTGAATTGGATTGCGGTCAAAGTTTCTGTTCAATCACGGTCAAAGTTTGACATCGTTTAATCGATTGGCAAACTAGTCCTATCGGCTATTTAGTCTTATCAAGAAGTAGTCATAACGCTTCTAACCCTAGAAAATATAATTTTCTTAAGATATATTGACATATAATTTGAACGTTTTGAATGTTCCATAAAGTTAGCATAAACTATAACGAACGAACTTGCTGGTAATCACCATATAAACTTATGTATGAATAAAGTTTGTGTAACCATTACTTTTTTATTGTTTAAATCTGTTATAACTTTACACAGCGAGTATTATTAGTAAAGGTAATTGTGTAGATGGTACATCACAAAGCATTAAAATAAAGAAATACTCAGAACAGATGCTGAAAACCACACTAAGTACTTAACGCACTACTTAGGGTTTAGCCCTAAACACCTCAATATCCAAATGTAGCTGAATAAAGTCCATCATTATTCCAATAATCCGTCGTGTTATTTGTTTTCTTTTGTTCGTTTGCACCTTCAATGGATTCTCGCAAATAAAACGGTATAAGCACTTCTTTCGGGCTGTCGGTCGCGATATCCTCATTAGGCTCGCCGGCGCTCAAAAGGGTACTTCTCCAATAAAGCGCTGATGGTTTTTGCTTGGCTACACAAAGCTGTGACGACAAAAACTACCTTTGTGGAATAAGGGTAACTAGACCTGCTCTGAAACACGGTTATGTACTCTTTTTGCCTATGTTGGCAATTACCACTTAACCTGGTTGTAGTTTGAAAGGTTTACAGACAAAACATTGTCGTTGTCTGTTTACTATTTATTTGCTGTATTGTTTTGAAATCTCGTTAGGAATTCACTGAAATGTTGATATGTCAAAGTTTGGTAGAGTACAGACATAAATCACACTTCGAAGGTATATTTCATTTCAATTCGATGAAGTTTATCGAAATCGTTAGCTTATAGTTTCGAAGTTGTAATGAAGTTTGCGAAGTCGAATGGTGTATATGGAAACGCACAAGCTTTGCTTCGGTATATTTTTTCAATCTCTACCACGCCCGAGGGCTAACGCTTAAAATAAACACAAATCTATCACTGTTAAAAGCTCCATGAATTTTTTATCAGCCTTTAATTGCATTTCGCGTACCGTTCCACAAAAAATAAAAAGAAATTGCCCGGGAAATAGCAAATTCAGAAAAATGATTAATATAGTTTTGAAAGTTATTCTTTGAAATCTCCTGACGAACATAGTTACTAAAACACTTTAAGTATGAACTAACACAGAGGGAACCCCTGCTCTGGCCAAATGTCATTGTGACATCTGTCATTTATGTCCGGTGTCGTATTACTGCCACGCGAAATTGACCCTTATGATCTCTGTCATTTTGTTGTTTAATCTGTGTAAAGGTTGTGGTTCCCACAACTGGGCTATGGTCGACAAACTGTGTTTGAAAACACATTTAAAAACTGCACGAAATATTTCCGCTGATCGTCCTTAATTAGCCTATTTTTTTCCGGGCAAATAGAAACAAATTATATTTTTTGTATTCACTAAAGCAAAATTTTATAAAAAAAGATATTTCAGTCCCTTTGCTGAGCAAAGGCGTCTTTTCGTAAAACAAAACATTAAGAACCTAAGTACACTTGCTCACGCTTGTTAGCTAGCAATTTCAGACCATTTCTTTTACTTTAGGTAACTAGAAAAACTGTTTAAATAACCTTTGCTTAAGTAGGCTATTAATTATAAACACGTTCGTTAAAACTTTCTTTCTTTTTCTTATTATATTCACTTCAATGGTCATCCCACTTTACAAAATAAATGTTCACATATATTGTTTTGTGGTTCATTTAAACAAAAAGTAGGATCAGGTACTGTGTGTTGATAGTTTAAGTAGAAACTACCAAAACAATCTCAAGTTCAGTCTTTTTTAAAACCAATAGAATTTGTATTGGTCAAATTATGCAAGTACCATTCAGCTTAATGACTGAGGATTTTTAATACGAGATGCACTTGTCCAGCCAGTGCAAGCATGCCCCGAATTGTTAGCTTAAATTCAGTTCAAATAAATTCACAGAAGGTTTTTACTGAGAATTTCAGTGTTCCCCTTTACTGTAATGAAAAAGGTTGAAGATTTATAGTTCAGTGTTCGGTGTTAGTCATAAAAAAGCATTTCACAGTTATACGTAGAATAGAAACTCGCCATAGTCTTTGCCTTTTATACGGGTCGCGTTCTTTTCACGATAAAAGCTTTTCCTTTTATTAGTATGGTACATTAGCCTTGTAAACGGGCATGTTAGACGCTTTTCCTACTTCTTACATTCGTTCTGCACCGCTTTATGGGCCGCAGCGCAAATATAATTACCTCTGTGAATGTACAGCCAGGCAAGTGGATGAGTGTGCATGGCAGTTAGGTTAAAAAAAAGCTCTAAAACCGATTTAGAAATTATTCGTTCTAGAATTAATTTAAAGGAGGCGTTCAATAAATGTATGGCGCTTACGCTAAAAATAGTTAAAAAAATTAACAGAAATCTGACTTGTACATATGCTGAAAAAGCATAATTATTTGGATCTTTTTGTGCATTAAATACGTTTTACCGTTCATCCTTTTTTAGGGTTCCGTAGTCAACTAGGAACCCTTATAGTTTCGCCATGTCTGTCTGTCTGTCCGTCCGTCCTCGCTTAATCTCTGTGACCGTTAGCACTAGAAAGCTGAAATTTGGTACCAATAGGTAAATCAATCACGCCGACAAAGTGGTAAAATAAAAATTGGAAAAAAGCGTTTTATTAGGGTAGCCCCCCTATATGTAAATAGGGAAGTGTTTTTTTTTTTTTAATTTCAACCCTGACGTGTGATATATTGTTGGATAGGTATTTAAAAATGAAAAGGGGCTTACTAAAATAAATTTTTGATAATGTCAATAATTTCGGAAATAATCGCTCCAAAAGGAAAAATCAAAGCGTCCCCCCCCCCCCCCTCTAACTTTAGACCCGTAGGTTTAAAAAATATGAAAAAAATCTGGAAAGTAGAACTTTATAAGGACTTTCTAGGAAAATTATTTTAAACTTGATAGAAAGAACAGTTTTTGTACAAAAAAGACAAAAAGGTTGTACAAAATAATTTCTGCGTACTTAATATGTCAACGTAACAAATAGCCTTTTTTTAAACTTATAAGTAGGTACACTTATTGTGACGGACGGGAAACTACGGAACCCTACATTGAGCGTGGCCTGACAAGCTCTTGGCCGGTTTTTTTAAGTTAAGTGGGAAAAATGTAAGATTATATTAATACTAACATTGTTTTGATGGGTTGGCAACACTGTGGCATTTGACGTGACAGCGTGTCTGTGTGTGTGTATGTGTATGTGTCTGTGGCAGGTATCCGTGTGTGTGGTTATTTCAACGTCAAACGTCAAGTCGACAAATGTCTATAAATTTTTCTTAAAATATTTTTCAGTGTTTTGAAAAAAACGCAGAACTGAAAAAATCTTATCTAGTCATGATCGAGTAGCTTATTTTTAGCTTTCTAACAAAATTTGGTAGTTACGTTGGTGCTCAAGTTTCTTCGGAATAATAAGTAGCCCAGTTTTGACCGCTCCTTTCATTTGAAAACATCCATTGCATCGGCGTTCTAGAAAACTTAAATTATGTCTGTATGTCCTGGATACTTATCATCTTTGCTGATTGTACAACGGTAGACTTTACTGCCATTATACTATTTAAAACTTAATTCCAGAGGGATAACTTATATTGAAATGAAAACTGGTTTTTTAAACCACGATCAGAGAGTTGTCGTTGGATAAAAAGTACTAATGCTTAGCACATCGAGCTACTACAATCTGTCAAAAATTAATTTTCATCCTTGTGGCCAAAACATAAGGTAGGTATCAGGTTGACTGCGAAAATTTGATGCTTTCAGGTAGCTTGTTTTGCTGGCGTCTGTACATTTTTAGAAACTTTATAAACATAACCATTTTGTAGATCGATTTCGTCGCTTTTATAGTCTTAAGTTTTAATTGGGTAGTCACAGGTAGTCAGTTACGAACACTGAAGATTGCTTGTTCAAAAACAAATGCCCGCCTCTGAGCCATAGCCTTATCATTTATAGTAAAGATTTTCAGGTAATTGACAATTGTATTTTAATATTTTTGTAACAAACAAAATTATTTAAATAATGTTGCTTCATATGAGCAATTAAACTGTGTTTACTAAGTACATAATTGCACGCCACTGTAGGCTAGGTAACATACATAACAATAGATTATGAATGGACTACTCTATGAACGTTTTAGACACTCATAATAAGAGTGTGAATTCACTGTCAACTTAATGTGTAGGTAATATACCTAATGTATTGTATCACTAGTTTAAAACCAACATTAGAATACCGCACCATTATCACTTATTCCACCTTGATTTACACTGTTACCTAGCCTGCGTAAATGGCGTCATTAACATAATGTGCTTTTTGTCAGTGTAATGAATTGCGGTATAATCATTTTACACTTAAAACCATTTTCAGCCGCAGACAATATTCTATCATAATTTTCAATTTTTCCAACAAATTGAACAACTTCTGCATCGGATGATTTTACATTTCCGTTTTTCTGGACAAAAAGTAAATGGAAAATCGACGTTCGTTACCTGCGACCGAGAGGTAAAAGTCGAGAGAACATTTTATACTGTACGTTATTTATCCATTTAAAACCAACCCTCGGTAGTCGCTCGGTGTTTTATTTAGAAACTGTTCAACACAATTCAGTATTTTAGTGTAACTTTCTAGTGTATTGCGCTATGTCTTCAAACTCGTAGCTCGAAAGCTTTATTTCAAATTGCAATGGAACGAGAGCTCTAAATAAATACCGCGTTTTCTTAGCCTTAGGTAAGCGAAACTCTAGGTTAGTAAATAGTAAATGCAGCGGACTCTAGCTCTGTGGTTACTTAAAACTATCAAGGTCTGTTTTCATTCATAGAAAATGTAGCTACTGAAATGTGGCTATTAGGACTTAATGTACCATTAACAGTACAACGCAGATGCCTCGTTTGGTTGTGTAATAGTCTAGACAGTATTGAAAGAGCTGTTACAATGGGCTAGTAACAGTGACGTGCACTTTGTATAGGCAATTAACCAGTACTTACCTCATATAATTTTTAAAGTCAAATTGTCAAGTCGACATAAAAACGCAGAACTTAAAAAATCTTATCTAGTCATGACCGAGTAGCTTATTTTTAGCTTTCAAACAAAATTTGGTGGTTACGTTGGTGCTCAAGTTTCTTCGGAATAATAAGTAGCCCAGTTTTGACCGCTCCTTTCATTTAAACATCCATTGCATCGGCGTTCTAGAAAACTTAAATTATGTCTGTATGTCCTGGATACTTATCATTTTTGCTGATTGTACAACGGTAGACTTTACTGCCATTATACTATTTAAAACTTGATTCCAGAGGGATAACTTATATTGAAATGAAAACCGAAACTGGTTTTTCAAACCACGATCAGAGAGTTGTCGTTTGAAAAAACAGAAGTTTAAATACTTAGCACATCGAGCTACTACAATCTGTTAAAATTTTATTTTCAACCTTGTCGCCAAAACATTAGGTTGACTGGGAAAATTTGACGGTTTCAAGTAGCTTGTTTTGCTGGCGTCTGTACCTTTTTTAGAAACTTTATAAACATAACCATTTTGTAGAGCGATTTCGTTGCTTTTATAGTCTTAAGTTTTAATTGGGTAGTCACAGTTAGTCAGCTGCGAACACTGAAGATTGTTTGTTTAAAAACGAATGCACGCCTCTGAGCCATAGCCTTATCGTTTAAAGTAAATATTTTTAGGGAATTGACAATTGTATTTTGATATTAATAATTTAGATAATGACTAACACGAAACTTTCAAATTTTGCTTCATAATATGAGCAATTAAACAGTATTTACTACATAATTGCACTGAATGTACGCAACTACAGGCTAGGTAACATACGTAACAATGGAGTATGAATGGACTACTCTATGAATGTTCTAGACACTCATAATAAGACTGTGAATTCACTGTCAACTTAATGTGTAGGTAATGTACCTAATGTACTATGTACTAATGTACTGTAATGTCGAACTATTTTGCTGTGCCCTTACAGGGTCTACAACGGCTCTTAGCTCTAAGCTTTTGTCAACATCTTTTTACCTTGTAGAACGCAAATAAATAAATCTATATATAAAAATGAATTGATGTTCGTTAGTCTGATTAAAACTCGAGAACAGCTGGGCCGATTGAGCTGATTTTGGGTTTAAAATGTTTGTCGTGGTCCAGGGTAGGTCTAAACGTTGAGAAAATAAGGAAAAATTGCGAGAAAGATAGAGTAAAACAACAATTTCATTTTCCAATATAAAAGTTGTCCATGTTCTGTTGAATGTCGTTGTCATAGTCATCAAGTGTCAAATTCAAGTGTTACAATTACAACCATAGAGGTACGGTACAAGTAATGTTTGTTTTCAAAAGACGCAAAGGAATCATTTTCATAAATCCAAATCATGCAGATAATTATAGATGTACCAGTAACACATGACAAAAAAAAAAGTAAAACAAATAATGATTTTTATATGGTAATGGTCATGTCATCTGTCAAGTGACATTACGTTTGTTTGTTTACATTTGTTATTTTCAAGAATTTTTAAGTAAAAAGTGAAAGAATGACTACGAAATCACCGCGGTAACAATCCATAAGCACTGTTTATAACGTCTACCGATAAATCTGTTAAAGAAGAAGGTGTAGCTTACACGCAATTTCGATTTTAGACCGTGTGCCTCGCCAAGGTTGATACCTACTTTGTTTCATATTCATATGAGTTTAACATTTGTATATATATTAGGTACGTAACATACAACTTTGGCTTATTAAAGGGGTGTGTAATAGTGCTACACGACGAATTATTGCAGAAGGCAGATGAAGTTAGTGTCAGATTCATATGAGCCGCCTAAAGACGTTTGACTTGCCTTATGTGACGATCACTACCATAGCCATAATCTTGACAAAGTACAGAATCATTTTTTCTTTAACGGGCAATAAGATTGATGAATGATGAATCAAACTTGCAATGCCCCAAACAAACTGGGATACTAATCACAAAGCGAAATACCATTTCTTTCATCTTTGTTGTGTAAATAAAGTACTTATATTATAATGATTGGGTTTATCTTAATTTATTTTATACTAGCTTTAGCCCGCGACTTTGTTCCCATTCCCGGGGGATTTCCGGAATGAACACTACCCTATGTTCTTTCTCGGGTGCCAGACTATATTTGTATCAAATTTTAGTGGCTTAGGCGTGAAGAAGAGACAGACAGACAGTTATTATCACATTTATAATTAAAAAAAATGGATTAACCAGATATATATCTCGATATATCTCACTCTCTTTTAAAAAATATCTTTTTTTGGTCACTCATGATTAGGGGCTAAAATTAGTGCCTAAAGCCTTTTTAGCTTTACCCAGAGTAGGCCGCAAGTAGGTCCCAAGCGTCTCATCAGCTAATAGAAAAATACAACTAATCAAACATCACTAATAAACTGCACAAATTATCGCCTATGTCTTAGTCTGGTATATTTTATAACCTATATTTCTGTAAACTTTTATCAAAATCTGTTCAGTCGTTTTTGCGTGAAAGAGTAACAAACAAAAATACAAAAAAAAATTCTCTTTATAATATTAGTATTGCTATAAAGCAATAAGTGTAATATGTTTTAAGGCGAAAATACAAGTATCAAAACATTTTAATCCTTTTTCCCCAGTGTTGCTGTCATCATATTTTTTTTTTACTGGTACACCTAAAAATATATAGATTTAAAATATTTATTTATTAAGTAATGGTGCTTTTAATATTTTTTTTGTTTCTGTATGACCATCCTGGACCGCACATGATAGTTGTTCAAAAACAAAATTATTATAAGCCCATTTCATAACATGTCCTTTCAACAATCTTTTCGTCAAAAGTTAGGTGACAGTGACAATGACAGTATTGCCAGATTACTAAATAACTATTAGGCCGCCACTATAAACACGTCAATCCAGATTGTGATAATGTGGCGAAATCGATATAATTCTTTTATGAATAAAGTTGATATAGTTTAAAAGTTTACATTGGTAGGTAAGTGATACGAAGTTCACCGGGTCATCTAGTATGAAATATGAATGTATTATATCACTAGTTTCAAAACCAACATTAGAATACCGCACCATTATCACTTATTCCACCTTGATTTACACTGTTACCTAGCCTGCGTAAATGGCGTCATTAACATAATGTGCTTTTTGTCAGTGTAATGAATTGCGGTATAATCATTTTACACTTAAAACCATTTTCAGCCGCAGACAATATTCTATCATAATTTTCAATTTTTCCAACAAATTGAACAACTTCTGCATCGGATGATTTTTCATTTTCGTTTTTCTGGACAAAAAGTAAATGGAAAATCGACGTTCGTTACCTGCGACCGAGAGGTAAAAGTCGAGAGAACATTTTATACTGTACGTTATTTTATCCATTTAAAACCAACCCTCGGCCTCGGTAGTCGCTCGGTGTTTTATTTAGAAACTGTTCAACACAATTCAGTATTTTTAGTGTAACTTTCTAGTGTATTGCGCTATGTCTTCAAACTCGTAGCTCGAAAGCTTTATTTCAAATTGCAATGGAACGAGAGCTCTAAATAAATACCGCGCTTTCTTGGCCTTAGGTAAGCGAAACTCTAGGTTAGTAAATAGTAAATGCAGCGGACTCTAGCTTTGTGGTTACTTAAAACTATCAAGGTCTGTTTCCATTCATAGAAAATGTAGCTACTGAAATGTGGCTATTAGGACTTAATGTACCATTAACAGTACAACGCAGATGCCCCATTTGATTGTGTAATAGTCTAGACAGTATTGAAAGAGCTGTTACAATGGGCTATTAACAGTGACGTGCACTTTGTATAAGTAATTAACCAGTACTTACCTCATATAAAATTGTACAACCTGGACGACCAAGCTGACTGATATTCTTTTTCGACATTTTCAGAATATAAACCCTAGCTAGATTGATTTGTCACTCTACAACCCCCTACAAATTCAATTTCATAATAACCGTTGAAGCCATTTCCGAAATTTACATTATTGTATGTATTAATGTAATATACAACAATTGCTCGTTTAAAGTTACGTTGTCTTGTTTAATCCAAAATTTAGTACATTTGTGGTATTCTTTACTATAAAAGGAAGGCTCAGTGACGGGCTTTCAGTTTTGAACTAGATAGGCAGCCTACCTTCAGCACACTCTTCTGGCTATAGTAATGTTATTTCAAACCCCAATCTCTCATTTATACCCGCCCCAATCTCTCATTTATACCCGTTATGAATAATAATATTCCACTAGTTCTCCGGATCCCTCGTGACAGGTCAAAATATTAATTAGTCATAAGCTGGTCTATCCCGTAACACATTTCTTTTAAAAGCGAAGTGAGTTTGTGGTCATCTTTAAACTCAGAAGACTCGATGAGGTTATACCACAGATTAATAAATAGTTACTACGTAAGTTATACTATTGCAGAATAGTAGCGCTTTTATTTAAACAAATAACTTTTGTGCCAAACGCTAAGTACGAAACGTATGGCAATGATATAAAGCTCATTTCATACCACGCTTAATATACAGCATATAGAATACACAACAATAGAGCTCACCATACGTTTCGTATATAGCAAAGTGTGAACGTGTTCTAATAATGTATGGTTAGATATATTTTTGTGCTAAGAACTATATGAACTTTACCTGCGAAGAAATCACGTGATCTCTTCTAACGTTTAACTAGTGCGTTTATTCTGCAACGTTTACGGAAAAACGAATGGATGATTAACGTTTATATTCCACCAGTTTAGGTAGTTAACTAAATGTAAAATATCCTGATATGTCTTTTTACCTAAAAAATGCGTAAAAAACATACGAGCATTATTAAACCGATGGAGTATAAATCTACAGATCCGGTTGATAGGCTGGCATTTAGTATGTTTCTTCCTAGGTACCATTTATTGCCAGTGTTAACGGGAATTTAGACAAGGTCTCAGTTCAAGCAGAAACGAAAAGCCTTGTTCACACACTACTGCCTTTTATCTTATCGCAGCTCGTTGGTTTGAATTTACCGATTTGCCTTTACTTACAACATATTGCTGTTTTTGGATTATCCTCTATTTTCTTATATCATAAAATTCAGCACTGTTGAGTTGTCTGCTTTTTTTTTACTTTATTTTTCTTGAAAAATAGACGTGATAATTAGTACCGTCACCGTCAACCAGTAACGTGATTCCATAAGGTAAAAACCCACCTCATGAATTAATTTGTACAATTTGGCACTCGGTACCAGGCAAACGTCTAGGTGTTTAGTTTACTTTCAAAAGATTGTACTTTTTTCAGTTAAGTAAACAATGTCAAAAACAGAAGCTGAACGTATTACGTCGTGTGGTGAATCTTACAGTTGGTTAAAGAAATGAGTACATTTTAGTATATTGAAAAACCTTTTTATTTTGACTACAGTCAAATGTTAAAGTTTTTCAATGTTTTTTTTTAAGTTAATAAAGTTATTTTCTATCGTTTCAAAAAGTTATTTTCAACCGATTTCGCGCAAGAAGAGGTTCTCAATTCGACTGTATTTTTTTTCTTGTAAGTGTATTTTTTACGCGATTTTTCGGAACGGATTTTGATAGTTCTTTTTTGTTAGGTAGGTCATGTTTCTGAAGGGGTTCCATATAAATTGTATACACATATACATTGACGATGTAACATTGTTGCATAATTTGTTATATGTTACACGTATTGAGGACCTAATAAGCCTAAAGAACCGTCTAAATCCCAGGTAACCAGGTCACAAAATATGAAGATTAAATTCACTTCGTGTTTTAGCAAAATGTTTTAATAGAAAAGAAATCTGTGCTGGGGTTGGCTTACACTCACATTCGCTGCATAAAACTTTACAGTACCTAGTTATTTAACTTTTTGTGTTTCCTACTTACAGCACTTTTTTTTAGAATAAGTAGTTAAGTATACTATAAAGAACTCTTACAGTTTTATTATATCCGTCTGTCTGAGTGTACGGCCGGCTCAATGTCTTAGTATTGAATAGTTATAATTTGGCATGGGCAAACATGTCAATCATTGTTGCACAAAGTCACAAGTGAGCTAGTATTTAGTATACCGAAAAGTTTATTTGTTTCAATATACCATTACCAACCACCGGTACGGTCCGGTCCTATTTGAAAAAAAATCTTTAGCATTTGCCGATAGTTATATATATGCTACTAAGCTATATAAGTACAACCCAAAAGAGCAAACCGGTAACTACCAAATAAAACCTATATTGGCTAATCATAAAATCTTTGTTACCAAATAAGAAAGGCACTTTGTTTCTCTATCATATTTCGAGTAGATAATTAAGACACCTTATCTACCTTCCAACAGTTATTAAGCGAGAGATCCAAGAAAATAAGTGGTGCGGCCAACGTAAATACCTGAGCAAATAATTTAAATTAAGTCTTGTCGTCATCGCTCGGAAAATTAACATGGCCGCCAAGCTGAAGATTAAGTAATCAAAGACATTTTCTCCATGGCCACGTTATAAAATCCGTACTTATATTATAAATGCGAAAGTAACTCTGTCTGTCTGTCTCTTCTTCACGCCTAAATCACTGAAATTTGGTACAGATATAGTCTGGGCCCCGAGAAAGGACATAGGATAGTTTTCATCCTGGAAAACCCACGGGAACGGGAACTATTATTCCTCGCGAACGAAGTCGCGGGCAAAAGCTAGTATCTGTATAAAATGGTAAACTGACTTATTGCAAGAACTGAGGCAAGTATCAATGTGACATTTTCAAATCAAATGTACTTTCTAAAGTTTATCTTAGACATCACAATGATATCGGTGAAGGTAAATTAGTATAAGTCCGAAAATGCCAATCCGCCTTGAGCAAGCGTGGTGATCAATGCTCGTGCCTTCTCTGAACGAGAAGACGTCTTTGCTCTGCATTAGGACAATAAATTATAGGCTGGCATTATTATTATTTTCGTTATAAACTTACTCATTATATATCAACGGACAGCCCAAACTTAAAGGGGTAAAATTGTGCATGAATGTTCGACATTCACGCTGGCGAAGCCGCCGGCGAAAGCTAGTAGAATTATATTAATGAATTATAAAGCGAAAGCCATAGCCCTTATCAGAAAAACCCCGGAGTTGCTTTTGAAGGATTTAATTTGCATAAATAAATAATAATTTTCATGAAAAATAGAAACGCATAAATATTCATTTCAAAAACACAAAACATCTGTATCACAGACGCCAGCTGGAATGAAACACTTTTATTCTGCCTTTTGTTAATTTGTACTTGTATTTTCCGATAACATTGTTTAAAAAATGTACTAATAAATATGTTTGTATTAAAAAGTATTTACATTTCTGTTCATTAGTCAGGTCCAATCTACTGGTAAGCCAAACAAATTTAATTACATAAATTCCTTTCATTTAATGTTAGTTTTCAATACTTTCTATGCGCAGAAAATTGGAAAATTCGCAACTATTTACACTTCAAAAGACGCAGGTTTAACCACAATGGACAGGTAGTCAACATATTTTGTGTGTATTTTGCATGTGAATTGTTACCTCGTATATTTCGTGGCAGTCGTAATTGACTTCTGTCACCGACGATACCTAGTCACACACCTACCAGTCAAATTGCTTGCCCTGGTGGTCCGTTTGGGGAATTTCATTAACGGCACTCGCAAGTCCAATATTTGACTAGAATATTACAATGTGACTCACGCAACCACTAACTTCATCTGACAGCGTCGGGATTACTGCCCCAATATTTACCGATTACTTCTTCCCTTGATATTTCCAATATTTTTTTTCTTTTTCTTCATAATCTAGACTTTTATACAAAAAGCCAATATTTTTTATACATAAGTACTTACCTAAGCGCCTATAAACAAACAAGTTTTCCCTTATCAGAAACTTTGGACTCATAAATAAATTAAATGTAGGAAAAAAATCTTTTATATAAAATATTTTTTGCGACGTTCCCTCATGAGACTATGAGCGGAGCAGCCGGGGTCCCCGAGCACTATTCTTCGCCAGAAGTATTTAAGGAAAATTCTTTAAAAGTGTTCTTTCCTTGCCTTACAAAATTAGTTAGACCAAAATAAGCGTTGACAGATAGAAATATTAACGAATTATTATCAATTTCGTTTAGAAACATTAAATTTGAATTTGGAACATTAATTTAACTTTACGCTTTAGATCCGTGAAAATTGGTTCTTTGACGACGTTTATTTCATGTAATTGGGGTGTGTGTCGTTAGAATATTTAAACATACCATTTAGTACATATTGGATGAATAACAAGTACATAATATTGCTGGGAGCACAAACTTAGTGAAGCGAGGATGTAGCTATGTTCGTGAAACTGTGGTTTGAGTAGAAGGTTGTTGTGTAAACATGTTGGTACTGTGATGAATTAATTAAGTCAATATTGATTTAAGAGGCGGTGGTACTGCCTGCTAAATAGGGCAGTCATGTACAGATGATTTTGACGTGAGCTCTGTTTATATCGTACGAACAATTCCACTGACAGGGATGGACGGAAAATTAATTAGCGCAGTTATAATAAAAAAATGCAATGGGTGTTTTTTCTTTTATGAATATGTAGAGCTGTACGATACGAGATACGAGATCCTACAGTTATACTATTGAATAATAATATTAATAAAGGTACCATAACGTGTAAACCTAGGGTCGTAAAATATTATTCTTAGTCTGGTCCGTCTCGCTACAGCTAGTTTATGGATGTACCTAACTCTGTCACTACTATCTGTTTTACTATCGTTTTATTATTTAAAATTTTATGTTATTATGTAGGAAAATACCTATGCAGGTTTATTTTAAAACGTTTCTTAATTTGACCTTTATTATTATGCAGTAGCATAAATAAAAAAATAATGCGCAGAAATAAATAAAATCTGAGTAAAAGTTCTCAGTTCGAAATTCAAACTGCGTCGACTCGACTCCAACATTTCGCCGGCCAATCAATCTCGATGTTTAAAATTCATTTAGCTACGTTTATTTTTTTATCCCGCCGACATGGCAAGTGAACGAAATCCCTGAAGCCTCAATTGGCTCAACCTAAAGTCCTTGAGACTTTTATTTGTGGAATCTGTTCGATCCTTCTTTTTTGCTATGACAACACTGAGCCAATTTCCTCGTTTGTGCCAGCGTCATGTTGAGCAGTCAGGGAAGCAAATTGAAGTAGATTAGATTACTTTACCTAGGGAATTATGGATAGGACAGTTTCCGTAAGAAAAAGTTTCCGCGCGAGGCTTACACACAAAGTTTAGTTTTCAACTAGATTTCCCAGCGCTAATGGACCGCGGTGCACATATTGGCATGTCAACTACAAACTAATAAGCTTTTCTCGCCACAACCTGTAATGCTGCACAGTTTACGTACTTAGCTCAAAAGCCCTGGTATTAACGTTAATGAGTGAGGTGGGCGGCATTATTTACATGTGTTCAAGAACTTGACGAAATTATAATTTTGAAATGTACTAGCCTATATGGGTCATTCATTACGTATAAGTTATGTAGGCAGATTTCCAACAAAACCCCTTTCATTAAAGTTGTTTTACATAAGATAATTACAATAATTTCAGAATCTACCAAAATCCTTGTTTGCGTTCGCAATTAAAGTTTTAAATAACAGTCAGAAAATCTGTAAATGATAAAATTATATCGTTGTAGCAACAGTTTCTTTGTTTGGCAATTATTTAAATCAAACTGGAGCTTTGGAGTACAGATTAACTCCAGCCTTGTAATTTGCTCGTCCTGGCAGTCGCAGCACGTAAAAGTGAACCCCTGAAATGGAATTAGGGATGATAATTGTTATCTTAAACTTAATTTCAGTCGTAACAGTTGCTGGAAATACGAACTACCGAGCAGACCTACTTACGGTAAAGGTACTTTAGGAATTAGAGTTAGTCGAAGGAAATTAAGTCGTAATTCTAACTTTAATACGAATTTGGCCCAACTTAATTTAATATTTCGTAGGTCAATTGGTCTTTTTACTTATATATTACTAGAAAAAACTAATTATTAAATACCGAGAAGTGAGTAGTCGTTTTTATAGTTTTGGAGCGAAATTCCTCTTACGCCTCTTTGCTCGGCTGAAAATTGTTTTCCCATATTACTGATCGTTATTATCAACGATGACGGAAGATAATGGTAATGCAACCACGCTCTATTATGCGAATTGATGATGGTAGTTAGTACTTATCTCTTTACATAGTTGTGTATTGTCCATATTACGTCGTTCGCGGTAATGCGAAAAAAACGTTATTCAGAGTGATGTCGGATTATCGAATCTGTTGGATTGTAATACTGCCTGACTAAGGAGTAGTAAGTAGTCTTTACAGTCCGAAACTTTTCGAATAAGAGTACCTTGTTGTAATCCAACAAAATTTGTTCAAATAGGCGCCGAATTAGACGGGTCCGGTTTGCCGCGAGTCTACTGTATTTACCTAAAAGAACACGGTTGAAGCCTGAATCTATGCTAATATTACAAGGTCAATTCATTTCTTACGTTTTCACACTAAAACCGTTGAATCAATTTAGACGAAAATAGAAACCTAGATTGTTTTGGAGTCTTCTATAAGTAATAAGTAGCCTTTGCATAGGACATATGTCTCGTACAAAGGCTACTTTCTATCTGTTGTATCGTCTACGTGAACTATAATCGGCATTCACGCGAACAAGAGTCGACGGCAAAAGCTAGTTAATTATTTTGTTGTTACAATATAATTGAAATTTTGATTATTAGATAACAACGTGTTGGCTGCCGTTGCTTACATTATTTCGGTAGAACACGGCATTGTTTAACCTAACTAAACTATGCCAACCAACACGTGTCGAATCCAAATTACTAAGGTACTTAATATCATTTTCCATGCATAGTTCCAGCATTCCAAACCTATATAAGTTTAAATATGTAACGAACAATGTTCCCTAAAGTAACATCGGTTTCCATTATTATAAAACGAAAATTAGAAGCTTAAGATGGAGTAAAATTATTTGATTGGCATCGTAAAGAAAAAGGGAGCTTCAAACTTTGGCGTTGGTAACTTTATCCAGCTTTGATTTATTGATCTGTCCCTCGGCTGGATTTGCGCTGTTTTCCTTCAAGCGTTAGTTGCCACTATCTGTTTGTGTTGGACGGATAAGCTTCAGAGCTTTCGTCAACAAACTTGTTTGTGTATGGTGATGATATAGGAGAGGTCATCGTGTCGTCTACATACAGTAGTATGTATGTCCAAGATGAGAAGATTGGCAAACTGGAAATGTAATATTATGTGAAACTAATTTCTGCCTTTGACTTCATCTGCGTGAATATGAAATATACCATAATATATACAGGATAGAACTCGAGGATAATTCAGTTTTCTTTTAGTGAAAGCTGAAGAAGAATTTCCAAACAATAAGTTTCAGACATTAAATTGAAATAAAATGCTAATTCTCCAGCTATATAATATTGTGTAGATTTTCCCTTAGTCGCCTTTTAAAGGGTCTTAGATAGGATGTAAAGAAAAGTAACAAGCTCCTTGTCGAAAATCATATGGGTTTAGTATAATTTTAGTATAGTTTTAGTATAATAAAAATGTTCGCCCGAAAATTCCGTCCGTAACACCGTAATAAATCGAAAATTCCATCCCTCGAAAGTCAGTAATAGGCATAGTAGTTTTTTACATATAAAATTGAATAATGTAAGATGTAGAAAAAACGGCGAAAACAGCAAATAGGTTCAGCGAAAAATTAATTCCTTAATAATAATTACGCATGACGTAATTTTTTGGATAGCAAATCTCATCAGTGAGGCAGCTTTTTTTAATTCCTCATTAAGTATACAATATCAATATTTATTTTAAAAATTAAAATCTTTCAGTGTAATACATAAATTATTCGTGTGAACATGAGTAGTAGGACGTATCTCCATATCTCTTATAAAAGTTCTGTTGGGCACTCACAGAACATAAATAAGTTATAAGCTGAGATGTAGTACGGATTTACCGTAACATTTATTCGCCTGAAAAACGGGTTCTTTTCAAGATACACAATATTATCTACTTCCTACATGCATTGTGTTACATTCTCTCATATCATGTCTCTACAATCCATACTAATATTATAAATGGGAAAGTGTGTCTGTCTGTCTGTCTGTTTGTCTTTTTTTTTTCACGGCAAAGCGGAGCGACGAATTGACGTGATTTTTTGAGTGGAGATAGTTGAAGGAATGGAGAGTAATATAGGCTACTTTTTGTCTCTTTTTAACGCGAGCGAAGCCGCGGGCAAAAGCTAGTAGCTTATATTTTTCTGTGTGAAACATACAATGGTGCCGATTCTCTTGTACACAAACTTCGCTAAAGGACATTGACCACCATAGTATAGGACGCCGTTGCGCATAAAAAAAAATGGAAACTTAGTGTAAGTTGGATATAAAAGAGGGGAGAGGTCGTACTTTCCAAGGAAATAAAAATTATCTACTTATTTTTAGGGGTTTTTGTTGAATTTTGATTTATAAGTGCAAGTTTTGAGGTTAGTTATGTACCATAACTTCTACCAAAAAAAGTACTAATTACAACAATATTATGATTTCTATTCTCATAAAACAAAACAGAATACTTTTAATAAACCAATGAAAGTTCCCAAGTAAATGGTAATTAGGTCATACTAAATCTAAGTGGCTTATAGGCATAAAGAGTAGAAAATAAACGGCCCCGCATAGAATGGGGTTTTCTATCCCCTTTTTAATTGTTATGATTTATTTTTAAAATAATGTTTACATGATTCGAGACACAATAAAGACAATAGCAGGGCGACAGCCGGCTATCGCTTGGTCGTCAAAAGGTTAAGGTTTAAGGTGGTAAGACGAGGACGGGCGGACATGACGAAACTATAACCGCCTTATTACAAAACAAGGTTTTTCTTTAAACCAGGTTTAAACCATGGAGCCGGGTTTTGTAATTTGAATCTTATTCTGATACGATCAAAATTCGAAATACAAAACCTAGCTCAATGGTTTAAACCTGGTTTAGAGAAAAACCTTGTTTTGTAATAAGGCGGAAGGGTTCTTTTTGTAAAAACCATTTGAAACTAATTTATTATTGTAAACAGACGAAATCTTATTTTAGTCATCATTGCAATGCGAGTAATTAAACATTTCAAATATTAATGTGTGGAAATAAAAATATTCAAAAGTCAATGGCATTTATTTTACTTAGATTATTTACAAGCACTACTGAATTTTCAGAGTTGGACGGTTATTCAGAATACTCTGCATGTTTTAGCTCTCAATGTGGAAGATCTACAGACAAAGCACACATGTTGATGTCCATATGCTCGTTCAACACTCATTACACTTCTCATTCGAGTATAATATAACATTCCTGAGAGAAGAGGATGTTCTTCTGCCATCTGAAAATAAATATAATAAATATTATTACATATTATTGATTGATCTTAGCATTAGTTTAATAGGAAGTTCGTCCGCGTGGAAACCGAAAATGATTCTAATAGGATTTTCAAATAGTTTTTTTTTCGTTATCTGCTGTTACAGTTAGCTGTACAACAAAATACAAATAGTGTTATTGACTTGGACCATCTTTGGTATTATCCATAATAACATTTAATATTGTTAATAATATAACAATAATGTGCTCATTTTCTACTACACTAACGTCAAAAAAGCGTGTAAATACAATATAATAAGATACTAACCGTTGCCGGATTAATCCAGTATCGTAGAATTGTAACCATTGCATCCGTTGCTTCCCCCAGTTGGCGACGGGGTAGAGGATGTCCAGAGCAAGGGGGGCACAGTCCACACAGCGTGTTATTTTTATTTTAATAAAATTGTCGGTAATGCATAAAGAGAGAAACGATCCGAAGTCGAAAAAACGTCGATGTACGAAAGTTTTGAAAAGATTGCTTGATCGCGCAGAAATCGGAAGAGTCTGCTGTACACGAACTAACCGCAATGATTCGTTATCTAATAACGCAAAATAAACTCAATTTTGAATAAAAATATTCGTCGCTTTGTTTTACTTGAAAGTGTCAATTTTGACTGTTAACATTTGAATTATTCCGTGGCAGTGCTACCCACAGCTGATAAAAATCAACCATAAGTGATAACTTAGACACCTAAATACTTTTTGTTAGTAAAATAACATTATTTTAGAAATGTTAATTAAATATAAATTGTTGGTAACGCAAATGAATGTTATAGTCGTAATTATTTTTGAGGCATCAACGTGTGCTCTTAAAAATAAAATATGTAATACTATCAGTTAAGACTGATTATGGGAAGGTTTATGAAATTGGCAACACTGCTTTCACGTAAGTACGTCATTAAAGGAAGAATGCAACAAAGTCGTATAAATAACTAATTAAATATAAAATATTAACCCTTAAAAAGATTTCCATGAAGTTATTTTATCAAAGTTAAAATATTATGTTATGATTTATGAGTATATTTTTGTGGCTATGCCCTCTTATTTTAAAGCGATGCTAGATTTGAACATTCTCCTTTAAGTTAAGTGCATCTTTTTCTTTCCATTTCTAAAAGAAAAGGACAGAAGATACATTTTAGTTTAATCCTGTCAAATTAGACAGCGCCTGATAAAAATTGACGTATATTTACACGCCATGTTTTTAAAATGCGTCTAAATTATCTATGGAGTGTCTAAATTTGACAGGACTTAACTAATATTTGATCTTCTGTCCTTTTCTTAATTAAACGGAAAGAGAAAGATGCACTTAACTTAAATTTAGTGAAGTTTGTGTACAAGAGAATCGGCACCAAAAAACGTATCTCAAGGGAATTAATACGGTGTTACGAATATGGCGGAAAAGTTTTTTTTTTCTGGCAACATATGGGACCAAATGCAGAACTGAAGTTGTGAAACCTCCTTTAACACTTTCCCTCTTTGGAAGTGTACTTACAGAATTCGAAAATTTTGCTTCTTTTTGACGTCACCCATCTGGTTTTTTTTATATTTGATTTAATCGGCATAAAATAAAAATGGTGTTCTATCAATTTTACACCATTAAAATTTTTATAAAAGGGTTTGTTGTATAAATACGTTTACTATTTCATTTCTACCCGACACTCGACCATATAAAAATGTATTTACTTAGTTAAGTATTTTGAATTTCTAATCATTTTTCTAATAAGATTGTGCTATAAATATTGCCGCTCTTATCGTGACCGCGATTTAGCCAAGTTATTAAATACTTAGTTAAACTTGACCTAAATAAATTTTAACTTACCTAATGTACTGTAATTAATTATTCAATGTCCCTCTTATAAGTTAAGTACTATAAAATTAATTACCCGCTACGTTTCGAAATATTAATATCCGAAAGTAGATAGGTATTAATTTGAAACATAAACTAATTTTCGTAGTTTTATTGTGAAAAAAAAAATGACAGACTTGCATTATAATAAATGAACTAGCTTTTGATTTCAGCAGTGCTATTCCGTAGGAAATCGCGTGCGAATTCGATTTCGATCTCATTTCCGATTTCTTTTGAATCTCACCTGAAGTGAAAAATATTTAGTATTCAATGTGAAATTGGACAAGTTTTCACTAAAAATTTACCTACGTTCTCATTGAGTGGCGCTAGCGTAGTTTTTATTGGGTTATAGTACTACCTAATATAGTTTTCACCGCGGAATCAGAAGTGAGAACTGAAGTGAGATCTTACAGAATAGGCCGGCTGCTTTCGTTCGCAATCCTGAACTACTTCGCAACATTTTTTGATACAATAATATAAAAACGAAACATAAAAATAAGCATCAATAATATTGCTAAAATGACAAGTTTGTGGGTTAAGTTAAATCAGTCATACAACCAGGACAAGTATTTATTTATGTATAATTGTGATGATAAAAGTATATTTTTTCACAGGCAACCCCCGCAACAAATGCGCTCTGCAGCCGGGTCACAGTTTGATGGACTGGATCCGTCTCGGCAACTCCGGGAAGGATCTCACAGGAGTGGGCGGGAGGATACGGCCAGTCTCGCCTGCTGAACTATCTACACACAACACTCTTAGTTAGTTCTACTTCTACGTAATACTACTAGGCCATTAAGTCTTATCAACCTTTAGAAAAAGTTAAGTAGGGCGTCGTCTATGTCGTCACATCACTGTGACAGCTTCTTTCTTGAACTCCATGTTCCGCAGCAGTACCTATACCACCTAACATAATCGTCTTAACAATCTGCTGTTCTACTCATAAGAAGTAACTGAACCAAAAAATACAGTTACGCTGACGCAAACCGTAACTTAATACCATAATAGCTTGTATTATTTATTCACCATTTAAATATACTCAAAGATTAGCATTTGAAAAGGATAAATAAATCCCAAACTCCCACTGGAGCGAGCGTTGGGTTTTCATGTCATTTCAACAAAGATTACCCTTAGAATACAATAAACACGAACAAAAGTCAACGTCTCAATAAAATGTAGCGTAAGACTCTACTTGAACTGAATGTTTCAGACGACGCCTGGCTGGCGATACGCGGTCGGGTCTACAATATAACGCATTATCTACCCTACCACCCGGGAGGTAAGCATGTACCGCTTGTATAATACACGACGGGAATGTGTTACAGTCATGTACAAAAGATTTACTTGTATCTCAGGACCCGAGGAGTTAATGCGAGGCGCAGGCATGGATGCCACGCAACTCTTTGACAAAGTACATCCGTGGGTCAACTACGACTCTCTACTCGCGAAATGTCTCGTCGGGCCGCTCCGATTCGAACTCCCCGATGCTGATGAGCTATTCGACACCTCGAATCCATCGCCCAAATCCGACCGTCTCAGAGAACCGTCTAAAGCACAAGAATTAGTTAGAAAGTCAATGGAAAACTTAGCGAATTGCATAACACCAGTTAGAAAGAAAATCACGAAGGGCGACGATAGTGCTAAAGGGAGTCCACCTAGCAAGATTATGCAGAGTTTAGTGCAATCCGCTGACCTACCGATGTCTATAAGTCGAAGAGCAGCATCCAGCCCTGTGAAAAAAGACAAAAGCCTTGAATCACCTTTACCTCTCCGATACGACTGGATACAGACTTCAACCAAACTAACGATATCCGTGTACACTGGACACCTGGCGAACCCGGGGGGATGTGCGCGGATTACTGAAGGATTTCTCTTGATTGAAGTGGCGACCAACGGTTGGTTGAGGACGCTCAAAATAAAGCCCGAGGGTAAATTAAAAGAACCTTTGCAGCTACGTGTATTTGCTGAAAGTGGAAAAATCGAGGTGAGCTGGCAAACCAATTTAACGTTTCTTTTTGTATTTAATTAAAGTTAAACATTCTTTGCTATTTCGAGAGAACGCCCACACGATTGCGGAAACTATTTTCATAAAGTCTCCACATTCGCGTAGGAGGTATCCTAAAAATAACACGGTGGCGTTCGGTTAATTGTCTCTATTTTTATAGATCACCGCACTGAAAGTGGATCCGAGTGTGTGGAAGGGTTGTGGGGACGTGAGCGTGGGGGCGGCGGCGCGCGTGTCGTCGCCGCGCTCGCTGGAGTGCCGCGTGGTGGAGGTGGGCCGAGTGTCGCACGACACGTCGCTGCTGTCAGTGTGTCCTCGGGCTGGACCCGTCGCCGTGCCCTTGGGACATCACGTACGAGTGCATAAGAGAGTTGAAGGTAAGACAATATTTTTAGATCATTACAATAGGTATATTTTGAAAAGACCTTGTAATAAAAAAAACTGGCTATAAGTACTCATAATACACTTGTTTTATTACTGCCATCTGCCATCCATCATATTCAAACATCTAAGATTTATTCCGTTCCTTTTAAAAATGTTTACCTACAATTTTAAAGGAAGTGCAAAAACTTTCCATTAAGCCGACGGATGTCTTTGATAAAAACTCGTTTATTTATAACAAGCTGTGGTTTATTTACAAAATAAATACTTAGAAACTCTCCAAGTAGGTACAAGCTTTTACTCGCTAATTAAGTTGTTGTTAAATATTTATCCATGAGCCGAGATATTACTACCTAGAGAAAACATATTGAGTTAAGATCGACAGATGATTAACAAAATGAGTTTTCGTGCAAAATCTTATGCTTAATATCGTGGAGGGCTTATCTCTTAACTAGAGCGTATCACATCGTTACCACGACGAAATTATGAACGCGGCTGAACGAAATATTACAAAATTTGAAATTCCATCAGGTGAATAATTTCCGTGATAGTAGGTACCCACGTTGATAACATAATTTTGCAGGAAATGAAAAATGCTCTTATCCTTTATTAAAATATGTCCCCCATTGTACTTTGTGATGTGCATGACACCTGTCTCGCGTGTCAAGCCAGGATCTTTTATGTATTCATTCATACTATTCATGTTATTCAAATAACTTCCTTTCATTCCGCAGCGTAAGTACATATTGTCGTCTTGATATTTTTAACGAGTATGTATGTGTGTGGGAGGCTACTTAGATAAAAAGTATCAAGTTACTTTGTTTCTTTGACGCCACTTGGCGGGAAAGCATTTATGTTGAGATGGTAACGTAACATGAGCTAATAACGCAAACAATCTTATATTTTGTTACGCTACATTTTTTCTGTTTCGTTACTTACTATGTCGTTGTATCGATATTTTTTATTGGATACGTAATTGGATTTAGCACCTGGCAAGACGGCTCTCATCTAGGAGCTTGCGACTTCTAAACCAGGCAATACATGTTCGTCAATATAAGCTTACCTGGGACATCACTAACAAGCTCTATTGATTTGTTTAACATTGTATCCTTTGATTATATAATTATATTGTATCATATCAATTAGGTAACTCAACTTCGACATGTGCCTATCAAATCAATTAGCAAACATGGAGATCGACCCAAATGTAACGAATTTATTAAGATTTCTAATTAAACATTAATACAGAAATATCTTTAAACCTTAATTGAAATGAAAACGTTTAAGTACCTATTTGTATTTAAAGCCTTAATAATGAGGCAGACTAGATGCTTGATGCTAGAGACCTTAGACCTTCATTAGTGCGGTCTTTGACGGAGCCTTATTAGCGGAGACTCTGTGTTGGATAAAAGTACCTGCTGAGACCTATTTACGTTCCCTATTACCGAAAGTAGGCCATTGAAATCTTACCTATATCTCAATATAGAAAAAAAAAACAAAGTGATTTAGGTAAGTCTATGTTATTGTCAATTCGTGATCCCCATTTTATGAAAGCCTGTTCAATTTTCCTCGTGGATTGTATGATTATTCTTGCTAAAATATATAGCATAAAAGTTTTAAATAAATCCGCAGGCGAACCCGCAAGCAAGCAAAGCAGCTAGTAAATAATATTTAGACAACTTTTTTAATGTTTGAAATATGTAGTCAAATTAAATATTTTTTGGGAAAGGAAAATTGAAAAAGTTAGGTAAGTAATTAGGAAATTCGGAAAAAAACTGAACTTGGCTAAAGTTTCCATTATGAGCCGTCGAGTTGGAAGTTCATATTTTATTTGTAGATAGTACTCACTAACTGAAGGCTTTTTCACGTAGTTTTGAGGTTAGGAGACTCACGGTTTACGAGAATTTTTTTTTTGAAGTTTACATATTTCCATACAAAATGAAAAATAATACGCCATTTTTAGGTTAGATAAATTGTCAAAGTAAATGTCAAATTTGACGTTTTACGTTTCGTTCACGGCGGAGGGGTGTTTCGTTCAATTTTATCATGTCTTTAATACAATTATATTTTGAAAACTAATAAGGATCGTCAATCCGAGAGCGACCGATCAAAATTTTAGGGCGCCCCGACTCGGACAGGTTAGGTTAGAAGGAGGTGGCGGGGTCGGAGTGAGCGAGCGAAGCGAGCGAACAGACCCCGCCACCTCCTTCGTGGTTATTTTTTTTTTAACCACCCAGAAGTAGGAGCCCCGCGAAGCGGGGCTCCGTCGAGTTATCTTTTTTAGACATTAGAGTGAAAAATAATTAATTTTACACGAAAAAATCCTAACTTAACCTCAAAATTGACGTAAATAACCTCAAACTTTGATCATCGATATCTCCGTAACCATGGGGCTCCTAAAGTTGGGAATGGTATGGGGGGGCTTCCCCCAACCCCTCCCACCCCGCCCACCCACCCCCACCCCCGGATTCGACGGCTCATAATGGAAACTTTAACCCTGAACTTTTTTAACAAGAGATGTTTGTATATAATTTAATAGGAGAAACAGAGAACGTTTGAAAGTTAATTTTAGTCTTTTTAGTTACTTTTTTGAGGAAAGTTTCGTCTTTTCGATCAAGGCAAATTAAATTAATTATAACTAGCTGACCCTGACACCCCTTGTCATGTCCATTGAGTACCTAAGGTCTTGATTCTACTTAAACATTTGAATGGTGGTTTAATCCCAAATTTTAAATTATATATTAGTTTTTATGTTTTTATCTCTTCATAAAAACCTTCCTCATACTTCGAGGAATACCTACTAAAAACAGAAATCAGCCGAATTGATGCAGCCCAGGAACCATATTTCCATCCAACCATAAATCTTACAACTTATAACATTATCAACATTTGATTTAAAAAAGATTTCTGAAATTATTATGAACCCTATGGATGGTGTACCTATCCTGTCTTAGTTGTGAGTAAGCGACTACCGCACCTCTGCCAGCAGTGCTGCTGGCTTTCAACTTAAAGAGTATGAAGGCAGATTACTCAAGGAACATCTGCTCCTGCGTCGCGTCTTCTAATACAGACGAGATGGTATATAAAAAACCGGTCAAGTGCGAGTTGGACTCGCGAACGAGGGTTCCGTTAATTTTTTTTATGAAATAACTACAAATTTACGGTTTTCGGAGTTTTTCTTTTACTTGTGATACATGACCTTGCTTCTTGCCCAATTCCATGATTCTTGGTCAATGAAAAAGTACCCTATAGGTTTTGATTCCCTTGAAAATGTCTAAACATGCAATATAAACCGCCGCCGTATCTTTTTATTGCGTTGATTTAGAAACTTGATGATTTTTTTACTGCTTTAAGAGATAGCAGACCTAAGTATGTGATATTAATTTCAGCTTGATATCTCGACGCGTTCCTGAGAAAAAGGTTCTTGACAGACGGACGGACAGACGGACGCCTGATGCGAACTAACTACAAATTTACGGTTTTCGGAGTTTTCCCTTTACTTGTGCTACATGACCTTGCTTCTTGCCAAATTTCATGATTCTAGGTCAATGGGAAGTACCCTATAGGTTTTGAGTTTTGATTCCCTTGAAAATGTCTAAATATGCAATATAAACCGCTGTATCTTTTTATTGCGTTGATTTAGAAACTTGTTTTTTTCACTGCTTTGGGACATAGCAGACCTAAGTATGTGATATGAATTTCAGCTTGATATCTCGACGCGTTCCTGAGAAAAAGGTTCTTGACAGACGGACGGACGCCTGATGTGAACTAACTACAAAGGACAATGGGCATTATTGTATGAGATGCGTCCCAACCCTTGTAACAAGTTGCGACTAGTATAAACATAATCATTTAAGCTTTTTTATGATTAATATACCAAGTTTATATAGTAATTGCATGCAGGTCAAAAGTTATTGGGCTTCAAGTGAATAAAGGTTTTTGTTTTAAAAAATGCTTTAATCATACTTTATTACATTTTGTGTTACATGTAACCATAATTATTACATCCATACTAATATTATAAATGCGAAAGTGTGTCTATCTGTCTGTTTGTCTTTCTTTCACGGCAAAACGGAGCGACGGATTGACGTGATTTTTTAAGTGGAGATAGTTTAAGGGATGGAGAGTAACATAGGCTACCTTTTTTCTCTTTCTAACGCGAGCGAAGCTGCGGGCAGAAGCTAGTTTATAATAATTGTACAGTAATCACAGGCAGTAATAGTTATTTTTTGACAATTATTAATAAACGCACAGTTGATAATGTATAAATAACAAAGAAAATAATACAATTTTGATAATTGTATTATTTCCTTTGTTATTTATATTTTCAAATACATAAATAACAAAGAAATAATACCCTTATGTAAGAGTATGGCTTAAACATATGCATATTGTTTACTGGTACTTTTAATAGTGGTTATTATCTATGATAATATCATCCAAAAAGGTCGCGGGTAACAATATGCTTGGCTGATGTCTAGCCCAGCCAAGGTACCAAATGATACTCATTATGTGAGCACAAGTACCTACTGTTATTTTTCCTGTTAAACATGAGCAATTGCATCTCTCCCCGTTTCTGCTCTATTTTTTATCAAAATATACGAATAATAAATCCTACCGGATATCGGCATAAAATATCGTTCGCTGCTCCTGCGCATACAATATGGCAGCGTGTGGTACACGGTGGGAGAGGGGGTGTTGGGTTAGAGTAGGCGCACGGTCGACAGTGTGGTTTTTTCCACTTTTTTTATACCTCTTGTCATTGAAATACTAATTAATTAAGTTTTATTCAATATTTTTATCAAATAAATTAAACCACTATAACAGTTTCCCTGCACGAGATACAGAGTTACGCCCATACAAAAGAACATAACACTGATTAAGATCTTTCAAACTATATAGGTAGGAAAATGTTACAGCACTTGGGACGAAACCGCTCATTGTTCTTTACAGTTTTTGGAGTTTTCCCTTTACTTGTGCTACATGACCTTGCTTCTTGCCAAATTTCATGATTCTAGGTCAATGGGAAGTACCCTATAGGTTTTGAGTTTTAATTCCCTTGAAAATGTCTAAATATGCAATATAAACCGCTGTATCTTTTTATTGCGTTAATTTAGAAACTTGTTTTTTTCACTGCTTTGGGACATAGCAGATTTGAGCATGTGATATTAATTTCAGCTTGATATCTCGACGCGTTCCTGAGAAAAAGTTTCTTGACAGACGGACGGACAAACGGACGCCTGATGTGAACTAACTATAAATTTACGGTTTTCGGAGTTTTCCTTTTACTTCTGCTACATGACTTTGCTCCTTGCCAAATTTCATGATTCTAGTCAATGGGAAGTACCCTATAGGTTTTGATTTCCTTGTAAATGTCCAAATATGCAATATAAACCGCCGTATCTTTTTATTGCGTTGATTTAGAAACTTGATTTTTTCACTGCTTCGAGAGATAGCAGACCTGAGTATGTGATATTAATTTCAGCTTGATATCTCGACGCGTTTCTGAGATAAAGGGTCTTGACAGACGGACAGACGGACGGACGGACAACAAAGTGATCCTATAAGGGTTCCGTTTTTACCTTTTGAGGTACGGAACCCTAAAAAGGAGCAAAATTAAGAAGCTTACCCAAAATAGCCATAGCCTAGGCAACGTTAGCCACTTAATGCCAGATAGGCGCGTGTTTTTACTCCTACCTAGTGTTTTTACTACAGAACCCATCGGCCCATCCAATGTTATACCAAAATGCGAAAGTTACTCTGTTTGTCTGCTATGCTTTCATGGCTCAACCACTGAAGCAAAGGTACTTAGTACTTAATTATGAACCCAGATAACACGCGAAGTCGTGGTCAAAAGTTAGTAACGAATGAATATTATTTCTCATTTAGGATCAGAGTGCGTCCGTTCCTACACGCCCGTGGGCGAGGGCTGGGGCCCTGCAGACGGCACAGGAATCTTCTCGGCACTCCGGCTGGCAGTGAAGCGCTACGACAGTGGCGCCCTCTCGCCGCACCTCACGGCACTCAAAGTCGGGGATCTCATCACTCTCTCCGGCCCTTACGGCAACTTTCAGTTGCAAAAGGTACTTTAATTATGTTCTCTTAAACTTCTAGTGCCGTTATTTACTTTTCTTTAAGTTACCTGTACTTAACTGACTGACTGTTTTTCCCTGTTTTTAATTTTGTTTCTTTTAATCTAGAACTTCCGTTCTCTTGGCTTTAATTGAAAACAAGATGAAGAAGTACTGTTACTTTGACAAACTAACTATATAAACCTACGACTACTTTTGTTGTCTGTACACTTAGAAAGGCTTGTGTTAGGCACTTTAGACAGTGGAGTCTACACAATAGTTCGGAAAGGTAAAGGCCGGCCTCTTGACCTTTTCAACCAAACTTCTCATTGGCTGGAACTTTTTGAAGAAGCACTCACATAAATAAAATAAATGGCGACCTAAACCCATAAAAACCTACTAACCATAATTTTTCCTTGTTTATTGTCGTAAATAATATTTATAAAGATAAGCAGGACATTGTGTACGATTTATTGTATATTGTGTTTCAGTTGAAGACAGTGAAGACGCTGTATTTGATAGCTGCCGGAACTGGGGTCACGCCTATGCTCGGCTTAATCAGGTTTATGATATCAAGAAATAATCCAAGATGGTAAGCATTCTTATAAAAATATATATATCGCACCCCCGGTGCAATACTGTCACTTATGCAAAAATGTAGTTTTTCAGGAGAAGCATTTAAAACTTTGACACCTCACAAAACAATGACTTTAAGATATACCGATGAGATGAATAGTCTATACTAAACTGTCAGCTATCAACTTTATTTTAGGATAAATAACTGTCACTTTCTATTTTAATAAATATACTATACCATTATTTAAAACTTCCAATGCCCTCAGAAGTGACGTTGTGGATCTAACGAAAAATTATAACTGTAGTTATGTCACTGAGTAAATAAGAAAACAAGAACAAATTATTTAATTAGTTTTATTTTTAATCATAATTATGTAGTTTTATTAACGAAAGAAATAAAATAAGTCTTAAACTCTTCGAAATAAACATAAGAAACTTTGTACTTCTTAACATTTGTACATAAAAAACCGGTCAAGTGCGAGTTGGACTCGCGCAACGAGGGTTCCGTTAATTTGTTTTTTTAGTGAAATAACTACAATATTACCCGTCCGACGGACCCCAAGCGGTCCACTTTGGGCGCTGAAGCAGCTGGACCGGAAGCATCTCCTGGAAGCCTCGATAGTGCAGGCCTGGGTGTCATCACCGGACAGGCCTGCCGACACCAACGCCGAGGCTGGGTGGTTCCAGGAGGCCATGTCCGAGATCTGCGACATGGCAATGCCCCGGATTCAGCTTGGAAGGGGTCAGCGCCAGGTGTACTGGTGGTCGCCGCAAATCGCGTCACTATGCGAGGCGTGCGTGGCTGCGCGACACCCGTACACCAGACACCGCAGGCTCCGTATCCGCCCTGAGGATGCGGATGCCATTGAGGCGGAGCTGTACGAGGGGTACAGAGCGGCGAAGGAAGCCCTCCGCCTGGAGATAGAGAGGGCCAAATCTTCGGCCCACCAAGAGGCGCTGGGGACTCTGGACAGAGATCCGTGGGGGCTCCCGCACCGCCAAGTAGGGGCTACTTGGCGGTGCGGGGCAAGCTCCGCTTCTGTGTGACATCGGGTACGACTGGGTGCTGCGCGCCGACCTTCCCGAAGGTGTCAGCGTAGTGTGTTACGCTGTCGAAACGCTAGCCCTAGCGCAGGGAGGGTCGTTCCCGACCGTCGTTCGGAGGGTGTTGCGACAGTCGGCGCTCTCACGTTTCGCTTGACACAGATGCTCACCGGACATGGTCAGTTCGGGAGGTTCCTGTGTCGGATTCGGCCGGAAGCGACGCCTGGATGTCACCACTGCAGCAACGGTCGCCTGCAGGACACGGTCGAGCACAAGGTGGAGGTGTGCCGCGCATGGGCGGAGCATCGACGTGTCCTCGTAGAGGCGATCGGCGGCGGTGACCTCTCGCGCCCGGCGCTGGTTCAGGCCATGCTTCGGGGCGAGACGGAATGGGATGCCGTCGCCTCCTTCTGCGTAGCAGTTATGCTGGTGAAGGAAGCGTCGGCGCGCGAGAGGCAACGACGAGCCTCTCGCCCCGGACTAAGACCCAGGCGAAGACGTCGGGAGTCACAAGACGACTACCGGCCACCGTAGGCGCGGTTCTGCGGATGGCGAGCGATGGGTAGCTCGCCGCCCGGCTAGGACCAGGACCGCGTAGACGGCGCGTTTTGTTCCACGCGCGCCTCAAAGAGAAGGAGTCAGCACAGGAAGGGGCCCAACAGGGCCAACGCCTGTCGGGGTTGCGGAATGTTTATAATAGTTACCGTGACCCTGGAACATAAAGGGCAATCGAATCGAAACGTCATTTGATGATTTTCCACTCACCAAAAAAAAAATCATGTTTGGTTCAATATCGTTTAGGAAAATTTTACAGATTGTGGTAACCTGATGTATGGCTGACTGTAAGTACATACAATCGCCATAGTTAGTTAGACCAGAACTAAAACATGCTTTGAAAAGTAAATATCTACCACACTATTACAAGCAATACGACCAAGTTGCAAAATGACTCTCGTATCGTACAAATACAAATCTTAGTTTGAGACCAGGTGATGGGTGTGCATTGTGTGGCATATTTATTTAAAAAGGCAAGGATTGGAGAAACAAAGTTATTTATTAACAAAGGTCACTGTAGTACAAAACTAAACTTTCAAAGATGTTTAAATATTGGGGAAATAATGTCACAACTGTATCTTAGGTCAATATTGCCCCAGGATCAAAAAAAATAATTTGTCACAATTACCTTAGTAACAGTGTAGCTCCAAGATACATTTGAACTGGCGGGAGACCGCACACAACTGACCAATGAAACGATGTCGCTCCTAGCGCCGCCGTGATTCGCGCCAAAACGACAATGACACTCACGCCCTCAGACGGAAACTATGCATACTATACAAGTGACGTTATCGCACCAAGTAAAGGGGTGCTATAGGACCATTTTAAAGTATTTATCTCATTTTTGTATTTTTTGCAAAAGTGACAGTGTCGCACCGGGGGTGCGATATTTAAACATTTTAACAAAAATTAAGTGTCAGGGCGTCCTGTAACCTGTAAGTCCCTTTCTGTTATGTGGAAACTCTTGATAGAAGTAGTTTCTTGTAAGAATCTTTTGTCTACGCGGATAAACGTGTCGTATCTGTTAAACATTTCAGCATGTCTTGATTTTATCTCTGCAGTGTATACCTGCTAGTAAGACGTTCTGTAGTTGTTGAATATGGTAATGACACATAACAAAGCTACATAGCAAACATTTTTACGAACTTTGACTTGACATCAATTTCATCTAAATATTACTGGGGTAAATTATATTGAATAAATAAGCACCTAAATGAGAACACCTCAGCAGCACGCAATATATCGGAAGCGAGCTGTCCGAGGTCACAACATCAATCATAGTCGTTGCTTCGGCCTCGTCATCATAGATCGATACTAAAGTAGGCAGTCTGACTTGAGAGCGTGGAAGCTTCTCAAAGGCACATTATTTTCAAATGTTTTAAGAGCACTTTCTTTGATCTAACTGGCTATTTGACGTTTCAATATGGACCGTAGAGGGGACATCTTAAGGCTGCGGTTAGTTTAATTCTATCCGTGGTTTAATTTATATAATTAGCTATGTACCTATATATTATATTTAATTTGAGAAAAACTTCGTTTCAGTGAACGGACACATTTATTATTCTTCAATAAAACCGAAGAAGACATTCTATTCCGCAAAAACTTTGAAGAAATGGCGAAAGATGAGGACAGGTTGGTACTTCACTAATTTATTTCTTGTTCGATACCTTTTTGTTTCAATAATGTTACGAACAACCTGCAAATTACATTACTAAGCTCATTTTATGGACTACTTTATTGTGATAAAATATTACCACTTTCTGTTCTGATATACCTAATACCTTGATCGACTTTTACGTACAGTAAGCAAAGTAGATACTTAAAGTATGCTGTTACAATTTAAGTTTTTACATAACTTAAATTATATCATTTACATATCCATCGGTGTTCAAGGAAATTTAGATGATGCGTAACCCTTTAATAATGCGTAATAGTCTACTTTCCCTACTTTACATATCATTTGGTAGGAATCCTTCAAAAACGTCAGCAATTACTATGTACAATTTTATTTCAGACTAAAGATCACACACGTCCTCTCAGACACTAGTTCATCCTGGTCGGGTCAAAAAGGTCGCATTAGAGAGGAACTCCTTACAGAAACAATTGGAGCTATAAAGTGCGAGGACAAATGCTCGCACTACGTCTGCCTCTGTGGCCCTACAGAGTTTACGTACGCTGGCCTCGACTTACTGAAAAAACATGGCTTCAAAGATGATTGTATTCACGCTTTTATGGGATAGGTTCCACGAATATCTTTTCTGACTTAGAGGAGTCAGATTTCCAGGTTGATAACTACGAAATTCTGATGATTACGCAATGAATTGCTACAAATATCAGTGAGCTGGACCGTATTGGGCTACGCGCGTGTTAACATCCAGTAAATGAACTATATTCAGTTTCAAAACTTGATGAAAGTGTAAACATCAAGACGCGTCGCCCTTATATCGCCACGGTCCAATACGCGCCGATGCAATAAAATTATATTAAAATGCGGAGCGTATCTGCGTCGATGTAATGTAAATGTAAGATTAAAAAATAACTTTCAGTTTACCATCTGCTTCATTTGTTTACTTTTTTTTTTTTCAAGTTTTGGAATGCAGTATAAGGTGAGGTACCTTATAGATCACACTATTGTCATGGCGTGGACGCTCAGCAAAATGTTATCTGCGAAACATATTCGTATGTATTTTTCAAGTACTTACGACAACGCTGCCAGGCGCTGGCAGGCGCAATTTGGCGCTAACCACAAACAATACCTAATACATGGAATACTAATTGGATGGGGCCCTTAGCGCCGCAGAAATCCAATTATAAATCTAAGACCAAATTAGTCCACAAATTATTTCACTATTACAATTAGGAATTCCGTCGTCGCACGTTAAATAGTACCTAGACAAGTAGGTAAAATCGATGTCGACAAATTATTAGATTTTATATTAAATAGGTAAATATTTCATTTGTTAAGAACTTAACTGCCCAATATAAAAGCAATTGTAAAAAAATGGACTGTAATTAAGTAGAAAAGAAAGAAGTTTCTAAGATTTTTTAATTAAGATTTAGTCAAAGAGTGAGAAATCTATTAATATAATTGTAGCTGTAATAATTTAATGACTACTTTGTAGAAACTGTTAAACAAGTTTCGGCCAAATTCTCGCACTTAATAACTTTCAAGAACAAATTAAATGTGTATTAGTTTTAAAACCAAAGTGTGATAAATTAGCTTTTTTAGCTACGCCGAACATTGTTTTAGTAATTTGTGATTAGAATATTAAATTTTGTGATTGAGTAGATTAGCTCAATGTACAGAAAGACAAAAATAATAGTCATAATTGTATGAAGTAAATCCTGGTGGTATTTATGTACCTATTCCATCCATGATTAAATGTAAATTATATTTATATTAAGTTTATTTCGATTGTTATTATTATTTTTCCATCATATTTTATCAACTTTTATAAAGTTTATATTGCAATGATTTTATTAAAACACTGAGTAGTAAAAGATGTGTAATATTAAAAAATGTATAATATAAAAGGATTTGAATGCAGAAACCGATTAAATAAAGCTACTTGTAAAAATAAATTATTTTCAGGACTTTAAAACTTAAAATTTATGTTTATTTGTTTTGTTGGATTTTATTAACTATGTCAGAAAGTCTATTTTTGATCACTCTTTTGTGTAGTTCTGCCGTACTTTTTAACTACACATAATTCATACTATTTTTCAAATCATGTACCTACATAACAATATTTCGGACATCATGGTAATATTATAATTACAACATATCAAGTACTTACATTTTGTGAAGGATACACCAATATTTTATATTTATTTGTAACAGAATAGTATTTTCATTAACTACTAAACGGGTACCATTGAAAGCATTAATATTATAGTGTAAAATAAAAATATGTATAGTCCTAGGTGTGTTACATATTTAACAAATAATAATAGGGAAGATGCAATATTTTTATTTTTGTTTTTATTTTAAAGAATTCCATGTAAAATAGACCACTAATATATTAAAAAGTTAAAATGTTGTAATTTATTGTAAAAAAAGCGGTTTTAAATTGACAGTTTAAACGTCCGCGCGAAAACGGACCAATAGCTCCGATGACGTCACTGCAGTGACACTGTATCTCTGGTTGTATTGTTCTTCTTTAATTTTTTTATTTTTCGCCATTCCAGATACTTTTATTGCTAGAATTTGAAAATGAACTATCAATCAACATCTCGTGGTCATAATAATACCGCATAAAAGTATGTATTCAATGCTTTTTATGCAAAAAAGCATGTTGACTCATGTTGATATCTCCAACACCAGACGGGGTTACAAACTTTGTATCGTATAGTTTTGGTGGCTAAACTTCTGATTTTAAATATTTAAAGAATATTAAATATAGAAAGAAGAAGGATTTATGGAATCTTTACCTCCTGGATCTTGTATCATGGCAGACAGAGGCTTCAAGCATATCGAAGGTGTGTTATTTCTGTTGATTCGACCAGTAGTGAACAACACTAAGAAAAGTTCAAAAGACGAAGTAGGTACTAGGTACTACAGTCGAAGAAAATTGCATGCCTTCGAAATCGTATTCAAAGAGTCATTAGAAGACTGCGCGAATTTGCTTTTATAAAGCTAATTTTATTCCTACAAAACTATTTCTGTTTACTTTGACAACTAACTGCGGGGGTGCGTTCCAAAAAGGGTAAGAGTTACACGGAGTAGCGCGAAAGTTACTCTAAAGCGTTCCGCAGGCTTATTCTCTATGAAACAGCAATCAGCAATATTTGCGCAGTGATCGCGCGATTAATCGCTTAAACGTAAAAAAGAATCGTATTAAATTACCTACCGTGTATGTCTTCTATTTAATAACCGTAGATTACATGTAATATTTTTTATATAATTTGACAAAGGCAATTTGATATTAATAAATAATAAATAAATATCCTGGGACATCTTATACACGGCCATCTGATCCCAAGCTAAGCAGAGCTTGTGTTATGGTAATGGCACACTTATATAATTTTTAAATACATACATAATATTATAGAGAAATAACACCCATAAGTAATATTGAATTAAAAAAATTCTCGATTTAGATTTCATTGTAAAAACTCGATTGTATCACATCACTATTTATTTGGAACTAAAAACCTGCAACATTGGAAATGTCGTTTTTCTGACTCGAATTAAAATTGTACTATAACCTCTTTTTAATTTTCGAGTGAATTCCTCGCACGTTTTGGAACGTGCCAGTGACGTCATTCCAGTCGCTTAACGCTGATTGGTGTTTTAAATTACGTTTCATTTCATGTAATTTTAAATTCATATTTTATTGATAAAAATAAACATTATGCACAAAAAAGTTGCAGAGGTCCTTCATTTACATTTTTTCAACAATTTATTAATAAATTTTCAATAAATAATATATTTGCATCTTCCCTATTCTATTACTTGTATCATTTTGTAATCTATATATATATATTATTTAATTATGCTTTCACTTCTAAGTGAATTTGGTGAATGTTTAAAAAAGTGCCTACATTCCATTAATATGGTTTTTTGTTTTGGTGTGTTGTTGATTTATGGGTTTCTAATAAATAATTAAAGAACACAAATAGTTTCACTTTATATACCTTTAGAAATAATATGGGAATCGTTCAAAAGTAGAAATTTAAATAAAAACATTTATTTAGGAAGAAACATGGCTATAATACAACAAAACAATATAATACACAGTTCTTTTTTTAAATAAATGCATGTTACCTTTGACCGAATGCGCCGCATCTTTGCACAATAAGTAAAAAATCCATTTTTAAATACTTTTTAGTACTAAATGGTTAACAAAAACTCTAAATTACAGTAATGGAACGCTTCAAATAGGATAATAACATCTACGTTTTAAAAACACCTATACAATAAAAACAAATGAAAACAAGCAGCAAGCGACATTTAACCAAAATTGCAAGAAATAATAATAACATTATGTACCTTGATCTATTTAACGCTACCTTATAAATATCAATCATAACTTACTAATAATAATAGGTTTACATACATAGGATACTCGCCAACATGAAATTAGTTTTGTGCCGATCATTTGTCATCTTGGCAGTTATGTTCACTGAGTATTTAGTATTTTTAATTTGTTATATAGTTAATTTTGAATTAACTCCTTAACGCACTGGTCCCAACACTGTCTAACAATAAACTATTGTCTTGTTCAAAAATGTTGAACAGGTCCAGTGCCATGTCACTCAATAACAGAGAAAACTAGACAGTAAATTCGATTTTCCATGTTCCAAATTCCAGACTATTCAGATTGCTATTAGCATGCAAATAACATTGTTGTCTATTTATCATAAATATGTAAGCACAAATTGTATTTATTAATAGGGAAATTGTCTTTCTAACATTCTGATAATACATATGTATAAACCCTAAAAAGATAACCTATGTTAATGTACTTATAAAATAGCCTTCCGCAGGAGAGGAAAATTATCTTTCTTGAGTTAATAATGTGTACAAAAATTGCTTTTGTTCTCGATCAATTACTTGGATTTTTGATAATCCGCATGCCAACAATTTGTCCGGCAAATTAAGCATTTTTAGAGTTTTATCAGCGATGGGACCAGTACCACAGACCATTACAGTACACAAGTACGTTTATAAAACCAGCAATCAGTTTGATACGGCAACAAAACTAATTTCAAACGGCTATGCCTACACGACGGAAAATTTGTTCAAATCCAGAAAGGAAGTCTTTGAGACTTGCCATTGATTTCAGTGTTGATGTCTCCCATTACCACAAAATGTTATCACAGGTATTTAAAACCACGGTTATCGATCAACGGTGTGCTTAAGATCAAAATTAGAGCAAGCCGGAAAGATTTCCAGCAAGTCAAAAGCTCGTATGGCTATTAACTTTTATTTCTTATTTTTTAATGCCTTTGTTTATTCCTAGGCTCATATTTAAACCGGTCTTTTTGGCTAGTATGAAAGGCGCACCACTAGCGTCGACTGGTTACATCTATGACGAAACCTTAAACATTTTCCAAATGATACCGTGGCTACTGGAAACTTGACTCAAACAAATCTTCGCCGTGTTTCAGTAGGTAACATAGTGGACACAAAACCTTTGTCTTTACTAGCGCAAGAACAGTTCTTACCTCCTATGAAATCAATATTCCAGAGTGTTAAAATTAAAATGTGATATGCAGTATAATTCACGCATCTTCCAAATAATATTATGTCTTCAGTTTTAGTTTAGGATACCTACAAAATATTTTAGCAAATACATACAACATTCGAATATCACATCAAGAGGACATTCATTCACCCTTCGAAAGATTTAGTCAAGAGTTTGCCCAATATTGTACTGATACATATACATTATTTATTTGAGCATCACAGTAATACATAAGGGATGTAAAAGTGTGGATTTATTTTATCATAGGACGAAGATTTATTACATTCATTAGACATACCTGGCTATTACACATATTGAGTCTAGAAACATCAAGTGCTAATTTTGCATGTCATTACTTGGAGTGTAAAGAAGCGATCCCAAGCAAGAAGGCCAATTATATAACGAGGCTAGTCCTCAATAATGACCCCACATGCCCAGGTTGGATATATAAGACATTCAATTGACATGTATTGGCATCATTTCAATGAAATATTGACACGAAGTCCAATCTCTTGACTCTCTAAAAGTTATTATTATTATTTCGTTATATCTACCTAAATACGGCTGATTATTACAATTCTACATTTCGGTATATAAGAAAATCTTGTAATGGTCCAGCAATCACAATCGCTGGTAACGCAACACAAGTGAAAAGGGACCTTATTGCACTGTTTTATTAAGTACAAAATTAGTGACACCCTGTTTTGTCAGTGTCCTAATCTCGATTATTACCCCTACCCCACACACTGACCACAAATGTTGGACCAAGCATTCGATGTTATGATGGAAATTGAAAGAACAACAACAGTGTTATGTGTGGGACTGAGGTCGTATCACCTTCTTGACTTATTCAGTATAAAAATTGCACACTTCTACTAGCGGACTTTTCACATTTGGTAAATTTATAGTCTTAATAATTTATATAAATAATAAAAATAAATGTCAATCAATGCCATCAGATGCATACAGTTGCTCAGAAGGAAAGTTGAGTTTTTGGAATTAAAAAAGGTAATCAATTTGATGCCAATTTAGTTATTAGTATTTCATGGGCTATCAATATAGTTAAGTGTTCAAACTGATTTGTGAGCAGTATAGTTCTGAATAAGATACTTCCATTGGTCATGAAGTTAATGAATGACACAACTTTAGAAGTTGCCTGTATATCATGTGTATCTTGTTCAGTGTATTATGTACATGTTCCGCTCCTCACCGGCCGATATTCGGCGCGGTAGTCACAAATGTTTAAACGGTTGACCACGGAGTAGTGAGCGAATGAAGTGTTCACACGCATACAAAATACAAACCCGTTTGTAAACTTTCGATCACAAAATCATTTAAAAACCGACACATTTTACATTAAACTCGACTATTATAAGACATCATTAAGTCATTATTATATAGTTATATCATAAGACATTTTTATCATATAACATTACAAAATGTTGGTAGCGACGCAGCGATTATACGTCGTAAGTATGCGAGAAGTTCATAGAAATTTTATATCTGTATTTTTCTTAATTTTTCGCACACAAACCTTGCATTCAGCGATCCTTAATTGACAGCTACAAAGTACAAACACACTTCAACATACCGCCACACCAATACCGAGCGCTCCATAGCTCTCCATTCGCACAGTACTCCGTGACAACTCCAACTAGATGTTAAAACTATGTAAAGAAGACTACTAACGCATTTTATGCATTAACGTCGTTGACAAAGAGTACGTCGCGGTCCTTGAGACCGACGTCCATAAGGTTGCTCGCCCCTCGCGCTAGCACACGCTTCGGGAAGTTAGTCGTGATCTCGAACTCTTCCGGAGACTGCGGGTGACTGAACACGAAGTCGTATAGGTCCTGCGAAGTATTAGAAGTCCTTATAGATAGTCCTTAGAGAAGTTCGATTTTATTTATCCGGCAGCAGCGAATGTGGTGATACAAATAAATGTGGTAGCTGTACAGTTCTATGTTGTGACAAGAGGCAATAATAAATGATTATACATTGTACATTGTTTTATTTTCTAAAATAATAAAAATCAACAATAACACATTGAGTGGAATTTTATTACATCTATATGGCATATTATTATGTAAAGCGCACTGTCGGTGCACTCAAGTAAGCTGCCTCAAACATAATCTAGACAAAGTATCCCTACACATTAGAACGTTAATAAAGCCACTGTTGCTGCTATAAACGATGATAACTGGGCACTGATACTTTGAGAGGATAAATAAGCATTGATTTAAAAAGACTATGGGCGAGATAAATACCTAGGCGTTACTTAGCACGTACTTTGGCTAAGCACTATGCCTGTCACGGTTAAAGAAATGTCAAACGTCATGTGCACGATAGAGATGGAACGCAGCTAAGCCAAAGTACGTGCTTAGTAACGTCTATTGATTTGGCCATAAGTGAGACCCATTTGGGCCCTGGTCTCTACACATTAGAACCTTAATGAAGCCACTGTTGCTATAAACGAGGGTAACTGGGCACTGATATATTTGAGGGATTAATAACAATTTATAAGAAAATAAGCAGATTTGCAGTACTAACCTGAGTGGTATGTAGTGTGAGCGTGAACCGGCGGGTGAGTCGCTCCCCGCCCGGCAGCCGTATGAGCAGCACCACGGTACCACTGCCCGGCGCGGGCTCGGGCGGCAGGCGTGCCGCCATCGCCGCGCGGGCCTCCACCAGCTGCCGGACACACTTCAGTACAATAGGAGACCTGCACTTGTAACTACTATGCACACATATCAAGGTCGGAGGACAATGTAATCTATAGTTTCCCCGTTGGTCAGATGGAGCTGCTCTAACAATCTGACTGGCACTGGCACCCTGTGTCTCGGTAAACATTAGTCATTGGCCTCAGTTCTCAACCATTAATCTTTGACTACATTAATGGTATCCTCATAACAACATTTTTATTTTTAAACGAACAATGAAAATTGTTGAGAGCCAAGGGATCTAGAATCAGGAACCAGTGGTTTGCATTCAGTATTTATCTCCATAGATAGATATGCTCAATTTATTCATATTTGACGATGTTCCTTCTCCTATATCTAACAAATGTGTGTGTGACACTTACATCCATCTTGTGCCTCTCCTCCTGTTGGCGCCGCTGCAAGTCCTCGTGCTCTCGTTGTTCGCGCGCGGCGCGGTCGGCGGCACGACGCCTCTCCTTCTCCTGGTCGGCCGCGAGTGACTCCGCGTACGCCTCGTCCTGTGCCGCGCGCAGCCGGGCCGTCACTTCCCGCTCCACTCTACGGTGTTAATGCAACTGGGTTAATAAATGATGCAAAAGTTCAGTACAGTGCAAAGTATAATCCAAAGTACAATGCAAAGCACAGTGCATAATTATCTTAGCATTCTAGCTAAGTTGACCGCAAGTTTATCATATTTATGTGCTTTTCCACACACGTAATATGTATTGGATAATTCAATACATCAAATAACTTCAAACACTTCCAAGATTCATCTAATAAAATTGTGACTGAGTTCGTATTCAAATTTTTTATTCCTTTCCTGTTCATGTGTGGCATTTCTAAATAATGCTACTAAAACTGACTAAGGAAAAAGTTCTGTTAACCTAATAAAAGGAAAATTGTATTTAGGGAAAAATCGGTAAAACAAAACAAAATTTTTGATTTTCAATATATTTCAAATTTACAACAGTTCCTAGTATCTAAGCTACTAGTAGCTTTCATAGTCTTTACAGATTCTCATGCTATGTAAATAATTCTAGAATCTTTACCTGGCTACAGCCAAATGCGGCTCATAACCAGATACAATGCGAGCAACTGATTTCCCAAGGATGCTCCTTCTGTCCCTGGCCACCCCGATCATACAATGCGCACACATGTCATTAACACTAGACCATAAAACGACTAACTTGTCTGCCCCAGCTGCAGCCAAATGCGGCTCATTATTAAATACAACACGAACTGGTGTGCCGAGCACGCTCTTTCTGACCCTGGCCACCACGGTCATGCGGTGCTCATACACGTACCATTAACAGTGAAGCATAGACTAACCTGTCTTCACTGTGTGCTCACACATATATACCCTTAATACTGAAGAATGAAGACTACCCTGTCTGCCCTAGCCGCGGCTAGATGTGGCTCATTGTCAGAGACGACGCGACGCAAGCGCGTAAGCAACAGATGTGCCGAGTACGCTCGTTTGGACCCTTGCTACCATGGTCATACAGTGCTCACACACATATCCTTAATACTAAAGAATGAAGACTAACCTGTCTGCCCTAGCCGCGGCTAGATGTGGCTCATTGTCAGAGACAACGCGACGCAAGCGCGTGAGTAGTTGATGTGCTGAGCATGCTCCCTCAGATCGCGCCACCACGGTCATGCGGTGCTCGCGCACACACACCACACACAGCAGAGGGTAGCGCCGCCCCCCCACCGACTGCGCCACCCGCCACCCCTCCGCTGTATCCACTGAACATCCCCAGAATAGGGCGTGTGTGTTTATGTACTGAATTACGTCTTGGTCTGCTAGGGTTGTCCTGTAAGTGTTCAATTGTGAATTAAAGAAGAGACTCATCGTTTTCAAATTAGTTAAATTAGGCTTCTACTGTGAAAATACTGTGTTGAATAGATGTGACTTAAACAACTAATAACAAATTAACTTAATATCATGTCAGACCTTTGAAATAATATATGTGGCATTTTTATGATAAACATTAAGCATAAATCCATCCAAAACCCTCAACTTGCCTTAAAAATTTGATGGCGAACTAATAATAAGTTTGCCATAGGATTCTGGCAGCACAGTTTCACAACTGTTTAAATCATGTATTATATTAAAATTAGACAATGTTCTTCAGATTTAGTAATAACAATTACAAGTAGGTCAAGTTTTAGGAGATTTTCTTACCTGCAGAAGTTTTGTGTCTCCGTGGCTGATTCCGAGTGTAAGTACACTACGAGGAACCGCAGTTCATTCTTGGCATCATTGAGAGCCTGTGCATAGGTTCCCTGGTAGAACACCGGGTGAGGGTTGTACCGGGATGTGTAATTATTGATGAAGCCCATCACATCCCCAAGCGGGTCTGTCACCACTACAAATAAAAATATTTGATATAGTCAGATATGGGTGGTGGTTCTACTGACCTTAATTTATTAAGGGAGAAATTAGTGAATTAAGTTTACATCAAAATTCAAATGAAATATTGATAAATAGATATTAAACCAGTAGTATGAACAAATAAATGACCATAATATTAATACTCAAATCATTATATTATCAAGGATTGGACTTGTTTCAGTAAATTCAAAGGCCTTTTTTTTGGGTTAGCCAGCCAGGTAAAAACTAAAAAATGCATATTTCTACAAAAATGTCAATAGGTGGACCAGTAGCAACAGACCTAAATAAATATGTAATATGCATACAAAAATATATATACACTTTCACAACAACATGAGCCCTAGTCTGCTATTACAATCTTGTCTTAATGACCGATTTTTGATGTGTAACGTCAAACTTTTGACACATTTCCCATACAAAAACTGTCAAATATCCAGCCGATGACTGGTCATTGAGACACAATTGTAATAGCAGACTTGGGCCCCAGGTGTTATATAATATATAACATTATCATTATTTGAGAATAAATGCATCGTAAAATACTTTTACAGTGAATCTGTTCTGTTTGGACCAAATGATGACACTAAGACAATAAAAACACATAAATAGGATAAAGTTCTTTGATGACACTTGAACACAATTAACCCACTTGTTACTAAATACTTCTTTTTGTCAAATAGCTAAGAAATTTACATATTTGTATCCTTACAAGAGGATTAAGGGAAATGAAAAAAAAACACATAATGGTAAACAAGGAAAGTGAAGTTCTTTTAAAAGAATAGTAATATAACAATATAATACTTGTGCATGTAGTTTAAATTGTTTATACAATAAAGCCAAATAATTAACATTCTTTAAGCATTGTTATTCTAACTAGATAACAATTGGAGTAAGTTTCAGTGAATATACAAATTTTACTATTGTTCTGTTCTATTCAGTTCCAACTTATTACTATATTAGTAAAACATCAATGAAAACACAAAGAGATCGGACACATGATATACAGTCGTGGTCAACTAATTAGGGACAAACAAAAATTTAAGCTGAATTTAAATTTTCATGTCCATGGTAGATCAGATTATCTAAATTATTTAGTTTAAGTTTATGAAATACTAACTAATATTAAGAATACTTGAAAATTATGAGCATTGCTTTGAAGTTGAAATTATTTTGTAAAAGGTAATTTAAAAAGAAATCTCTTGCAGCCAAATCGCGGCGTGTTCTGGCTGGCCATCTAAGGCCGGTTACAGTGCTCCACCGATCGTCAGTACGTACGGTCTGTCCTGACGATACGCTTGAACCGACCGTCAGTTTCTATCATTCAGTGCTCTCCTGACCAACAAACTGACCGAAATAATTTTTCGTCGACGATGATACGCACATCCGTGCGGTCAGTCCACCGGTCGGTGCAGCACTGAACGCGTTCATATGTTTCCATAGCGCGTCGGTCGACCGACGGCACGCATGCGGACGCGCTCGACCGACGGTCCTCGTACGCAGTGCGTAGCAATATACGCGTGCGTACGGTCGGTCGAGCACTGTGACGACTTGTGAATTTTCATACAAATGAGAAGCGCGACCGATGTACGCACCGACGGTCGGTCGAGCACTGTAACCGGCCTAATTAGGGACAAAAACAAAAGCAGTGTATTATATTCCCATTTTTATAAAATTTGATGGGATTCAACTTTTTTCTATAAATTTAGATTAGAGTCTTTACGTTGGCTTTGAATTTGTTGAAACATTATCATAATATTGAATCAAACATGGGGCGAAATAAAAGTTCTAATGTATATTGCTTATTATAGTCAATAGCTATATCGTAAATTAGCAAAATATTGAAATTGTTCCATAATAATGAATTTCAGTACATATTACTCAATTAAGAAAATATACATTTGAATCTATAAAACAACTAAAGTGAACTCAGAATGAAAATACCAAGAAATATACTGTGCAAATAAAAACGCAATATGTTGATAGCGGCGAAAAGAGACCCACTTATGGGCTTTGTATTGATTATAGGTCTGAATAGTGTTGGTATTTGGACTAGAATATAGCGCTGGAGTAGTTTACAACAACCTTTTGACGTCAACTTGTTGAAGCTGAGCTGTTTGGCATGGATGTACAAAAAGATCCTGTGTTGAAAAAAATTACAGACTCGCTACGGTTGGCTAGGTTGGTTAGTTAAGTATGAGGTACCGATATAGGGCATATTTTCAATGAATAAATGTTTTATTTTTCAAGTAAAAAAAAGCTCAAAAAAAGTATAAACATCCAAATTACACCAATAAAAAAGTTAAACGTTGAGGGGAGAACATAAAACCATAGCATTGGTTTTCTGGAAATAGTGTGGGACCTTTAGAGCAAATTGAAGATACACTAGATTCAATTGGATAGAGAGAAATACTAAAAGCAATCACACTACTTTATGTTAAGGATCACACGATAACTACCCCAAAAATACTGCACTATCTGTTAGCACATTTCTCACCGATGAGTAATGTATCAGTTATACATTGGCCGGCCTAGAACCCAAATCTGAATGCTTAGAAACACTTAGTGGTACGATATGAAAAAATACCTCGGTTTAAAAATGGTGCAAATGAACAGCTATTAAAAAACTGACTGTAGTAACTCAACTTAACAGTATCACTAAAGAAAAATGTGTCATCTAGATTGCATCGATTACAGACCTTTGTTCCATGGTTACTGCAAACCGTAGCAATCAATCTAAATATTGATTTGTATTAATGTATGACGCATTAAGTTTAATTGAATAATAAATAAACATATTTATTCCTTTACTGATCTCTGCAATAATTATTTTTAATTTTGTCTTAAGTGTCCCTAATTAGTTGTCCAGTGAACGAATAGAATAAAGAAGAAGTAAAGTTAAATTTTGTTGAATATTTATTTTACGTAAAATGCATTCCTTTATTAACTATGCCAATTTGATAAGATATTGGTTTAGTTTTATATTAATAGTAACTAAACTGCCAAAGTCTCGAGCAAACTTAACTTATGGGAACCAAAATTAAATGTTACTCATAGTATATCATGTTGTCCCTAATTAGTTGACCACGACTGTATATAACTTTCAGATTTTTCCACTAATACATAAATCTGAGATGACAATACTTACATCTTCTGTCGTCATTACGTACAAAACTTAGTAGCAAGTTTAGTACGGATGAAATTGTACTGTAGCACATAGATACTACGAGGTTGACTACATAGTGGAAAAGGCCTCGCACTCCTCCAGGTCCTTCCGGGGGCTCGTCTGTGAACACTTGCTGTGCTATGTGATCGTGTACTACGGGGGGCGCCCGGGCCTCGGTCGCAAATACCGACGGACGGCCCTCCCTTATATTCAACTGTTCCTGGATCGCCACCTACAAAATATTACGACAAATATGAAGGCAGAACTTTGTTTAACTTGCTTTAAAGCTTTTTGGGAGCATTGCTTATCTTGTGCTCATTTCACGAGAACATCAATCACTACATCGAAATATTGAGATGCCTACCGTAATTAATAAGATATTTTACCTCCAAATCCCATTGATGCCTCTGTAGAACATCTCTACATATTGACATATCTTCTATTCCAGTTAAATCTTGGAATTGTAGTATTTTATCCGTCTGTTCGTGGGTTAGACCCATAGCATTGTCCTCAAGATCCATTGCCCTAGTTTTGATACCTAATTATTTATAAATTAGAAAATCAGTCACGCCAACTAACACGTGTATAAGCTCATACAATCTTATTATTACATATTAACACGAACTTGAACGAAAAAATGTTAAAATCAAAATGTTTTGCATCAAATTGCTACTCATTGCCTACATGAACGACATTTCTGTCTGATGTCAGAAAACGTTCCATAAACTTTCGGTCTTCTAATGACTATTCTATATCTATGACTATTGGCAACTGACAGTGACAAGGTGTTATTGTTGTTGTTGACTTGTAGCTGAGGTTACACGCACCCATGTGGTAGAGGCTTTTGTAAGTAACCAAATTACTTATAGCCATGCGTCAAAACATTTGCATGCAGTCGAAGCAACTTATCATGTGTTAGGCCCGAGTCACACCGTAATGGCAGCGGCCGGCAGCGGCGCGGCGAGCACCATCAGTGTGAAATAATTTTAAACTTGTAACTGCATACTTAGAAGACTAGTATCGCTTGAAAAGCTTGAAAAGGTCGCGAGGCCGCCCGCGAGGCCGCCCGCGGCCCCGCGAGCGGCCGCGCGCCTCTCGCTTGTTCCGACGCTGGTGGCCGCGCTGGCGGTCGCTGCTATTTCGGTGTGACTCTGCTTTAAAGCCTACGAAATTAAAACGAATATCATTTTATACTTTAACTTTATTATAGTAAAAACAAATAGTCGTTGGACTATATAAACGCTGCGCTGGTCACTTCTTTTTTTTCTTATCCTCTTTTTTGCCCTTCCCGCCTTTGCCTTTAGGAGGTTTTACTGGAACTTCCACCACAGGGGGTGGTGGTTCTTCTTCAACAGGCTCTGGGGGCACTGACGGATCTTCATCGGCATTTTCATAAAGATATTCGGCCTATTTGTAAAGAATTAAATATGAATAAAGACTTTAATAACATATTTATTGTGCCTTCTTTGGATGTGCCATATCGTTACAAGCGCTGCCTTGTCCGCTAGTGCACAATTATTAGACTCTCTAAACGGGCATTCGTTAACTTCAGTAATGTACTTAGAATTAATAACTAAATTAATCTAGGATGCAAAGACAAGCAAAGCGAACTTGGCTGTTATGTTATAATAACCAAACTTATACCCATACTAGCTGTCCCCTGCGGTTACACTCGCATTTTTCGTTACTGCTACACTCCCGTGGGTCCAAGCGTGATGGCATATAGCCTATAGCATTCCTCTATAAATGGGCTATCTAACACGGAAAGAATTTTTCAAATCGGACCAGTAGTTCCAGAGTTTACCCCTACATACAATCTTACAATTTTTACCTCTTTATAAAATTAGTACAGAGTTTGATTTTCTCCTGTATTGTTAAGTACGATGTAGCTTCGTACGTAATGGTGTTACCGTTAAGTGCGTAGCTATTCATAAATTAATTGATTGCGAAACGTCCCTTCATGAAAATAAATAAATTGATACGAAAACTATTTGAGTTAGATGATTCTCAAGATAACCCATTTTCTCACAAGCATTTTTTGAACTGCAGCGGGTTCCTGAGCACTTATCCTAAAAACGGCGCCTACTTTTATCCATTTTAATCCCCTATTTTGCTATAAGCCCATATTGTAATTACCTACTTACTTTAATGTTGTGTAGTTCAGGGGCAACGCTAAATAAACTTTCAATAAATTCCGCATAATATACGCATCCATCCCCACGAAAATTTGCATCGCGCAAAATTTCAATTGTTTCACTTTCACTGAACGGATCTTCTCCGTACCCTGTCACTATTTGTTTGAGTTCTTCAAGTTGCAAGAATTTTCTGTCTTCTGTGTCGAAAACCTGCATCGAACAAATATATAAGGAACTTACAAAACGATAATCTACCAGGATTCGATGGAGTTTGTGAATGTTGCCTCGAGAATACTTGAAAGATCAAATAATCTTTGGCTATCACATCAAGCACCTACAATTTGCTAAATTTATTAAATAGATTTCCAGCATTATCATTGTACCATTAGGTTCAAGTTGATTTGAAAAGTTTGATAGTATCGAGTAACTTGCTTGATCTCCTGGTGACTGTACAATGCAACCCTAAAATAATTATAATAGGCAAGTAAATAAATACGTACTTCAAATGCAAGCTGTAATTCATGTGTTATTTCTGCCTCCACTACCCAAAGATTTAAAATGTAAATAAATTGATCCTTTGTTAACAACCTAGTGGTTCCTGCATTTAAATTTTCAGCTTGGCGCATAATTTCAAAATAAGTAGGATAACTAAACTGTCTCCTATGGAATCTGTAAGAGAAAAGATAATAGATAAATAGGTACAAGTACTACTATTAGCTTGTACAATCACTCAGCTGGGGTAAGACGGCCTCCCGTGACTTTCATCTGTTTAGGTTCAACAACTTTTACTTATCACATTATAAGTATTTAGTGTAATAAAATATGAAAATACTTCTCATAGTCTGATTCTGATCAATGTAACAGTCAAATTCATAGTGATAATATAGATACTATACTTCTTTAATTCCAAAAATGATATTAATTGTTCGATAGTTACTGCAAGTACTGGTACAGGATCATCGTTTATTAACAACAAAGGCTTTGCCCTATTATCAAAATACTGGATAATTTCCTCTAGCTGTTCTTCAGTAAAACGTGGTGTTACGTTTGCAAGAGGGTTTAAGAAATCGAACACGGTCATTTTGGATTTAACTTTTTGATAAAACGTGAAAAAAATAAAATTTGTAGATTTAAGACAACTATTCAAACAAAACAAAAATATTATTAGATACCTTTTAGATACATAGATAGGATGGATAATAAACTGCATTGACGTTCATTTTTTTTTCAAGAATCCAGCCAAAATTCATACCAGTACTTAGTATCTCCAACCCACCCTAATTATCGATCGATAATAAATATTTGCATGCGGTATTGCAATAATTCCCAATAGCACAATAAAAACACATTTGTGAACTATAATATCACAAAGTATCACAAATTCGTGAATAACTGTGTTGCTGTGAAAATATGTGATGTGCATTAAAACATATACGCGCCTGTGTGGTAGAGGCTTTGTAGACGAAAAGCTTTTGTAAAGCTTTTGCTGTCCCTTAACAATGAAATAACAATGAAATAAAATGTTTTGTATTGGAGGTAAAATAGTAGTCAGAAATTGAAATTAAGCTTACTGTATGTATCTATCTATAGCAACTTTTTGGGGTAAAAGTACACATGTACAAATGGCAGTTGGCAACACTGATTTGCACACTGTTTCGGCTTAGGGTGCGTTCCAAAACGTGCGAATAATTCACTCGGAAATTAAAAAGAGATAGAAACAACGAAAGAAAGAGAACGGCTATATTGTTTTTGAACGCTACAGAGCGATTTACTGTTTTGGAACGGGTTAGGGTCATGATGGTTAGGGTCGTATGATGACACTGTCAACATAACCTTTTCTCTCTATTGCAAAGAAGGAAAATCGTGTTTTTTAAGCATATTTTGCAAATAAATAAGTACTACCTGTTCGTTTCTACTTTAATAAATCCATTCTTCAACATCAAACTTCAACATTGGTGCATATATGATTTTGACATATGTCAGGTAATTTTTAACGACGCTCAGCCAAGGGTGAGAAATCGCACTTGTCAGTGCGAAAATTACTCTACCGAAAGCGTTCCAAAATACTGCTCGGGTAGCTGTCGAGTAATGGTTCGGTTACCCTCGGTTTCACTCGGCTCATTTCGGAACGCTCTAGAGTAACTTTCGCACTACTCCGTGTAAGTTTTACCCTTTTTGGAACGGACCCTAAATAAACTTGTTTTCAAGCAAAAATAAATATATAAAAAAAGACTCACTCACTGACATTTGACACTTCAACAACACTTGTTGACTGACAGTCAGTTGCGACTTTGCGAGATGAGAATAAGAAAATGTTTTGCACATTGCGTTGATTTGCTTTATGTTTTATATTAGTATTAATAAACAGACGTTGATACTGTAGGCAAAATTTTAGTTAGTTTAGCTTCTCTATTAACCTCTATTTAATTAACCTATGCAAATATGTTTGAATCGGACGACTTCGACCAGGTACTTGAAACTGCTGTATCCCTTTATTTATATTTTATCTTCTGAAAACTAACAAACAACTAACTAATTGCCTAATGCAACTAACTTTATGTGACCAAATAGGTGCTGTCTCAGTTCGAATTTCCGGAAGATACTACAACAGAAAAAAGAAATGTAGATGATCAACAAAAACAGGCGCCAAACAAAATAACTGTGGTAAACAATGTGTTCGTTCCAAAAATACAATCAACCGGAGTGCTTAGCATAAATTTAAAAGAGAACATTGCTACAAAGAGTCACAATTTTGTGGGGATCAATAATGATACTATTAGTAGTGGAAACCACAGTAATGAGAAAATTACAAGTGTAAATAGTATTATGTCTCCCAAGCACACAAAAAGAAAAATGATCAATTCTTATTTTGATCATAAAAGCAAAAGAAAGTTCCCTGGTCCCGCTGGTCTACTCACTGGAGGGTTTGAAGAAAATAAAGATGACACCATTTGTCAGATAGAATTACTGTCACAGGTAATCTCAACATCACTACTGTTTCAAACCCCAGTTTCAAGGAAATATGGTGTTTTTTGTCCCAACTGACTTCCAACTGTAAAGTTAATTTACAAGCTGTTATGTGTGAACAGTGTGATACATTGGGTGCCCAAAGTGTACACAGATGTTGGTGGGTCTCTAAAGGCACTTTAAAACATTTTTATTTTACTCTTCTCTTGAAATGAATTTCCTACAAAACCATATTTTGAGTAGCTGGGGTACACAACAGAATACCTTGCCATAAACCGATAAATTTCAACCTCTGTGACCATAAATTTTTATTATATTATTTTTCAGGATGTTGATTTTACACAAAACTGTTTAAAAGGAGATTTATTTGAGTCTCCACTATGGGCCAGATTGTTAGATGATTTAAAGTGTTGGAATTTACATGACATAGATTCTATAAAAACAGTTAAACAGCAAGCTATAACTGGAAACCTGAAAAGGAGAAAAGCCCACACAATAACTGCATTTGTTGAGACAGTTGACAGATCTGCAATAGACCCTTTGATTATTATGAGGGATACAACTGGTAAGTATTAATGTTTAGAATAGTTCTGCTTTAAATGTAAGCATATTTATTACAAAAGTCTGGTCTATAAATAGATTCTTACTTGCAATAAACATTATAATAAAATTATGGCACTTAGCAATAGTAGAGTAGCTTTTGAAGAACTGGGTAATGGACCAGTGAGTCAAAAAAAAATCTGGATAATAGAAGCAATTCAATACTGTTTGTAAACAAACATGTCATAACTTGCTAAATTGTCTCATTTCTATAGGCTAAGATAAAAATTATAGAGGTAAACTTTGAACAAATCTGAGAATGCTAGTCTTAGTTCAAAGGATGAAATGATGATGATTATGATGAAGCAGAGATATTTCAATGTGGTAGTGTCAGGAATGTCAGGATGTTATTGTAATTATCAATAACAGAGGTTCCCCATATACCTATCCAGGTTTTACTGTACTTAACTCGTCAACCGATTCAAAAATATAACAATAGTTTTAACAATGAAACTTTGCACCCGTGTGCAAACTTCGACGCGCGACGTTTTCCTTGGATTTTGTTTATTATCAGGAGTACTTCATGATAGTCACCTTATACATTTCATAAGCATATTGGTTTGATGTGAAAATTGCCTTTTGTTATGTACCACCATCACTCTGACACATGAAAAAAAAAACCCTAACTTAAGGGGAATGAAACGACAGGGGAGAGTAAGTATTAGTAGAACGTGGAAAATACACTTTGATGGATTTTTTTTTGTCAACCAGGAAACATCAAGGGCACACTTCACAGAGATGCATGGTCAACATTCTCCAAATACATTGCCTCTGAATATTGTGCCTTCATTCTATGGAGACCTACCATTCTCACAACGGGTAGTGCCTTCAAGAAACACTATCTTAACATAACATTAAGTAACATATTAGCTATCTACAGCTCATCAGTATTGACTGATGATACGGATGCTAAGCCCTTACCTGATGGATATGCTATAGTTTATGAAGGGGATTATACTGTGATAAAAACACAAAAGAATTGGAATAACATAGGTAAGCAGAGATGATTTATGTGTTTTAAGAATTTGTATTTTATTTAAATTCAGGTTGCTAAATGCATTTTTTTTAAATAAATTATCCCACTAAAAACATTTCATATAAATGTAGCCAAGACAACCACATAAGGTATACCTGTGAAAAATATATCAGATCTCATGTAGAGCCAAGCTTCTGAATCTACACGGCCTAACTCTACAGACCCTAACTTCACAAACTCTACATATCAGTAAAAATGTATGGCTTCGCCGTTTCGCTACCGTCGTGGAGGTGATGCGAAAATTAAGTTTTTGAAGTAAGTACCGAAACAGCCAAGCCATGCATTTTTACTGATATGTAGAGTTTGTGAAGTTAGGGTCTGTAGAGTTAGGCCGTGTAGATTCAGAAGCTTGGCTCTACATGAGATCTGATATATTTTTCACAGGTATACCTTATGTGGTTGTCTTGGCTACATTTATATGAAATGTTTTTAGTGGGATTTCAGTTCTTTTTGTAAGTTGCTAGGCAGTATTTTCAGTGTTTTTTTTTCTTTTCGTTCACAGATTTTTTTGACTAAATTGACCTGAAAGTCCCACACTTTTTATTCTTAAAATACTTGATCGTACAACGGTGATCTTTTGATCTAGGAGAAATTATTAAAGGCTGTATTGCGCTCCCGAATAACTGTAGTATAAGACTCCACAATATATACGAGTTTTCGTGCAAACGTGCAAACAATATTATTCTCAGATACATAATATTTTTTTTCTAACTAAGGCATCTTGCAGTTCAGCTCGCTACGACTGTTTATTGCTTAACCGTACAACCAGATACATAAAAATTCAAATAGTACTTATACTTTCTGATGTAACGAAACCATAGCGCGATCTATTTCGATCCCAACGCCATCTAGGGAAGTAAGACTTAAACTTTTTGTCATCGAGGATCGCGCTACGATTCCGTTCAACACCGTAACAATTTAGGTATGTATGTATATTAACCAATTACCAATACATAAAATTATGCCCACTGAAATAAGCCGCAAAACTTATTTATACGAATACGAAAAATATTGCAATCGCAACACGACCGTCAACGACACAAGTTTATAATTTTCTTAGGTGGTTGATACCAAACTTACCAAACTTCTTATACCAAATGTCAGCTTTCTAGCACTACAGGAAGTAGCCACATCAGCAGTGTCGGCTTTCATAGCCCATAGCCCAATAGCCCAATCTTTCTCTTTGCATTTTTACTTGATTTGTTCAAACAAACTTCCACACCCCCATTTTAGGGGATGGAGGTCGAAATCTATAAGTTTATGAATTTTTCTGTTGGTTGTATACTAAACTTAGGCTACATACCAAATTTCAGCATTCTAGCACTTCAGGAAGTAGCCAAACATTTTGATGATCATCAGTGTGTCAGTGTGTCAGTGAATCAGTGACGAAATCGGTGTATTTTAGATATCAATAAAATCTAAAGTATAAAAGCTATTCAATTGAAACTTTGTATGTTTATTGAGTCTGTTATTGACATTATTTCTTGTGAATATGAAGTGTCTGGTACATCGGATACCAACTCTATGAGGGTTCGAAAAAACGACGAAACACTTCGAGAAAAGGTAGGTAGTGCCCCTGCGCTTCGCTTGCTTGTCTTGGCCGGGGGCACGACCGTGCCCCCCGATTTATCAGTATAATAATATATTTTATATATGAATTTAAGGCTTTTAGTATTCTTGTCTTTTTGCAAGGCCATTGTGAAGTTTGCTTCACTTACTAAATTTAGTATTGTTTTTGTTTCAGGGACTGATGATTCTATTGGAAACGGGTTTGATAATAATGCTAGTGATTTATTCGATGAGCTAGATACTATATTTTCTGATGATATATTTTAATAATATTTTGTTTTAAACTATGTATGTAATAATTATACATACTGGAAAACACATTCATTGTTATTTAGAAATTAGCATTGTTACCTATTAAAAATGTCAACTCTTCAATACAGCAGTGCAGCTACACAATCGTCAATTAAAGTTTTATTATTTATAACTTGTTTGTGAGACATATAATTACATACTTAATCTTTAATTACGATGCCTCATTTTGCTATTCAAACTAAGTCGTAGTTTTCCCATTTTGTATAAATAATCTTGGTTACCAAAAAATTTTATTCAACACATTCCCAAAAATAAAACAATTTTTTTTTGTGAGTGGGAAATCATCCAATGACTGCTCCCGTCCTGGGTGCGGCGGGAGGGCGTGTCAGACTCTTACTGACTAAAACCCACTCATGTTCCTTCGATTGCCCTTTATGTTCCAGGGTCACGGTAACTATTATAAACATTCCGCAACAAAATAAAACTATGTCGTGTTGTGCAAGTATTACTCCTCATGAATGAGACTATTATTCAATAAACAAATATTAAACAATGTGATTCAATAATACAAAAATAAAAAACATATTTTTATACTAAACAACACTTTTATTTGATTTTACTTTGATATGCCTGGACACTATGTGTTTCGAAAGGGAAGCGGAATGGAAATAAGTGCTAGGACACATTTTACATTTGTACACTTTACATTCGTTTTTCTGTTCAGTTTCTGTTTCTGGGTCTTTTACCCTGTTCGTTTGTAATATTTGTCTTGTTCCCTGGTGCGTTTTCATGTGTCTCTGTATGTTGCTTAGTTTCGTGAATTTAACCTGAAAATAAACAATGTTAGTTTATTTTGCCCATTTAATAAGCCGTCGCTTATGTTACACGTGATGCGAATTTGTAATGCGCCGGCGTTTTTCGAACATGTTTTACTCAAGCGTTCGCCTACTTAAGGTAAACCTTGATACACATGGGCTGAAATGAACGAATAAGTATGCATACTTACTTGTTTGTCTATCACTAATATAGAAGTAACAGTTTAGTTGTTTTTAGTAGTTTCAATAATACTAGTGTGCTTCCAAACCCCTTGGGACTAGGAACCCCTTAAATAAAATTTCATCCAAATCGGTCCAGCCGTTTAGGAGGAGTTAGGTAGGTGACAAACACACGTATTTACATATGTATATAATTTTACATTAGAAGATTGAAAAAAATAACAATGCTTACATGGCACTGAGCGCAAGAAAATGTCGTTTCTTTGCCAGTTTTCATAACGATGATGTCATCATCTTTATTTGATTGGTCAGACGATTCTTCCATTTTCGTTTCCTCAGTCTCCATGCATTTGTTCTAAAATAAAAAATAAGTATTACAAACATTTGTGGTTTCTATGATAAAAATAATAGTAAAGGAATTAGGCAAGGGATGATGTCAAATGGTTCTTTTTTAATGCTGCTAGAAAATATCGTAGTTGTTTTCATTTTTGCTTTTTGTAGTACTAAAATGAATTAAAAATAAGTATCTTAAGTAGAGCGAATGCCATGCAGACTTAAGGCCAGTTACTGAGTAAGACGATTGTCAGACCATCGCGCTTCTGACAGCCTTCCAAACTTTAACATTTAGCTGGTCTTGGGAATCGAACTAAAAATCCCGAGCTCTCCAATCGTGCCTGCGACTAGGACAAGGGGATCTACTTCCTACAGTTACGAAAGACCCTTATTGTTAATACAAAGTGATAAATTATGATGTGATTACCTCTTGGTGTTCTTTCAAAGCGTCCTCAGATTTGAACAGCATCGCACAGCTGCTACACCCAAACACCGTGGTTGGATAACGTTTTTTTAGATCAAACACCAAGTTCACTGGAAGTTCTGAAAAAAAAAACAAACTAGATAACCAATCGCAATATTTAGATTAATTTAAAATTCGTTTTAAATAATCATAATTAGGAATAGGAATACAGATGCCACAGCACATCAAGCTACTAAAATCTGACAATTTTGGTTTAATAGATTTTCAACTTTATCGCTAAAGCATTAAGTTGGAGTTTGATTCGGCTATGTCTGTAAGTACATAGAACTTTTATATCTATCTCTGACAATAAAATTAGGAATAGTGAATCGTATGTCACTGACATAAAATATTTAGACTTGAAGGCTGAATCGAAAGTAATGATAAAACGTTTAGCAGACTAAGCTCATTCATACTTACGTCGTTTATTTAACGTAACAGACACTCGGACTACATTATCAATGCATTTCGTTTCCGTGATGTGAACGTGGTAAATCGTGAAGTTCTCTTTCGCCTCTTTTTCTTCTATGCAGCTGAATACTTCGTCACTTTGAGAAACATTTTGCTCTTCTGTAATTACAAAAGTACGCATTTGATATAGGGTCATTTCGCCTGTTCGCGTCCATTTAGTGCAGTTGGCAACTTTGACGGCGATAATAAAATTGTTCTAAAACTATTTTTTATGAAAAAAATATGTGATGTGTTAGTTATATTAGTCTATTTTAAGATTTACTTGCAGTTTTGTTCGAAACCTTTAGTGATTTCTTTTTAAATAGAAAAGTTTCAGAAATAGGCGTTTTACCCAGTTTGCGTCCAAAAAATCCAAATTGCGTCCACCCGTGGACCACTTTGCGTCCAACCACTTAGAAAAGGAATAAAGGGGTGATATTTTTAAGAATTTGTAAAAAAAGCTGAATTACAAAAAAAACTTTATTTATGAATATACCTAAATTATAAAAAAAAATGGTCAGGTGCGAGTCGGACTCTTGCAACGAGGGTTCCGTTATTATTTTATTTTTGTAAAATACATTCAAATTTACGGTTTTCGGAGCTTTTCCTTTACTTATGCCACATGACAATGCTTCTTCATGATTCTAGGTCAATTGGAAGTACCCTATAGGTTTTGATTCCCTTGCAAATGTCTAAATGTGCAAGGATATAATTTAAATGATCAACAAAAAAATCTTTTGGGCTACCAAAATGGATTAATGATCACCAAATTGTGTTAGGTTAGGTTAGAACTGTGACCACACAACAACCAGATCTACTAGTGATTCATATAAAGTTTCAATTTTCAGTCAAATTCATATAAAAACCAAATTGGATTTAGTTCATAATATTTTAAGAAGCGTTATTTGGTGACCATTTATCCATTTTGGTAATCGTTTAGAACTTTTTTGGTAGTAAAATTGATACTTTTTTGGGCGGTGTTTAAACACAAGCCAATGTGCAATATAAATGGAAAGTAAACAGCCATACATTTTTGTTGCGTTGATTCAGAAATTCGATTTTTTCACTGCTTTGAGAGTTAGCAGACCTATGTATGTGATATTAATTTCAGCTTGATATCACGACGCCTTTCTGAGAAAAAGGGTCTTGACAGACGGGTGGACGGACGGACAGCAAAGTGATCATTAAGAGTTCCGTTTTTACTTTTACTGGGAACGGAAGTACGGAACCCTAAAAATTAACATTATTTTCATTAAAAAAAACTTTACAAAAAAAAATTATTTCATCTCAACATTGATTGTAAGTAGTACATAAATAATGATTGCATGTTTTACAATAAACAGTTAACAGTTCTGTTCTTTTTGCTAAATATCAGTCTTGATTAATAATCCGTTTGTCTGTCTGTCTCTCCTTCACGCCTAAACCACTCAACCGATTTGAATGAAATTTGGTACAGATATAGTCTGGGACCCGAGAAAGGACATAGGATAGATAGTTTTCATTCCGGAAACCCCCGGGAACGGGAAGACAATTGTATTTAACTAAAATACTTAGTGGACGCAATTGGATTTATTATTATCCACTGTAGGTACAGTTTGCGTCCATTGCGGACGCAAAGTGGAAGTTTTGTAAATTCGATGTAGTAATTCGCGTCCACCTTATTTTAATCATTAAATGTAAAAAACCTAAGCAAATTCATGATTAACATTATTCCTTTTTTCATTATAAAAGTCTAGAAACAGCTATTAATCCTAAAATTCACATAAAACAATATTAAACTTATCATCGAACGCACCACTGCACACTATTTTTTATCTAAAAAACCGCGTTTTCGCGCTTCCTTGTTAAACAGCCGGGACTAAATATTTTTTTAAACAGGATTGGTTTATCGCACGGGCCTTTTGACCTTATGTGCGTGTTTCTTATACATTGAAGTATTACCGGAAATGACTATTCGTTTGACTGGTGTGTAAGTTTTCTTAATTTCGAGGATTTTTTGAAGGAGATCCGTAAAATGGACGCGAATTGGTCTATGGACGCGAACAGGCGAACTTACCCTATCTTGCCTATTCGCTTACAGACTTAATATTCAAAGTAAACTTTCGAGATGTATGTTTGTATTCATTATAATAACACTACTCGCCATTTGTACAATCGACAAAATGGAATCATGACCCACCATAAGCTTATTTTCCTACAGACATTCAAATACTATAGGTCGACAGTCGCGTAAACTTGTATTAAAAATGTCACACGTCTAGTCTTATTATTTTGACAATTTTGACAGCTTCAAACGATTTGTCGTCGAAATGGAAGACCCATTTCGACGACAAATCGTTTCGATTCAATTTTGTCGACAGTACAAATCTTGTTCTTATATAAAAAATCATACTACTTTTTTCGAAAGTGTGTTAAAAAATGAAACTTGTAGGCATTTAGGCTATAAATCGGGCCTCTATGTAATAATATAGTTTACTTGAATTGTAACGTATTATTCACGCACACACTACCTGCATTTAATTTAATGGAGTGTAATAAGTTAGGTATATGTTCGAAGCCGTAAGCACCCTCTTTCTCAACCACCCGGCCGGTAATAAAGGATATTTTGCTCCGATCGTGTATTACACCAAATTCCTCCTTGTTTGTTGTCTGTTGAATATAAAATTAAACCATAAAAAACAATGAACTGATCTCGTGATCTCGTCAGTTCATCTTCCTGCCCCTTTCCCGACTATGTTACAGTCTAACCGGGTCAGGAGTCTTTTACATGGAGCAACTGCCTATCAGACCTCCACAACCCAGTTAGGTACTGGGTGACACGACGTCCTTAGATGAGACTGATTGATAGACTTTCTGGCTTCTTTCTACCCGACTGTTAAAGATCTACGTAGCACGTAAAGCCCGGTTGTCATAAACGAGTTCTACGGCTTTACGTCCTTTTCCGAGGCACGGGATGTCAGTGATGTCTTAGATAAACTTAGTAAGTATAAATTAATTGGAATGAAACCGATGGTCCATCATGACTTAGTTAATTGAAAGAAACAATATCATACCTTCGTCACAATCAAGTTATGTCCCACAAAGGATTGCTTCAGGTTGGGCACTTTGAGCAGTTGTCCTATAACGGTATCGGCTGACGCGAGGTCTTCCTCGTCAAAATCGGTTTCGAAGCGCAACGAACTTTGTATGAGGTTTATGAAATCCACTTCATGTAAACCTGCCGTGTTGTCTGGAATTTATTATTGCCGGTGTTACAATCGAGAACTTTCAAAAGGGAAATCATAATAGATTTTCTCTCGGTAACCTTAAGAGCCGGTAGCTTGTGCCTTATTCCTGATGCCAGTGGAAACCCCGCCGGTATCAAGCAATTCTTGTATATAATCTTAATCGAAATATAAAACGCATAGCCAAACCGCTGGTCCTAGAGACATAAAACTTAGAGGGTGTTCTTTCTGAAGAGTAGGTAGCCACTAAGAAATAGGGTATTACACTCTTTTTTTTTAAGTATTTCTAATAACTCCTACAGTACTAAGAAACCACTAAAAAAAATCCTAAATTTTTATTTAAGCGCTAAGTACCCTAAAAACGCTTTTAAAAATTGTATTTTCAAATTTCGCGCGGAAATTTCCAAAAACGGAAAACGCCGTGGGCGTGGTTTTGCTTTGGCGATATGACGTCCTTACGTCAGTAAATAAACAAACGCGCTGTGACACTTTACATAATTTTTATTGTTTTTATCTCAAAAATTAGTTGCTGTTCGACTTACCGTTGGTGTGCGTTTCGGAATGCAAGAACACAAGTGTGAAAACATCGGAATAATTGTTAATTCTAGTGTTAACTGATTCAAATTTAAGAAAAACTTAGTTAAAAGTTGTGGGAAGAGTATTCCAACTATTACACCATAAAAACCCGTTTGTACCGTTTGTACTGTTGTTGTAAATATCACTTTGATGTAAGTACACATGTGCATTAGCCATCTAAAATATCTTTCACAATAACTTCCATGAAAAAGTATATTTTTATAATAAAGATCGTATTAGGAGGTTATAAATAAAACAAATAGTGACGTCTAGTTGACACTGTTGACAGTCGACAGCTCTCACTGTCTGTGGTCTGTATTTCGGTGTGTTCAAGAACAGGTAAAAAAAACTGAAAACTTTGAATTGAATTTAAAAAAATATTTTCTAGTTTTATGAACTAAAACTAACACTGTTCGGCTGCTTTTTGCTTATACTACCTCAATAATATATTTTTATATTTTTTCTCTTATACAGTGTAATACTCTATTCAACCCTTGTATTATTTTATTTTACTAAGCTTTCCCAGCTTTGTAAAATAAAATAACGAAGTGTTATTTTAAGATTCGTCCAGTCGGTATAGAAGAAGAATACATACTTACTATAATGTTCATTTCCCGCAAATTGTTTCAAAACAACATCCTCAGCTAATTTGTTTTTGCTCACGTTGTTTTTATTTGTTTGCAGTTTTACTACTTTAGCGATTAAACGTTTTCCGTTCGCAGATTTTCCCAGTACAATTTTTTCAGGAATATCTGGAAAGAGAAAGTAATTTATAAAATCGTATGTCTGTTTTTGCGTTGTCGTCGGAACAATGGACTCTTTTGGTCTGGTGGTAAACTACCACCGAATCCTTTCGAAACTAACCTTTCGACGACCAAGCGACAGCCGGCTGTCGCGCTGCTCTTGTCTTTCTATTGTGTCTCGAATCACGTGTGTTCGAATGTTTAATGAGAATTGTTGATGCTTGCAAGTAGAATGTCATTTTAAAAGATATGAATGGAGTAGTTACCGATCAAAACGCTGTACCAAGCTGCAAGCTGTAAGAGTTTGGAAAAATCTTGGGTTAAGATATAGAACTGGGCGTTATTTTGTGGACTATTTTATTCCGCCAGAATATAGAAGACCGGTAAATTGTGGCAGGGTAAAAAACCATATTAATATTTGCTTAGCAAAGCTTTTAAAGCCTTATGATTACCTTTAAAATTGAACTTAGTCTTTATTTTAATAGAGCGCGTATCTTTATCATAATAAGTCTCTTGTTTCGGCTGTTCCAATATTTCCGGCGCAAGTAATTCGGGTGGTGCTTCGTATTTGTCACAATTCATCTCATCTTCATTCGTGATTGTCGTATCTAGTGATCTTCGTAAAGGTTCTGTAATTAAAAATATTGCAATATTTTCGATTGTATTATAAATTGCCCAAAAAAGGAAAAAAGGACAGAGAAAGAAAATACAAACACCGTTAATCGAAAAGGTATGGGATACGAAAGAGCTACCTGTGTAGTTGTGTTAAAGTGTACTGTTAAGTTTGTAACATATCTCAAAAACTACTGACTAAATAAGTTTAAAAAATGCGGATAAAATCGCGGAGTACAGCTGGTAAACTATAAACTGATTACCTTTATTATCTTCAGCATTCTCAATGTATTGTATAGACTGTATATTGGGATTTTGTTCGTTTATCACAAACTCCACTGTTTCCTGATTGGGCACCTGGTCCGAGACAAAGTTGGGGTATTGACTTGACACACTTTCTATTTTAAGAGTCCTGTTGATAAGAAATACAGTTTTTTAAACCACCATTTTAAATACCTACACAAACAATGTTGTCAAACAAATAAATAAGTACCCTGCATCGGTTTCAGTGATGGCGTTACTATTTTGAATCTCGTTTCTCAATCTCTGTATCAGTTCTGAAATAAAGATTTATAAAATTACTATAAAGAAAATCATAAATGATAAACCCATTTTTTTTATCCCCATGGCTGCAGTTTTTATTTATATTAGGATCAAAAACATCATCATCAACATCTTATCTACATTGTCCAAATGTTAATAAAAAAAATGATAAGTTGAAGTAAAAAAAAGTTGGTACAATAGTTCTGTTATGTCATTGCAAAAGCAATTAGTATGATTATAATAATTATGTGGTTCATGAGACTATGAATGAATCACATTTGAAAATCTAATTGGCTTGAGTTTTTATGAATACATACTATCATTTGTTGTGATGTCATGAAGTCCTAAAGTGTTGAGTACAAATATTTTGTCATTTGACTCTAGTAATATCCAGCCTTTCTGTTCCAGTGTCTGGTACTGCTCATCACTTAATGTTATCTAGAAAATAAATAAAAAAGTCACATAAAGTGAAAGGAGAAATAGTGACAAATGGAAGGTGTTGGGCAGGATCTTTTGGTATGACTTCAATGGTGTGTAAATATTCGTGTTACTTTGGTAATACAAACTAGGTATGTCAAAAATGTATATCCGCGGACACGGATACGGATATTTCGTGTCCAGATCCGCGGATACGGGTACGGATCTTTATTTTCTTAGTCAATCGTTGTCGACGCGTGACCTTGAAAGGATAGTTGACGACACGCTCGCCGCTGCTAAAAAATATTTATAATTATGATACTTAATCACGTAATCTAAGTTATTATGCAACATTTTAGCCTATGAATTGAATATAACAGATCCGCGAGGAAAGTGACGGATACGGATACGGACCTTATTTTCTTGCGGATATCCGCGGATACGGATCTCCGGAGAATCACTAATACAAAATATTGTCTAGACAAATAACAATAAGGTTAGTATTTGCCAAAGTGAAATCGCGCCTATATAGGTAAAGGTGTATACAGACTAACGAACTGTAAAATGCAAAGTAACAGAATATACTTTATGTGGCGGCATGGGCGCACGAGCCAAGCATGTGTATACGCCCTAAGAGAAAAAAGTTTAGAATGTATTTTACATCAGGGTCGAACTTAAAGACTTTCAAATGGTTGAAGAAGGCAAATGTTATGTGAGTGAAATATAAATACTACACCTCAGTAAAATTGCTGCCTTGTTTGCTGTTGTGTGTCACCACATCTATGTCAACATCCTGTGTATTTGGTTGTTTATATTGATCAACAACAACATCTTCTGCCATCTGAAACCACAAGACATAAGTTGAGCTGTTGTTAAATGAAAATATCCAAGTAACAAATAAATTATTAAATTTGTATCTTAAAATAATATTACAAAAACTAATCTCTGGAACTAATGGCTGTTATTGAAAAAATCCTCAAGTGTTTACATAGCCCATTTTTATAGGAAGGCTATAGCACTTATTATACCACACTATAATAGAAAAAATAACACAGAATTCGTACTAATATTATAAATGCGAAAGTAACGCTGTCTGTTTGTCTCTTCTTCATGTCTAAACCACTGAACCGATTTGTATGAAATTTGGTAAAGATATAGTCTGGGACCCGAGAAAGGACATAGGATAGTTTTCATCCTAGAAATCCCCTGGGAACGGCAACTATTATTCCACGCGGACGAAATCGCGGGCAAAAGCTAGTAGACTAATAAAGGTATAAATAATAATAACAAAGCAAACGGTGTTAGCAACTAATACTGTAATAAATCCTCTGCATCAATGGCTTTAAAATAGCATCTAAAAAATAAAATGGTAAACTGATCAATTCATTGACTGTTGTTATATCAACACAAAGCCTAAACTGCTGGTCGTAGAGACATATAACTTGGGAATGTTCTTTTGATTTTTGATAATTCCAACCATAGAGAGGTAAAATTAATAAATAAACGACTAATTTATTATTTATTTATTATTAAAATATGGGATGAAAGTTTCGACATTTACACGGGTAAAGCTATAGTCGAACGTTTCGACATTCATACAGGTAAAGCTACAGGCAAAAATGTCAACATTTACACAAGTAAAGCTACAGGCGAAAGCTTTGAATAAATACAGCAGAAGTATTTCATACCTGCTCTGTTGCAGTGCTTGCACCAGGTTGCAGGAGGTAACTATTGGTGTACAGACCATTATCAGTATCAGGTAGTATAAACTGATCTGAAAATATAACATAATTATTTTATTTAAGTTTTCCACACCATGTCAGAAGTATGGCTACTACTTAGGATGTCTACTGCTGTTGACTCCCATATAAGAGGTCAATAAAGAAGAAAACATCACAAATTAAAAAATAACCCACCTGACACAGAGATGAGTTCAGAAGAATTGTCAATGTCAACAAAGAAAGGTTGTGATGACACTCCATACACCGTGCAAGGCTGAACATCTTCTAGCACTTGCTTCACATCCTGCACTTGAGCTACATACTGGATCTGTCTGTTTACTGAAATTATTTTGAATAAATATTTTATTATTATGTCCAGGGACCTAAGATTCACATTCTTCTAATAAGTTCTGATTAAAATAATTGATAGATAAATTCAAGCAAATTCTGTTCCATCTTTAAAATTATCTGGCAGTTAGAATCTATTTTCAGGTGGTAAAACAGGCCTTCATAATAGTCACTAGCAAGTAATTCAAACACACATAAAATAATAATTGGGCAATATAGGGAGACATGGTTTTATTTATTTATTTACTCCCCCTTACAGCTATCATTATAGTTCGCGTCACGTAAACTTGCCCCTCTGAAGTTAGGCTTTTGCGACGACCGCGCAGGTACATTAACGTAAAAAAGTGTTACCTTCGTAGATTTTTTTTTTCTACAGAATCGAATTAAGTTGTAAAAATTTTAGATTACGCCCAAAAGTCGTCGACCCATGCATGTCTTGAGTGTCAGCTTAACTAAAATAAATAAAATAAAATAAAAATAGCCTTTATTCTCTACTACAATAGTGTTTACACGTAACACGTAAGTTTACTTAAGTTGTAATCTAAGTTTAGTTTATCTATTTCTTATTTATAATTGTTTTTTTTTTTGTATTTTGCTTTTATTCTATGTTTATACTATATTCTAAAGAAAATATTACGTAGCAGTTATAGTAGTAGTCGCCTCTATGGCGTAGGCCTCCCCTAGCCTTTTCCACGTGTCTCTATCGCGTGCCTTTTGCATCCAGTCAGGTCCACTTCTATGTTTACTTGGTCTTCCTATTTTCCTCTTCTTATCTCTCGGTATCCATTCTGCGAGACGTTTTGTCCATGGAATATTTTTCATTCTGCAAATATGTCCTGCCCATTGCCACTTGCATAATCTAATTCTTTTTCTTACATCCATTACTTTAGTTTTCTTTCTAATGTTAATGTTGCTAACTCTATCTGATAATTTTAATCCTAGCATACTTCTCTCCATTTTACGCTGACAGACTGCAAGCCTCTCTTCATCCTCTCTTCTCAGTGACCAAGTTTGGCAGCCGTATATTAAACAAGGTAATACTGATACTTCATATAGTTTTTTCTTGATATTTATGTTGATTGTGCTGTTTTTCATTAATTCTTTCAATCCCCAGTATTTCTTCCAAGCCAGAGCTATCCTTCGTTGTGTTTCTTTCTCAATGTCATTCTCAAATGATACCAGTTGGCCTAGGTACACGTATTCCTTAACATATTCGATTTTTTCGTTTGCTACTGTGATCTCTCTGTATGCACCATTGGTCAAGATCTTTGTTTTAGCCGTGTTTAATGATAATCCTACCTTTAAGCTTTCCCTTGCAAGTTCCCTGATCATGTTTTCTAGGTTTATGGCACTATCTGCGAATACGACAATGTCATCTGCGAAACGAAGGTGGTTTAAAAGTTCTACATCTACCCGTATACCCTTGTTTTTCCAGTCCAGGCATCGAAAAACCGACTCCAACACCGCTGAAAAAATCTTCGGAGAGAGTGCCCCTGTCTTACTCCTCTTTGGATTGGAAATTCTTCCCCTTCGCGTTCGAGTCGTATTTTTGCGTGACATTTTGAGTATATATTTTTGATTACGTTTATATATTTCAGATCGACGCCTTGTTGACGCCTTTCGATTCTCTACATTTTGAAAATATATGGACATCTCTAACACAACAAGGCGTCAGCTTAACTGCGTACGTAAAATAATAGTTTTATTTTTGTCTACGAAAGTAATTACACGATTATCAGCCACGTAAGTAGTTACTGAAACCCATTACGTTAAATAACACCCACTTCTAGTTTTATTATTATGTCATTAGAAACAATAGCGTTAATATTTAATTATAGTAGCAGTTATTAGTAAAATAAAATAATAAAAAACAATAACAAAGTTTAACAGTTTTGGCAACAACAATACTTTCGCATTGAGCAAGCAGGACAGATATAGGCATCGAACGTATGCGAGTGACAGAGACGCCATTACAGGCGCCATCTTTGGCGAGACCGCGCATGCGCAGTCCACGTTTGGTTGTAAAATCAACTACTGCGCAGCCAATTGCGACGAACTTCAGAGGGGCAAGATTACGTGACGCGAACTATACATTCATTTAATTTGTAACTATCAAATTTGAATTAAAAGAAGTGTATGTAATGTAAGTGTGATCCACAGAGTTGAAGGGATACGTACTATGATGATTATAACTGCAATTTTCTTAATTTATCATTTTATAAAACTTACAGAGAAAAGTGCCATCATCTTGAACCACAAAAAATTGGTCAGGTTCCGGCTCACTTTCATTCGATGGTAGAAACTCATATGTTTCATAAGTATTTTTGGCCATATTGCTGAAAAAACCAGTGGAACATCAGGGAATGAAAATGTCTTCGTCATTGTGAAAATGCACAAAGTTATGTACTACCCGTGCGCGACAATAATAATTAATTGTACTCGAGTGCGTTGATAAAATAAAATTTATATAAATTCGAAATCTTCTTAGCTGGGATCGAGGTGGTTGTCCAGCATGCAAACCCACTTCCCGACTTTTACTTATATTGCAATTGCATTTAGGACTAAACTCATCGCGCGCGGGGAAGCGCCTATATAGTCAAAACTTTTGTTATACTTTACCTCTGTCTGTTCCTTTTCTAAAGATTTATTCACATCCTTTTTGTGCAAGTTTCTGTGTATTTATACGTAACTTTGTAAATTCCTTTTTGTTTACTCTCGTTGAATGACAAACAGTATATTTTGACAGTTAATGTGACAGTGTGTCTTTCTTTTTTTTTTGCATGATTTCGTTTAGAAATGTTCAAAATAAATACCGAGTCAGCAAATTGGTAACGTGAAATCAAAAACGTAATTAAGCGTTGAAAATCCTTCTGAACTCACACTATTCGTCAAAGCATAAATGTAATCTTTCATTTCTACTGGAGCATGTACAGGCGCTTTAAAATTACCCACTATCATTTGTTGAATTATTGATCTGTACATTTTGTCTTTTTCTATGCAGCTAGCACGGGATTCCCAAGCATGAAGATGGAATTTATAAAATTCGACGTCACAGCGAAAAAATTGTTTCGTCATTGTTGAATTGTATGCAGGCCCATGGTACACCATGGTTCCATTACGATCAAGTAGTTTTAGCATAATATCTTCATATCTCCCGCTTAAACAGTTCAAGGCAAGAACAGGTCTGCATAAAGATGTATTGAATGTTAAAAGGTCTTCAGCTTCCTCTAAAGTATACACAGCAGTAGCTCCTATGCTAAGAAGATACGCCTTAACGCTGTCATAACCATAATGACTGGCAACAATGTTAAAGGTGTTAATGTCCCTAGCTTTGCATAATTGTATGACTGATTGACCACATGGACTATTGGCAGCATTTTGCATGACTGTATCACCTGGATTCAATTTTCTGAAGTCATGTATCATTCTATATGCTGAACAAGGGGCTATTGTTAGCATGGCAGCTTCAGGAAGCGGGAGATTCTTTGAAATAATATGAACATCTCTTTCGTTAAAAATAGCATAGAATCTCCAAGTACCTAGTAGTCTGGAAGATACGACAACTTTGTCACCAACTTTTACTCTACAGACAAGTTTTCCAATTTCTAATACTTCTCCAACTCCTTCATCTCCTGGGATAGAAGGTAATTTAGGCAGGCATAAGTTCTTTCCTGAAATCAAAATAAACAGAAATATATTTGTTATTATGTCCATTATTAATCTTATTAAATAGGTTTGTTAAATAAAAGTGTTTTTTGGTCAGGTTAATAAAACTACATTAATTATTTATAACAATTTATTACTAAGTCTAAGTAAGCATAATAAAATTATCACCACATAAGTATATTTACCTATACATTAAAAAGTATTTTACTTAAAAGTAGGTACATATTTAGCTAAAATCTAAAAGATATTTACACCCTTGAAATCCTTGGGGGTTGAGGGTATTACCAATTGCTTCTTTAAATTGATCAAATTTCACCATTTTGTGTAACGGAGCATGAAGTTTATTTTCAGTCATCAATGAAATTACCTCAGTTATCATTTTTTCTTTTTCAGAATTATTTGCGTTTTCATGCCATGCAGTCATCCAGTATCCATAGAAGGCTATATTTTTAAAAATAAATGCAGAAGTAGGTACAGTTACTGGCTCTCTGGACATCCCTCCGTAGGTGACCATACATCCAGAATGTGCCAAGTGTCTCAACATTTCCAATGAACTTTTCCCTCCAACACAGTTTAAGGCTAAGGTAGGTTTATCAATTTTTTTCTCTCTAAAAATAGTAGTTGATCTAAGTTCCTCTTCTGTTAGAACATAAGTAGCTCCCAAAGACTGTAAATGAGCCTTTAGTTCATTTATTTCAGGTCTATTTCTCACTATGTTGACATTTGGAACTCCCCATGCTTTGCAGATTTGTATGACATTTTGTCCACATGCACTGTTAGCTCCGTTCTGTATGACAACCAGGCCATTTTTACGTACAGGTTTGAAGTCAGTAAGCATTCTATAGGCAGTGCATGGATTTACAGTAAGAGTTGCAGCTTCTACTATGCCCAAATTGTCTGGGACAACTCTTAGCATAGTTTCATCAAATTTGGCTATGTCCCTCCAAGTGCCTTGAATTGGCTTGATAACAATAACTTTGTTCCCTGGTTTAATGCGGCTCACATCTTTTCCAACCTCTTCAACAATTCCTACACCTTCATTACCTGCTATACAGGGCAGCTGCAATTTCACTGGATATTTTCCTAAAACAACAAATAATTTTGCAATAATAACTATGATAGGTAACAAGTATGGCAATTTTACAGTGCAAGTCTTCCTACATTATCATATAACACTATGTACTTATTTAGATTTAGTATCTCACTGTTACCTGTGCAATAACCGATGTATCTTTAAAGTGTTCTTGACTATTACCTAGCCACTTTTAAGAATAAGTAAAAAAAAATAACATATAAAAGACGAAATAAAAAATTTGATAATAAAAAAAATTGTAATAATAAAAAAACCTGTTTTCTGTAAACAATATCCAAATGTTAATTAAAGTACCTTGAATGGTGTTTATATCAGCCGGGTTTATTGGTGCAGCTAGCATGCGGACCAGAACATCGGTGCAACTTAAAGGAGGAACTTCGACCTCCCTTATCTTTACAACTTTTAAAGGATCTCCAAATTCGTTGTACATAAGTTGTTTTGTCATTAAATGCCGCACCGACCCATTCAAGTTGTAACAGCTGTTTGCATAATATTTGGCAGCCGCAAATATAGCTTTCGGGTGAGCTTTAAAAGCCATAGTATTTTGCTTATGTAATTACTTTTAATGCAAAAACTGATAATTTTTCTAGGTAATCAAAAAGAAAATTAGAGAAACTGGACTATCACTCTGTCATTAGTGTCACTGTCACTGTCAAACCGTTCACCGGCCGGTGAGACGTTAACCACAGATTATTAATATCGCAGATTACAAAAAAATCTACAGCAACCTCTATAGATTGATGCAATATTCGAATTTTGTTTTACTGCTAACTTAATCCCGACTGAGACCGGAGAGCTTGCGGTCTCACAAGACAAATTTTATTGTGATTATTTCCTTCATAAATGAAAATTGATATTTAGTTTGTAAAATGGTTACATAATAATATTTTTACAATATTTTGATTTTATTATGCGAAGATGGGGCCGGGGTTTCCCATCTGACTACTCTGAGAGGAAACCTCCATATGTAAAAGTACTCTTTCCGTATAATATATAAAAGTAATCTGTGGAAACCTCCAAAACAAATTCAGAGGTCAAAGTCCCCTTTAAAGTCCATACAATATTGTTAATTGGTCAAAAGTATTTTAACTGATTTTGATGTAACAAAAGATTTATTTAATTTTGGTTAGGGTTCACAAACTTTTTGTGTATAAACTCATTTTGAAAAGCGTATGGAAACCTAAAAGTATTTACAATATGTCTCTTCTTCATCTAATATTCCATACATTGTTCCCTTAGATTAAGTATATACATGTCTAGATTAATAGACGTCACTCAATTCTGAGACGCTCTCAAGTTTATTGCTGTCCTTATTTTTTCCCTTTAGAATGACAACGACAGCAAGAGACTTGAGAGCGTCTCGGAGTTGAGTGACGTCTATTAATACGGGCCTAAGATTGTTCCATACCACTCATTTTAGTTTCTTTTTCTTTTCTCTACGTGTATTTATTACTGAGATTCTGTACTCATGTTATTATTAATTAGCGACGATCTTGAGCTCCCGTCATCTTAATAATCCGATATCAGAAGATATCGCACTTGAGAACATATTTGAGTAGATAGCGTTTATTAGAAATCGTTACATGTAGAAAACGATTAATTTTAATTTAAAATAAATATACATGCGGCACAATACTAGGTAATAACATTTTGACTGCACACATACCTTTTATCTTAGGTACAATGCAGCATTTATTAAGTAGGTAAATAAAAATGTATAGGTATATACAAAATAATTCTATTTATAATCAGAAACTAAGAAAGATCTAAAATATATTTACACCCTTGAAATCCCTCGATATTTAGAGATTTACATAGAGCGTATTTAAATTTGCATAATTTTACCAACTTGTGTTCGGGAGCTACAAGTTTCTTTTCTGACATAAGTGAAATTAATTCTGATAGCATTTCGTCTTTGGCAGACTCGCTAGCTTTTTGATTCCACGCCGTCATCCAGAAACCACAACACGTTATGTTTTTAAAAATAAATGCAGAACTTGGTATCGTTACTGGACTTCTTGACATTCCTCCATATGTGACCATACACGTAGAAGGGTTTAAATGTTTCAACATTAGTAATGAACTTTTCCCTCCAACACAGTTCAGAGCCAGTGATGGTCGATCAATTAAATTTTCATTGAAAATAGTCGTTGATTTAGCTTCTTCTTCTGTTAGAACGTAAGTAGCCCCTAAGGATCTTAAATGACACTTTAATTTATCTATGTTTGGTCTATCCCGCACTATGTTGACGGTTCGAATGCACCATGCTCTGCAGATTTGTATAACACTTTGACCACATGCACTATTAGCTCCATTCTGTATGACAACTAGACCACATTTCCGTACTGGTTGGAAATCGGACAGCATTCTAAAAGCAGCGCATGGATTGACAGTAAGAGTTGCGGCTTCTATTGATCCCATAAAGCCTGGGACAACTTTTAACATAGATTGATGAAATACGGCGAATTCTCTCCAAGTTCCTTGAGCTGGACTCGTAATTACCACTTTATGCCCTGGTTGAATGCCACTTACATAGGGACCAATCTCTTCAACAATTCCCACGCCTTCATTACCAGGTATACATGGCAACTTTAATTTGACTGGGTATTTACCTAAAACAAATACCAAGTATTAAATCTATGCTAATATTAGTACAAACAAAAAAGGTTTGTTTGTTTGTAACCGATAAACTTTAAAACTACTGAATCGGTACGGTACAGCGAGTAGCAAAGCCTTATAAAAAAGCGCTATGTTCAACGGGGGCACTAAGCAGTAACCAAAGAACCACCAAAACCGGCTTCCATTATGACACCTTCAAAACGTGGCTAAAAAGCATAGAGAGAAGAAAAATCTAAGGGTGTTATTTTATTAGAGAGTTCCAGTGTCTACATTTCTGGTCTACTTACATTACAAAATTATGTGCACTACTTAAGATCCACACCTAGTTTCCAAAACAACTGATTCATGTATGTTTTATTCATTCATAGTATCCACGTACCTACCTTCAATAGTGTTTATATCAGATGGGTTTATCGGTGCGGCTCGCATGCGAACGAGGACATCCTGAGCACCTAAAATAGGAACCTCTACTTCCCTAATCTTTACTACTTTTAAAGGATTTCCAAATTCGTTGAAAACCAGTTCTTTTGTCATTAAATGCCGCACCGACCCTATAAAGTTTAAAGCTTCTTTATTGCGAAACATTTTTAGTTATCATTACATTTGTAAATAATGTGTAAACGAATTAATTTTGGTCAGAAGTCGTATTGTGTCTTTTGATAAGTAAGACAGTTACAGCCACAGATTACTAACACAACTAGGATAGATAGGACCACGAAGATCAGACTTAGCAGAAGGTGGAAAGTGTACTAGGAAAGGACAGTAGAACATAATCACAGATTCTAAAGGACTGAGCTGCGACACTATGGCCCGTATTAATAGACGTCAAATCTCTTGCTGTCCTTGTCATTCTAAAGGAAAAAAATAAGGACAGTAATTAACTTGAGAGCGTCTCAGAATTGAGTGACGTCTATTAATACGGGCCTATGCATACCATGACAATGCAGGGAAACTAGTTTACCACCTGTAAAACCAACCAACCCATGGTAACTGCCCCTGTCTCCCATGTGGCCTCCCCAGTCCCCACTGTTAGCCACTTAATTGATATGGTCAAGAAAACCGCCGCCGTCTAGCGTCGGTCGTCGGTATAAAGGTTATTTTTAAGTAAAGTCCGTAACCGGTCATGGACTTTGAAGATAATCCATAATCTCCACAAACAATTCACATATATTGTAGTGTATGCTATCTTGGCATGGTGTTAGAAAGAAATTTTTCATTTGTTGATCATATAAAAACAGTAGGTGAAAAAGCTAAAAGGAACTTTTATGCCCTAACGAGAATATCTAAAGCAACTTGGGGTTTATCATTTTTAACTTTAAAAACTATATACGGGGCTACCTACTTAGGTTGTATATGCTACGGTGCACCTGTTTGGGCCGATAGGGCCACAATAGGGGCGGTACGACGTAAACTACTTCAAAGTCAACGTTTGGCTTTGATATTTTTATGCAAAGCGTATAGAACGGTCAGTACTGAAGCCCTACCGGTACTCGCAGGTGTACTTCCAGTCGATCTTGAGGTACAGCGTCGTGCTTCAATGTACTATTCCGCGCGGGAAACTATGGACACTGACTTTATACCACAACGCGACCTTAATAAAATTTCTAGATTATTTAAACCGCAGACTGAAGTCTGGGAGGAACTCTTATCCGAATGGCAGAGTAGGTGGGATAATTCCATGAAAGGCCGTCACCTTCATCTGTTCTTTCCATCCGTTCGTGAGCGGCTGGCTAAGACATGGTTGGAGGTTGATCATTGCGTTGCTCAATTTCTCACAGGTCATGGCAATTTTAAAAGTAAACTATATTCTTTCAAACTTGTTGCTTCGCCTTTGTGTCAATGTTCCTCATCGAACTGTGAATTCGAACAATCTGCACATCACATCCTATGGGAATGTATTCTTTGGCAGAATGAGCGCAATGTTATGTTGGATAGTTTACAGGTAACATCCGGTGTTGTTTATTATACGGACCTTGTGGAAACCAGAACCAATTTCCGTGCGTTCAAGCGTTTTTGCCATACCTACTATTGGAATCAATCGTAACAGCTCACATTTTAGGACCCATTAATTTTTTAACAGATCCAATTCCGTGGTGCTAGGCAATCTGGGCTTCTCCCAGTTGTAATCGCCCCCTTGTGCCTATCGGCCTAGTTCTGTTCTGTCTCCTGCTTGTTATGGAGGGAAGTGGAAAAAAAATATATTTTTCTTACTCCTCCGCTGTTCTTTTCTGATTAATTTCGTTGCGGGATCCAAGACAGTTGTATCGTTTCTCCGGGACTCGTCGAGCTTCATTGCTCGGCGCTTTTCTGGCGGACTCCACTGTTGATTCTGGCTTTCAGGAGTTGCAGTGGTTGGGAATAGTGTGGTGGGATTGTCCCAATTAAAAAAAAAAAAAATATATTGTAGTGTATAATGTGAAAGAGCTGTCGTGCGTGTATTTGCTAATAGGTAACTAGTACTGTAGGAACCTAGAAATTTTAACTCTGTCGTCATCGAAATCATCTCAAATATAACTTCTTCTTCATTACAATACCAAGCTATACATAGTTAAAAATTAAAGTCGCGAAAAGGCTTCTGGTATCACATTGATTTCGCGCTTCCATGAGGATGTTCTCTTTATAAAAATCATTTAATAAGTCATGGATGAGGAAGTAATAGTGATTGTTAACACTTTGTTCCCAAATTAAGAAAAAGGATTAGAAAGAGAAACGAATAAATCCCAAGAAGGGTTAAAATAATCATTTATTCAAGGTAATATTACATAGTATAGAAACAATATTTTAAATAGTCATCTTTTTACTTAAGTTTTAACAATCTAAAATGTCGTAGTCGGCCACAACCAGGAATTATATTACAACATCCAAGACATCGGTAAAGAAAAACAACCTGAAGAAACCAGAACTTACAATGAAAATAGCTATGAAACCCTCTGTGATAATCCTTATGCACGTCTGCACGAGAAAAGGCCTGGTAGTTTGTAGTAAGACAATAAAAACCTGACGTTATTATTTGACAATTTTGGGATTTAAAGGCTTAAGTTCGGAGTCACTCTACCATCGTTTAGGAATCTATGAACGCGAATATCCAGATCTTTTCGAGCCATCGGGGCCGTGGAACTGAGGGGAGCGATAGCTTCTGGGGATGGCATTTGTAGTTTTGGTATGCGAAAGCGACGAGCACGCGTAAGCTGCCAGGCTGCGCTTGAGTTCCGCATCGGTCTTCCAATTTCTGTACTTTCATCGACGGCTGCCAGGAAAGGGCGGGGAGTACTGGAATTATAATGTGGTGTTGAATGTTCTTATTCTTTTAATGTTTTATCCACAGAGGTAGGCTTTGAAACAGTTTGTACATGGTTTATTTCTAACCTTTTTTTAAAACTGCTAAGGAAGTTAATAAAGTCACTATAAATTTCTCATTACGACATTCATTTAAAATTCATTTAAACCTAAGTATATTGTTTCAGCGATACTCGAAATTTTTACTTTAAATTAAATATATCATAGAAAAACCCCTTACTTATATCAAAAAGAATTGATGTATATTACTTACAACGACTTATTAAAGATCGTTTTTTCATGACAAAGAGAATTTCCTTAATCTGGCTGGTAATCGTCCAAGGTAAAGGTCAAGATCTGGTGTGGCCTAGAACCTCAGTCCTTTATAAGGCAAGTTAATTTTAAAATAATAGTAACCCTTCACTTACTAAGCCATTGTGATTGATGCGCGCAGTCGTGCTGGAGCAATCACTGATGGTAATTCTCCTGAAGAATTTCGTTTTAATCCTGGCAATCAAGGTAATGATCATGTTAAATAATTAAACCAGGCAGAAAAGATGAATGCAATCATCAAAACCTGCGTCAGACCCAAGCTGGACCAAGCTTATCTTATGAGCGCTTCTTACAGTACACACTTTCAGTTGTCGCCAACTAGGCTTCGTTTTGAGCATATGCAAATTTAAGTGAGTCTAGACTAGACTTGTCATCGCCTTTGCATGACTGTAACCAAAGGGGGTTTCCGTTGTTCAATCCCACAAATTGATATAGGTTTAATATAGTAGTAATTCATTTCTAATTAGGTGTGTTAAAATGAATTTGTCTAAACTATAATTTAGATATTTACTTATATTCAACTACGGCTGTCGTCCAAATTGAATACCAAGTTGACAATAATGAACGAAAGAAATACTAACCAGAATACTTTACATTGTCTATAGATGACTTATCTCTCCATTTTTGGGAGCAAACAGGGCAAACTGATCGACGTATTGACCATAGAGGTATATCTTCAGTTTTAGGAGTTACTTTTTGCAGTCCAGGTATTACTAGTGGTGCCTGTAAGGAAACATAAAATATATTTATTTACACTGGTTCTCTGTAAATAAATTTCGAAGGTAAACTTCCCTAAATTGTAGTCGTTAACGTAAAAGTTTGTGAGAATGATCTTTAAAAAAAACCTACTGAACGAATTTTGTTGAAACCTTACAGTAATAGAGTGTAGTTTGTGTTATTTTGTTATACTTAAATTCCTACATCAGAATAACAAATAGACTACATAGCATGACCCGCGGGAGCAAAACAGTCACCAAAGACCTGACATAATGCAAGTAAAGCGGAGAAGAGTTAGTTTACTATAAACAAACACAAGCAAAACTAACCGGTGCGGGAGTTTCAGGTATTCGGAATGCCAAGATGAAGGGAATATCCATGTCACGGCGAGACATTCGGGACACTCGTGATCTGGAGACACTGTGCTCCGTCGTGCGCATGCTCAGACCATGCACGCAAGCCTCGCTTGATTGGCTGGACAGAGAAATATACCCTTACTTATTAGTCGCAAGGCGTTATTATTCTAAGGTCGCAAGTCACTCACCCGCAGCTACCCTAACATAGGAGTACATTCAAAGCAAAATGAATAGACCGATTGATTTGACAGTTTACAATAGGCACGCGAGCTATATTTATAAAATGGTCTCATAAACAATAAGCTGTCCATTTAAATTGATCTAACACATCTTGTACCTATCAAGCAAATAATAAACGCATTGACAAAACAATCGTAACACTGACTAATAGAGTAAAGAAGACTGTGGGAAAGTAGTTAATAGACATAAATGAATCGAGAGTGAAAGTTTAGTGGGAAACCTAAGATTCTTTTTGCTAATGCTTCTTTGTCGTCTTCGGTTTGTAACGCTATTGTGAATCGTCAGGTGTATCGGTAGCACAGTATGTTGATTACTTACTTAATTACGACCACCTGTAGACCATTATAAATGTTAAGTATCTATTATTTTTTTTGATTTCATCGTATGTATGGAAAGCTTTTTTTACCATCATTAGGTATCTTGACAATTAAGTTGAAAATAATTTCAATCGTTAGCACTATGCAACTAGAAACATAACCACCGGAATTGAATATACTTTAGATAGGCCTAAATTAATCAGTTAATTTTCACGTGCTTTACTTCAGTTAATTACACTTATAATTACGAGTATTAGACAGGGATGGAAACATAATTAATCTATAACCACTTCCTAAGTAACGTCTATTCATCTCTTTCACAATTCTCGCCATTCTCTTCCAATGTCTGCTAATAATTAAATTTTGTCCTTACTTTGTACAAAAGTATAGTATGTATAATAAACTAACTCAGAATCATCGTCTCGCGGTAGCGGTAGGTCAGCCGTTTTGTCCTGATCTTCCTCAAAGTCCCGGCTTCGAGCTCGGACCATATCCAGAAGTATTGTATCGGTGCGTCCCAAGTTCTCATACCTGGTTATGAAAAGGAGCCTTATTATAATATTCATAAACTGGTCTTCGGCCGTGTAAATCAAATAAATAATTAATAAATAAATAAATAAATTGGTAAAAAAGATTTACAAGGAAAATTATAGTAATCATACAATAATGCTCTCTTCTTGACTAGTTCTATAAATGTAAATGTTCATTGATAGAAATACACAAAGGGATCGATTCATTAACTATAATTATTACAGTAACAATGCCTATGTTATAAAGAATAGAAGATCGTGCACTGTGTAATGATAATCAGGCACATTGGCTGTCGAATTATCTCATTAGATATCGTGAACATGTGCCTGATTTAAAGCTCACGTGAGTGGTGTGAATGTAGTGGTGGTGACGAAGAAATTTAAGGGACCGCAGGGCAATACTTCAGGACGAGCCGCATTTTGTATCACAAATTCCGAGGTTTGTTTTGCAATTACCTTAATTATAGCTTTTTGTAATCTATTATGTGTAATTTTCTTGGTTATTCATTCTGCAAAATGGATTTAGCAAAATAATCTTTCAGTGCTTATTGTCAATCATTGATGGCACCTACGGGTTGATGTATTAACAAAAATCATACATAGTATAAAACAAAGCCGCTCCCCGCTGTCTGTATACCTATGTATTCTTAAATTTAAATCTTTAAAACTACGCAACGGATGTTGATGCGGTTTTTTAAATCGATAGAGTAACTCAAGAAGAAGGCTTAAATGTATAAAACATGCATAACATAGTAGAGGAAGCCGCGTACTTCAAAGTTTTATAACGCTTTTGCGGTATGTCCGTTTCATCCGCTCGGCCAACTCATAGAATTTGATGAATTTTTGCCAGGAATTAGTTACAATTTGTTACTACACACACGTCTTTTCCTGAATTTGTTACAAATAAAACAAAGGCGCTATGACCAAAAATAGTTGGCCGCTAGAACCGCCACTTGCCGAAGTCGTGGCCTGTGATTACACAAAATCTACATTACGCAGATAGGCGAATGATACATCAAAAGAAAGGTAACAATTTGTTTATATTTGTTACAATAATAAAAAAACATCAAAACGTAAATATTAGAAAAGTTATCTTATTTTTCGTTTCCGGGTTAAGGGTGGTAGGTATCTGTCAATAAATATTAAATTAATTGAGCCTAATGTGCATGGACAATCAGTTACTAATTTGTTACAGCCAATAAACAAGAAAAACCCTATAAAATAGGTTCAATTATTTGTTGAGAGTCGATTTTATTTGGCCGCGCGGACGGCACTATGCCTAAAATACAATGGTGTTTATTTCGTTATAAAACGTAAGTACAAGCTTAATTATGGTATTGATCGCTAGGTAACGTAACCTATTTTAAACAAATGTGGTAGAAACAACAGCAAAATTCATATTTTAAGAGATATTTACAAAACACTGTAGTATGAAAATGTAAGAGAGTAGAGTGACCATGATTACCCAAAAACAAAGACATATTATTTCTATCTAACGGGTGGATATATAAATAAAATAATTTTGGTTAATATTTTATTTAAATTGATTGGTAATCTTTTTTAATATGATAATAAAAATAATTAAGACAAAATTAGTATTTGTTTCATTTACACAAACTAAATCTTTTTCTACAACTTTCGAAATAAACCACACTTATCCAGTAACAGTTGCATGCCGTGGCAGCCTTTAATTAAGGCTACACTATAAAGTTTGTAATTATGTAAGCGTTTTTAACATGTATTTTGGTGTAGCTTTGTTGGTTGTCCTTAAATAAATAAATAAAATAAACTTATTACCTTACTGGTAAAATGTTCTTTTTTGAAATATTAACAATAATTTATGAATCGTCATATCATAATTATTGATGGGTAAAAAAACCACAATATTTGACGATTTGCGAAATCTGACTGTAAGAAGGATGGCTGATAATCGCCAAGAAAATAAAGAATTATATAGTGATAACAAACCGGGATGTAAGTTGTGGGATTAGGGAGAAAGTACGCTGCACGCTGGTGCGCCTTACCTGGCTGTCTCCTTGCCTCGTGTATAGGTTCAACAAAATGGCGCCTGATGTTTCTTCGCCTTTTGGAGGCTTTTGAATCACAACACTGGAATTCTCTGTCTCTGTGTCCACAAACAATCACACCCGCGGGCGGTCAATCACAGCGGTTAATATTTGTTGTAATACGGTAGGAATTAACTAGGCGCGTTAAATAATATCTTGAACGAGAAAAAACTGCATTTTCACGTGCGGATCTTCCATGGCGGAACTTTTCTTCTTTTTTTTTTATGGCTTCTGACAGCCGTCAGACGTGCGGCAGCGTGAAGGTCGGTCAAGACAGAATAGATAAAAAGAGGTCTAATTATTAATATTAAGAAATAATAGAAGGCGCTACCATTTCCCCTCGGCCTTAAAGGGTTGCCTTTGAAAAGAGAAAATTGAATTAGCTATGTTAGGTGTACTACCGCATGACCTATCCACAGGCTAAAACAGCGTTAAACTATTTAAATTAATCTAAATTAACTTTATTATAACAAATTATAAACAAAATACCTAAACTAAAAAGAGACCCAACTTAAAGCTAGATCTCACTGTGTCGGTAGCGGACAGAGACGTACAACAGGGCGCATGTAGCTACCCTTCGCGGTTTTCACGGTAACAACGCGGGTTGTACCGTCTTTAGATGTATGTAACTTATCAACGATGGCTAATGGCCATGAAAGGGGCGGAGAATTATCATTTATGATAATGACTGACGTACCCTCCTTTATAGGCGATACAGGACTATTCCATTTGGATCTAGCCTGCAGTTGGTGAAGGTACTCTGAGCGCCAGCGCTGCCAGAATGACTGCACGAGTTTATCGAGCAGAGTATGTCTCTGAAGCAGGCTAGAAGAGTCTGCTTCAGGAGCGGGAAGTGATGACAATGGCGCTGTGCTCAAGAAATGCGCAGGAGTTAACGCGGATGGTTCAGCAGGGTCACTGCTCAATGCTGTAAGCGGACGCGAGTTAACTAACGCCTCGATTTGAGCAAGGACCGTTAAAAGCTCTTCGTAAGAGAGGATTTGTTGACCTATAACTTTGAAGAGATGCGTCTTAACTACCTTGACCATGCTTTCCCAACATCCACCGAAATGTGGTGAAGCAGGTGGAATAAACTTCCAATCAATATAATTTATGGAAAGTTCTTCCTCAAGATGAGTACGATACTCTTTATTGAGAAACTTATAAAGATCGCGTAAGTAAGAACTTGCACCCACAAAACAAGTGCCGTTATCTGTATATAAACACTGTATAGGGCCGCGTCGCGAAAGAAATCGTTTTAGGGCTGCTAGAAATGATACCGTGCTTAAATCCGTCGCAACTTCAATGTGTGTTGCACGCGTTGTCAAGCATGTGAAAATGCATAGCCATGCTTTACGGCTTCTAACACCTCGACCGCGAACTGGCGTGTACTGCAGTGGTCCTGCGTAATCGCAACCGGTATGTGTAAACGCCTTATCGACCTGATTGACACGCTGGCTAGGTAGATCTGCCATGAGTGGAAAGACAGGACGCGGACGGAATTTAAAACAGACGTTACATTTATGTATTCTATGGAGAATTATTCGCCGTGCAGCTAAAATCCAATATTTATGCCTGAGTAAGGACATAAGCAACTCTGGACCTGCATGAAGATATTTTTTGTGATAAAAATCAACAAGAAGGTCGATCACATGATCATGACGCGGTAGAATGCAAGGATGCTTGTAGTTGTAAGGTTCGTCCGAATTTGACAGACGACCGCCAACTCGTATGATGCCGTGCTCGTCGAGAAACGGCTTGAGTTTAAGAAGCGCGGGAGAACAAGGCATACTATTTTTCAAACTTTGTATGTCGTTACTAAAATAAATAGCTTGTTCAGCTCGCAATAATTTATGTTCTGCAACTTCAAGGTGAGAGCTTGAAATAAAAGTTCCATTAGGCAATAGCTTAAGAAATCTACAGATATAAATGATGGCGCGTAGTAGCTTAGACCACGACGACATGCGCAATGCGAGTGCATAAATCGGCGATTCCGCAACCTCAACAATCACGGGATGAGAGATAACTTTCCGTTCGGGTACGTCCTCGTCCTCTGCATTACGGTCAAATGGATGTATAGGCCACTCCGATGGGTCATGGGACATCCAAGAAGGGCCATGACGCCACAAAGGATGATGCAGAAGTTTAATTGGAGTAACACCACGAGAAAGGCAATCAGCGGGATTCTCAATACCCGCGACGTGATTGAAACAATCGGAAGGAATTAATTCAATTATTTTTGTAACGCGATTGGCGACAAAAGTCTGCCAGCGGTGAGGAGATGAATAAATCCAAGCGAGCACTACTTTAGAGTCAGTCATTGCAAATATTTTATTAATAGGATAGTGGGGCGAAACTGTCTCTTGAACTCTGCGGAGTAACTGAGACAGCAGAAGGGCCGCGCACAACTCCAGTCTCGCAACCGAAATAGTTTTGACAGGTGAGACCTTGGACTTGGCACAAACTAATTGCACAGAGTAGTTGGAACCAATGCGGACTTGCAAATATACGACTCCGCCATAAGCGCGTTCACTGGCATCAGCGAAACCTATTAAATTAACAATACATCCATCGACCAATCCAAGATGACGCGGTATAATAATTTGATGGAGCGCGGGGAGTTCAATGCAAAACTGTTTCCAAGCGGTGACAATATGGTCGGGAGGAACGGCATCCCACTCACACTTTGATAACCAGAGTTCTTTGATCAAGAGCTTGGCGTACAAAATTGTGGGAGCCACAAAACCCATTATATCCCATAGTCGAGCCACTGTGGACAGCATAGTGCGTTTGGTGCACTTATCATCTGGAGGTGCGACTTCAAAATGAAACCTATCGCTGGATTGGTTCCAGCGCATACCAAGAACCTTATGCACAGATCCTTCAAATTCAACGTCTGTAAAAGCTTTATATGAATCAGGTATTTGCGCGAGAACCTCTTTAGAGTTACTTGACCATTTGACAAGATCAAATTGACCTCGCTTGAAGAGCTCAATAAGCTCTTTGCTAAGCGAGATTGCTTGCGGGGCGGATACGACACTACAGGCGATGTCATCCATATACAAAGCGGAGGTGGCAACAGCTGCTGCAGCGGGAAAGTTGTCGCCTTCATCAGCGATCAACTGGCGGACGACCTTCAATGCGTGATACGGACTTGACTTGAGTCCAAAACAAACCCTATTAAATTGATACACGGATATAGGTTCACTATTGTTAAAACGATAAAAGATCCGTTGAAATCTACGGTCAGATTCGCGAACGCCGATATTGAGAAACATTTGGCGGCAATCAGCTGACAGAGCAATTTGGAAAAGTTGAAACTTTATTATGATGTTAAATAAATCACCCTGTAGATTAGGGCCGGCATGCAAAATGTCATTGATCGACTGACCTGATGTAGTCTGGCAACTAGCATCTAAAACCACGCGAAGTTTAGTGGAGGTCTTATCTTCGCGAACTACGCCGTGATGTGGGATATAATACAAGGGAAAAGAATTATTCTCATCAATTACAACTGGACTCAAAAAACCCTTATTTATGTAGTCACGTATGACGTCATTATAAGCGCTGCGAAATTTAGGCGAAGCATTAAATTTGCGTTCTAGACAATAAAAGCGTCTAAGCGCAGCAGCGTACGAGTCGCCTAGCGAATAAGGGTCGCCACAAAATGGCAACGCCACAATATATCTGCCACTGTCGTCGCGAACAGTGGTAGCGCGGAAGTGTTCTTCACACTCGAGGTCCTTACGACTCAGCGAGGGCGGTGCGGAAATTTCTTCAAGCTCCCAAAATCGCTTGAGGAGAGAATCAATATAATTTTCTTTAAGAACAGAACAGCAAGACGTAGTATAATCAGGAGTATGTGATGTAGGTGCGGTACCCATGACCACATACCCAAATACCGTCTCAATAGCGGGAGGTAAATTATATTGCTCACTACGTACAATATTAGATAGTAGTAAGTGCGGAAATATTGAAGCCCCGATCAAAACATCGATATTTCCCGGCTGCGCAAAGTCTAAATCTGCGAGCGGCAATGACTCGAGGTGCTTAAGTAAGGACATATCCACATGAGCATTCGGCAATGTGTCCGTGATACGTTCTACTATAAGTGAAGAAACGTTAAAATTAATATCCCTATTAATACGCGAATGTATTTTAATATCTACGGAACCCTTACATGATTTTTCTGAACCGCCAATACCCTTGACTACTATGTCAGTATTTTTAAAGTTATTCCACAATCCTAGGCGTTTCAAACAATCAGAAGTAATAAAATTACTTTGGGATGCACTATCCAGTAAACAACGAATTATGTGAGGTGTGTTATGAGTATCGTATACTATTACTTGCGCGGTAGCGAGCAAAACCGTTGTGTACGCCGCCGTACATTGCGATGTAGCTTCGCGCTGAACGTGACAAGTGCGCGGGCGATGCTCGCGTGTGTGTGCGGGTGTGATTGTTTGTGGACACAGAGACAGAGAATTCCAGTGTTGTGATTCAAAAGCCTCCAAAAGGCGAAGAAACATCCGGCTCGAAGGACCAAAAAATGATGGGTAAAAAAACCACAATATTTGACGATTTGCGAAATCTGACTGTAAGAAGGATGGCTGATAATCGCCAAGAAAATAAAGAATTATATAGTGATAACAAACCGGGATGTAAGTTGTGGGATTAGGGAGAAAGTACGCTGCACGCTGGTGCGCCTTACCTGGCTGTCTCCTTGCCTCGTGTATAGGTTCAACAAAATGGCGCCTGATGTTTCTTCGCCTTTTGGAGGCTTTTGAATCACAACACTGGAATTCTCTGTCTCTGTGTCCACAAACAATCACACCCGCGGGCGGTCAATCACAGCGGTTAATATTTGTTGTAATACGGTAGGAATTAACTAGGCGCGTTAAATAATATCTTGAACGAGAAAAAACTGCATTTTCACGTGCGGATCTTCCATGGCGGAACTTTTCTTCTTTTTTTTATGGCTTCTGACAGCCGTCAGACGTGCGGCAGCGTGAAGGTCGGTCAAGACAGAATAGATAAAAAGAGGTCTAATTATTAATATTAAGAAATAATAGAAGGCGCTACCAATAGGGTATTACACTGTATAAGAGAAATAATCTAAAAATATATTATTGAGATAGCTTATGCAAAAAGCAGCCGAACAGTGTTAGTTTTAGTTCATAAAACTAGAAAATATTTTTTTAAATTCAATTCAAAGTTTTCAGTTTTTTTTATCTGTTCTTGAACACACCGAAATACAGACCACAGACAGTAACAGCTGTCGACTGTCAACAGTGTCAACTAGACGTCACTATTTGTTTTATTTATAACCTCCTAATACGATCTTTATTATAAAAATATACTTTTTCATGGAAGTTATTGTGAAAGATATTTTAGATGGCTAAAGCACATAGGTACTTACATCAAAGTGATATTTAATAAAGTACGAACGGGTTTTTATGGTGTAATAGTTGGAATACTCTTCCCACAACTTTTAACTAAGTTTTTCTTAAATTTGAATCAGTTAACACTAGAATTCACAATTATTCCGATGTTTTCACACTTGTGTTCTTGCATTCCGGAACGCACACCAACGGTAAGTCGAACAGTAACTAATTTTTTAGATAAAAACAATAATAATGATGTAAAATATCACAGCGCATTTGTTTATTTACACGACGTGAGGACGTCATATCGCCAAAGCAAAACCACGCCCACGGCGTTTTCCGTTTTTGGAAATTTCCGCGCGAAACTTGAAAATACAATTTTTAAAAGCGTTTTTAGGGTACTTAGCGTTTAAATAAAAATTTAAGATTTTTTTTAGTGGTTTCTTAGTACTGTAGGAGTTATTTGAACAACTTTAAAAAAAAGAGTGTAATACCCTATTATCGAACATTCCAATAATCATGTTAAGTCTCATTTTATTTTCAAAACTCATGGTCACTTTACTTTCTTACATTTTCATACTACAGTATTTGGTAAATATCTCTTAAAATATGAATTTTGCTGTTGTTTCTACCACATTTGTTTAAAATAGGTTACGTTACCTAACGATCAATACCATAATTAAGCTTGTACTTACGTTTTATAACGAAATAAACACCATTGTATTTTAGGCATAGTGCCGTCCGCGCGGCCAACTAAAATCGACTCTCAACAAATAATTAAACCTTGTTAATAGGGTTTTTCTTGTTTATTGGTTGTTACAAATTAGTAACTGATTGCCCATGCACATTAGGCTCCATTAATTTAATATTTATTGACAGATACCTACCACCCTTAACCCGGAAACGAAAAATAAGATAACTTTTTAAATATTACGTTTTGATGTTTTTTATTATTGTAACAAATATAAACAAATTGTTACCTTTCTTTTGATGTATCATTCGCCTATCTGCGTAATGTAGATTTTGTGTAATCACAGGCCACGACTTCGGCAAGTGGCCTTTGTTTTATTTGTAACAAATTCAGGAAAAGACCAGTGGCGTAGCGTGGGGGGGGCCGGGGGGGCCATGGCCCCGGGCGGCACATAATAGGGGGCGGCAATTGGGGAACATGACGAAAATATTGGATTGAATTAAAAAAAAAACTTTTTCAAATTACCTACCTACTGTTCACAATATGTTAGTTACCAAAAGCACCCGTGAAAGCTTTACCGCAAGTGTGTGAAAAAGAGGACGATAACCGCGTGGGCGTCAGGCAGCCGGCGACGCGCGTCCGCGTGATTTTTTCCACTCTTTGACCTTGTCCAGAAAGGGCGAATTCACCACGAAACGTTTGGCGCGAATTCATTCGCGCGTTGGCGAGTTACTAGGCTCCAAAACATCGCGTCCACAAGCATCGCGCGAATAATAAATTCGCGTGCAATTCGCCAGACTTGACTCGCGCCTACTGCGCGCGAGTCAAGTCTGGCGAATTCGAATACTAGGGCTAAAAAAATCGAGATACTAGGGCTGCCTTGTTGCGTTCAGATTTCTGAGCGAGTGCACGTATAATGGATAAAGAGAGAGAAAGAGAATCGCGGCGAATTTACCCTTCCTGGACAAGGCCTTTGAGGCGCGAGTGGAACTAACGCGCCGTCGACACGGGCCTGAGGGCCTAGACAAGTGGCATTGTAGAATAGATAGCGAAAACGAATAGATTGTCAAATGTATGGAATTGACATAAGCTTTCGCTGAACAATTTGACATCTCCATACATTTGACAATCTATTCGTTTTCGCTATCTATTCTACAATGCCACTTGTCTAGGGGGGCTGGTCCTTATCGGGCGGCGAGCTACCCATCGATCGCCGCCCACAGGCCCGCCCCTATGGTAGCCGGTAGTCGTCTTGCCACTCTCGACGCCTACGCCTGGGTTTTTGTCCGGGGTGTGAGGCCTGACACTGCCTAACGCGTGCAGCACCTGACACTGCCTAACGCGTGCAGCAGCCTACTTCTCCAGCATGACTGCTTCGCAGAAGACGGTGACGGCTTCCCATTCGGTCACTCCCACCGATCGCCTCTGCAAGGACACGGCGCGGTGGCCCGCTCATGCGAGGCATTCCTCCAGGCGACCGTTGCCGGTGACACCCGGCAACGGCGACGGCAGGCGTTGCTTCCCCCCGAATCCGACACAGGAACCTTCCGAAATGTCCGTGTCCGGTGAGAACCTGTGTCCGGCGATACGTGGAGAGCGCCGTGGCGCCTCGTCAGCGGACTCCACAAAGAGGCGTGCCCAGCACTGGGTTGCGACAGTCGCATAGTCTCCAAATCCCACGGCCGGATGCCCGCAGGAAGCCTCACCGCCTCGCAGGAGATTTTGTATTCCCCGCACCATCCGAATGGTTATAACTCTCTGGGACGCCCTCAAAAGCCGGGCCGGAGCCAAGGCCCAGGTTCGAGCCCCGTAGAGGGTCATGGACCCCACGATTCTCGCGTACCCACGTTATGTTAGGTTTTTGGTTCTGATCGGCTCCCGTGGCCTTGGCTCATGGTGCAATGTTATGTAGCACATTATTATGTGTTATTCTGATGTATAAGCTACGCATATCCAGCAAAGCCATCGGCCAACCTTATTGCTGCCCGCACGCAACGGAATCTCTCAAAAGGAATATTTTTTTCCCGTTTTTTCTCCCACTTTTATTTACTGCTCGGCCCCTATGTGTCTTAGCGTTGTGTTATACCGCGTTGCGTTGGCCTATAGCCGGCCAAGGAGTATGGATTATAATCGTATCAAGATTTATTATAATCCCTTCAGTAGTTTTTAATCCATGCGTGCACACTACGTGCGTGTTTACTAATTGCATTTTTGGCATCAGTATCGATCACCAATCATTCTCCAATACTAATTTTGAATAAATATTCAATGTACAAAATTGACCTACAGTTTTATTATAAGCAAGTATAGATTTATACATATACATATAGATTATTGGACGTATTTCTCAACAACTAGTGCCACCATAAATTTCTCTTGTTACAGACCGAAATTCAAAAAAGTGATTTGAAAATGGTGTTATAAAACTGTGTATACTTTTTTTAAAGTTATATTGCAAGTTCAGAGATTCAAAAATTGCTAAAAGCGGTCACTTTTAGCAGGGGTTCAATCCGTATAATGAACTTTTTTTTTTCAATGAACAGTTTGCGCAGAAAGCTAAGATGTCCTTAGGGTTGAGACATACATATGAGAAATGTGGGTTTCTTGCGGCATTTCTTCTCTTAGATGCACAATTTTCCACCTGAAGCATGCATTAGCAATGCGTGGTAGTATATTTTGACTTGCAATAAGGTGTACGATGTACGAATTAGGTCAATTCAATATAATATTTAAACTTTAAGCGACTTATAGTTAAAATAAGGGGCGGCGGATTTGATTCTGCAACCGTTCTCCGACAGTCGTTTCTCCTTTGGACTGTTCACCGACAGGACGTTTCGTTTTTGAGAGATTCGTCGATGGAACGTTTCACCTATGGATGTTTCGCCGACAGAATGGTTCGCCTTTGTTAGTTTCGACGACAGGACTTTTCAACTATGGAATATTCGCCGTCAGATCGTTTTGTCTACGATTGTTTCGACATGGCTTTTTCACTATTAAACTACAAAGCCACCAAAAAGCTACAAGCTTGCTACAAAGACATGAAGAAAGAAAATGTTTTAATGGAAGACCGCCTTTACTTTTAATGAATGGTATTTATCTATTACCTATCCATATTCGTTTGTTTTGTTATTGCAAACATTGGGGAAATAATAAAACAAAAGATTATTGAAACGTATTTATTTATACTATAAAGTGTGGATTACAATGTGATTAAAAAAAATATCTTCAATTTACAGTTTTATTATAAGTAGTTAAGTATACCTAGGTTTAAATAATATAAAATTATTTCATTAGGTGACAAATATGTGCCCATCCATTTAAATATGATTTTAAGTCCATCTGATTCTTTTCAGATAAATGTGTCTCAATCCTTTTCCTGTAATAATCTGTACATCCACGCTTTCGCTTAGACATAGGTTCAACGGATTTTATTTTATAATATAAATAAATACGTTTCATTAATCTTTTGTTTTATTATTTCCCCAATGTTTGCAATAACAAAACAAACGAATATGGATAGGTAATAGATAAATACCATTCATTAAAAGTAAAGGCGGTCTTCCATTAAAACATTTTCTTTCTTCATGTCTTTGTAGCAAGCTAGTAGCTTTTTGGTGGCTTTGTAGTTTAATAGTGAAAAAGCCATGTCGAAACAATCGTAGACAAAACGATCTGGCGGCGAATATTCCATAGTTGAAAAGTCCTGTCGTCGAAACTAACAAAGGCGAACCATTCTGTCGGCGAAACATCCATAGGTGAAACGTTCTATCGACGAATCTCTCAAAAACGAAACGTCCTGTCGGTGAACAGTCCAAAGGAGAAACGACTGTCGGAGAACGGTTGCAGAATCGGCGGATTTCCGATCAGCCCCGGGCGGCGAAAAGCCACGCTACGCCACTGGTGTGTAGTAACAAATTGTAACTAATTCCTGGCAAAAATTCATCAAATTCTATGAGTTGGCCGAGCGGATGAAACGGACATTTTGCGGTTGAGCTTTGGTGGGTCGCTAGTGAAAAAAAAAAAACTGAATTGTATACTTTTGGCTATTCACATCGTAGAGCCCGCTCTGTTGCGAGAGCACGGTGTTAGTGTCGGGAGAGCTGGGTACTTCAGCCTTGTCGTCATTGCTGGGGACCAAGGAATCCTGGTGGGTTGTACGCATCCGAATTAAAAGTTTAGTGTAGGGCGACGAAACGTTGTTCAAGAACGAAATGCGACGGGGCTCCTCTTCTTGGATGCTAAAATGAAGAGATCAGAGAATTATGAATTTTGGTGAAATAGAGGCACTATTGATAGATTTGAACGCATCATGCCATCTTAACAGTATTAAAATTGCACTTCCGATCTTACTAAGCGGGTTTTAAGTTTCAATAGTAAGTTGGTGAGAGAGAGAGAAGGAATATGCTTAATTAATCCATTTAAGCAATAGCTACAATTATGAATAACAAATAAATCTTTGGTGGGTTCCATCGTTCCTACATTACACATTCAGACCATAATCAGTTGACCAAGGATAGGTAAACAGCCAACAATTTAATTCTTTGATCTTCATACCATAACATATTCACGAAACGAGTACCGTTCCTTTAGAATTCCATTGTTTAATCTTCGAAGGCCTATGTCAAATCTTAACAAACATTATGGTACGAATTTGTGAAAGCTTGTTCTCTTTCAAATGAATCATCATTCAAATCAATTCACATTCGTCGAAGAAATGTCGTAACAGCATACACACTAAAAGTGACAAATTGATAATCGCCTTTTTAAGTCGATTGAAAATGGACATATCAGATGGAATGGTATATTATAAACTAGCTTTTGCCCGCGACTTCGTCCGCGTGGAATAATAGTTCCCGTTCCCGGGGACTTTTGGTATGAAAACTATCCTATGTCCTTTCTCGTGTTCCAGATGTATCTGTGCCAATTTTCATTTAAATCGGTTCAGTGGTATAGCCGCGAAGAAGAGACAGACATAGGTACAGATGTAGTTACTGCATTTATAATATTAGTATGGATAATCGATTGAATTTACTAAGTGATTAAAAAGATCGTCATCATTTTTTAACTAGGCTTTAAAAATAAAAGTCAAAGATAAATAACTACTCCAAACAATTTATTGTTCACTAGCACTTTACTCCGAAAGGCGAAAGAGGGAGCCGCGACAAACAAATCGGATGCTGGCTTGACTTTTTCTCGCTACATGACTCACGTAGTGACTCAGGCTGGCTATAAGCATAAAGGTTATGTTTAAAAGCCAGGACTCAGTCGGTAGCGGTTGAATAATTGCAACTTGACTCCAACAGGCCTTGAGACTTGTATGCCGATGTAACGAGCTCCGTAGCCGGTAGCAGCTACAGTCTGTGTTACAACAATCATCTTAAGAAGCTAACAAAATTGTGAGATTGTATTTTAGGCTTGTTAAATATTGTTTACTAGTTGTTTTCCGGCTTCGGCCGCTCAATGATGTACTTACAAACTTTCATTCTCTATTTTCCCTCGTTAGTCTACCTGATAAAAATAAACTTTTGTGTAAACTTCATGTTTGTAGCCGCATTCGTTTCGTTTCGTCTGTGTTTTGGCTACCACCAAAAAGCCTGCCTCTTTTTATTCATTTTATGAAAACAAGAAAAAAACGGCAAAAGACAATGCAATTTTGTGGGTGAGTAGGTAACAAAATCTCCCAATGGTAATAAGTTAGAAAGTGTTTAAACGTCAAGTCAACTTCAAATGGGTACTGTTAATGTAGGAATCTCAGTATTTTCAAAAGAATAACTGTTTCGATACTAACCGGGACACGCGGCGACATGAGTATAATTCCGAATAGCGAGCTTTCCAGCCACCATTTCTATTTGAAAATGTTTCAGTTTTCCTGAAAATATACAAAATTATTTTAATACATCGTAACATGGTAAATATTAAACAGATGGCCACGCATGGCATCGACTACGTAGAATAATTATTGTGAGTAGGCTTTCTCTAAGCTTCAATCTTTCTTTCAACCAAAATTCATCAAAACTGGTCTGGCAGTTTATGAGTTTGAAGGTGACAAAGAATAGATGGACAAAGTTTCTTTCGTGGTTTTATTATCGGTTTGAATGCTAAAAAAGCTGCAATATAATTATCTTGTTTTATAGTTCCCTTAAGAAGAGTTAAAAAGAAAATCTTCCTGTTAACATAAATCAAGAGAACAGGCAATAAACACTGTATACTGAATGGTTAGTTAATCCTTTTGGAACCTTTATCGTTGATGTTTTTGTCACATTGTATGGACAATCGATACAATGCCAATAAGCGAGTAATGAGTTGAAGGTCTTTGCGGTGATGCCAAATGGTCACCGGTCGCAATAACAATCCAGGTGATGAATCATAACAAGTCTGTAGTATTTATCTTTCCTGTTCTTGTACTTTTTGACGTGACAACGTCTTAAATTAGGTTGCGGCTGGGAGTCACTTATGAAAAAGTGTAACGCTCGGTAACGTTACGATGAGTCACCGAACGAGAGAGAGGCCCGCCGAATGCCTTGCGTCTCTCTCCCACTCAACTATGATCGGTAAAAGACGTTGTCACGTAAAATCTTCGCCCGTAAAACCGACTTTACAGGCAACCATTTTTTTTTATTCTTTTAAATAATATGGAGATTTATCTACCTGCAGGTAGTAAAATAGCAATTAACTAATTCTTTGTTAGTGTATTGGCAGCTACGGTGAGTCTGTTTACGACAATTTTTCTGGGGGTTTTGTCGTCGTCGACTGTTGCAAATTTGCAGTATCTCTTCTACAAATATATTTTTATTTCTTTTGCCAATAACAATTCGTACATACAATTCGTCATCATAATTTAAGTCTCTACTTTGTAAAATAGTAAATTAGACCATGCTATTCATACTAATATTATAAGTGAGAAAGTAACTCTGTCTGTTTGTCTGACTGTTACTCGTTCACGGTTTACTGGACCAATTTTAATGAATTTTCGTATAGATATGAATGGAACTCTGTGAAAAAGGATTTTGTCTGCATCCACGATGAATGCATTCATGAAGGCGATGTTGCAAGCAAAGCCAATCTTTGTTATATTGTACTAGCTTTTGTCCGCGGCTATGCTCTAGTAGTAGCCTATATCACTCTCCATCCCTTCAACTATATCCACATAAAATCACGTCAATCCGTCGCTCCGTTTTGCCGTGAAAGACGGATAACCAGACAGACAGTCACACACACACTTTCCCATTAATAATATTAGTATGGATAGTTAAAAAAAACCTTACTGTGGGCTTTATCGTAAACATTAATTACGAAGAATCCGTTATATATTACCCGTATTGTCTTATTTTTTACAAAGCCACTTACTGCATGTTTCAGGAATTGTTCCAGTTAGATTTAAATATAATAAAGATCGATTTACATTACATTTAGAGAGATTGTTATTTAATTTGCAATTTTGACATTGACTTTGCCGACTAGATTGGTTTTGGTTGAATTTGACGGTTTAAGTTTAGATTTTGTTTATTAAATTAAGGTTTTACTTTTAAGACTGTATATCTATCTATACGGCTTCTAATTATTCTATTTGGACCCTTATAATTTTTTTTGGGGGTCCGTATCCCAATCTTTATAGAGTATGTATGTCTGCATGTCCTTGTTATCAGATACACGTGTAATCCACAGGTCTACAAACTACTGAATTATGAAAAAAAATCTTACATAGTTGAAGATTCACTAGAAAATCAAAACCTAAAGAAATTTTATGAAAATTTAATGGGATTTGGCAAATTTTTGCTAGCCATATATTCGCCTAAAATAAAACAAAATAATGTAGATAAGTAGCAAATTAAATACATGCGTGCCCGACTCATAGTTGACTGTCTTTTTTTTCTACAACAAGAATGATAAAAGGTAAGTAGGTACCCATATGATTTTCACTTTCATCGCCTACATTGACCTACGAAAGTCACCAAGACCATCGTAAGTAGAATATTTATGTAAATTCTATGCAAGCTGATATTTTTTTACTCGGTGAATTATCGTTCTTCTATAGCCTTAAATCTTGTGGTGTTTTTGGTGACCTAGTAAAAAATTGTGATTTTAAAAAGAAATTAAAGCACTCAAGACATTTTCTCTGTCCAACTTATAACTTTAAACAACTCTACACCAGTAAGGCATCCACAATGGGTTATTCAGAAACATGATTACCTTGAGATCTATTGACCTGTAACGAGTGAGCTAGTCATGAGTCCACTCATTAGTTTAGATATTTATCTTACATATAAATACAGCGTAGCATCGGATAACAAAGAAGTTTTAAGAGTTCAATAACAACGTCTTTAACAAGAGCAAGTCCCGTTAAACAAATGTGAGCTCGGAGCCTGCTGAATGAAGAGCAAGCTGAATCTGCGGTGAATGTCCCGCATCATAGTCACGTCGTGGGAGCGCTCCCCAGATGAATGTGAACCATGCCGAACATTTGTTCTGTGTCAGTGTTTAGTGCTACAATGCAATACTAAACTCGAAAACTAATTTGATTGAAGCTGTTGTGACGCTGTCAGGCGGCGGCGGGGCGCCTGTCTCCTTGCCGCAGCCGCGCTCGCTCGCCTATAGCTTAGTCGCTCCGGCCGCGAACACCCGCGCACACGTTGCGTCTCCGCGCACTTCGCATGCAACACGCTCGCCGATAACGCGCTCTATTTGAACGTAACAATCACTCTAACTGCACTATTGAACCCATTCACACTTACTACGGACCATTATCGAATTACGTTTTACGTCGACCCGAATTGAAAAATTCGTTGGAGTTGGAGTTGCAGTTCCCAAACCGGCTCTGTGACCATATGATCCGCATTATACTGGAACTGTTTTCCGATATCGGTAGGCAGTCACGATGTGGATCTTGATCTGAAGTGCCCTCTGGATTTTTGTGTTAGTGGACGCAGATGGAAACCTAAGTGACAGAAGACTTGACAACAAGTGTCTGTGATTGTTTTGTGACACGCTAGTGTTGGAGATGTGAATGTTGACGTTGATTTTAATGTATTGAGTAGTGTTGTTATTGATTAAGTGCAATGGCTGGTGCCAGTGAGGAGGGTGGTGGTGTGGAGGAGACCACGCCGGGCGCGGCCGAGGGGCGCACGAAGCGCGGCCTGAGCGGGTCCATGTCACTGCGCACGCGCAAGCTGGGCCGGCGCCTCTCGCGCAGCATGTCCATCGTGGCGCTGAAGCTGCCGGAGAAGGCGCAGAGCATTACGCGCTCTTCGTCAAAGCTCATTCGATCTGGCAACCGCGACAAAAAGAACAGATCATTCGAGCTCTCCATAATATTGCCAGATAAAACACAAAAACAGGTAAATTGCTGTAGTATTGTTGCCCAAATGCCCAGGTGTTCTTAGTAAATAATAATTATTAGATAACGACAAATGTATTAAGTATTGCTGAATATTAATGAAATCTACAAATTGATATACATTAAACAACATTGTAGGAATGTGTAGATAGACACTAGTGCTGTTTCGCTGGGTACATGGCATAGGCATCCCGAACCGCTGATATTGATAGTACTGAGAAAATTGTATAATTAAATACCTATGAATTATTAGGACAGAATTGATAAAGTACAATTGCCTTCGATAAGAACGAAGCATTTTGATGATAATGACGATAAATAAATAACAATTTGCAGTGCACGACGAGGTTGGTAGAGACTAAAAGTGGATTGCATCCATAGATTCCAGAGTGTGCAAATATTTGTATTTTAACTAGAACGGGTTTTCAAGTAGTCGCGTCGCAGACTGTTTGTGTTTAAATGTTTACTGATCGCTCCCTTGGTTTTATTTTAAAAAACAAATACTGAGAAGCTTAGATTTACGTCTTATTATACGTGTTTCGAAGGGTCTCGTTTGACGCCATGCATTTGAATATGCTGTTTACTGAATCACTGCAGTTCTGTGGCGCTGGTGTTTCGCCACTGCCTCGTGTCGCCCACACCGCTGAACGCTGATTTCTCCATTGATATAATAATGAGGCACAATTGCCTTCGCGTTTAAATCGGTAGCTATTGTTTGCTTTTGTCATTGGCCGGAGAATGCTTGTTGAACTACCGGATGAAGTTCCTCCGCTTTGTTCAGCACGATGACTTTCCGTTGATGCTGTGCGATTTTGGTCTGATTGTTAGAAAGGAATCGTTTGTCATGGTATAGCTTGCAAGCATGCAAGAAACAGTTCAAATCCGCAGAAGAGATGAAGGGATGGCATAAATACCGATTTGGAAGGATAATATATAAATGATGATGGATATAGATTTGATGTGATGGCATGACGGTACACTGGAAGAATAAATCGTGTTACCACGATTGCCAAGTAACATGAACCATTGTGGGCAGGAAAATGATGATGATGATGATGCTAGGTATAAGCACCGCTAGTTGAGCTGAGACTTGACCTAATTGTAAGTAGTAGAGGCAAGTGGTGTAACAGCTTATTTCAGTAACTGAGAATTGTCGTGGACTCGCGGTTTGTGGTCTGAGCTCGCGGTTAAAGATCATGGCTGGGTAATTATCTTTTTGTAGTGTTACCACTTTAGCCTGAACTTCCTACACTGCGAAGGATAGAATTGGTTCCGGTAGCAGGTTTCCTAATTAATTCGACAGCTAATTACTGCTAACATTCGACAACTACCGTTCGACATTTTCGTGCTACGTGTTTTATTGCGAAGTCGTATTATCCAAATAGTTCACACAAAGGTATTTCAAAGTCGTTCTCAGGTTTTTGTCGTTTCGTTACAGAGCGTGGCGGTTATTTAGGTTTAGGTTTTTTTAGCGAATATGTGTTAGGACGGTGTAAATGTTGGTGTATTAAGCACTCGTTCCGAAGCTAATTCCATTTACATCGTGGGCCCTGAGATGAATGGTTGTAACACGTACAAAACAATCTTCGTCTGTCTTAAGACACCTCATCTATCTTTATTCTTTCTACAACTTGTCTTGGATAACAAAGTAATTGCCTATACCTGGAAAATATATATTATTATCTATTCTGCTTGACGTCAGCAACCGAAGTTAAGTTCATAATTCTAAATAATTCTTATAAAGGCAATGCTTAAAGTTTTATGAGCTTCAAAAAATTTTAAGCATTGCCTTTGAATATCAGTCTAACTGCCATAACGCGTTAACCTCTTAACGAATCTTTCTGGACTACAGATTGTTTGTCAGATTGATCAGTGGGTGTAGTGAATTGCAGTTCTACATCAAGCTTAAAGGACACAAGTCTTTGTTTCCACTTATCATTCTCCAAATCCTTGTGAGAACAATGCGATGTCACAGATTTGTCACTCGGTTTTGCAGGAGCATAAAATTTGAATAAATAACGTTCATGCTTCTGACTGTATGCGCATAATAATACCTTGCCTATCAGTGACAAAAGAAAGACATAATAATGAAAACATGTTACAAAAGTTTCATTAAAAGTTAATTAGATTTGATAAAGAACGGTTGAACTGTAATCTCGTTGGGTTAGCAATAAAACTAGTTTAAAAGATTTTGTAATCTCGTTCATTGTAAATAGTTATATTTATGTGCCTACCTAGTTGATGGTATAACTTCATAAGAAGGAGAGGAGAATATTAGAATAACTGCAGAAGAATGCAAGACTCTTGTATTACTGAACTTTAAATTTTAATTGTAATTAGCAATGAACACATCGGAGAGATTGACTACGAGCTACACAATCAGATATGTTCTCTTCTGGACATTTAAGACGTCGTAATGGTTATGAGTTCATTGTTATTTGTATGAACGAACTCCCGCAAGTAGCTTTGAAGCAATAATAGTAAACAATTCAACAAAGATTTACGTAAATTATTTTTGGAGTTTTAACTAAAGACATGTCTAGACTTTGTATAGAATGGTGTAATTATTACTTTTCGTTTTCACGAAACAGTTTTTTTAGACCTCAGTGATACAGAAAATTCTATAAGGGGATTAAGATAAAAAATAATTCTATAACATTACCGATTTCGTCAACATCCTAATTATTATTACCAAAGACTTATTCGAATCAGTCGTTCATCACGTTCAGAATCACATAGGGAAGAAATAATCAAAATTTACACCATCGCGTACCTAATAATATAAATTCTCACAAATTTCCATCTGCCTGAACGCAATTTCTTCTAACTACCGTTCCGTCTTTAATAAGCAGACACAGAAGAAGATAACATTCATACGTTCCTCTAATACGCTAATGATGTCTGTCTGACAATATTTAGCTGCAATGAGGATGGGCGCCCACGTACTGCACCGGCACTAATGCAACTAACGGAAACAAGAATCAGACGGTTAATGTATGAGGATGGTCTCAATTCATTAGAAGTTTCTTTTCGCGCTTTAGCTACTTTAGTCGATTCAGCATCATTCATTTCTATTATTACTAGTATCGTGTTGCGTTGATTGGTATAAAATGTGAGATCCCTTGAAGTGTTGCCTAGAAAGCTGCTATGAGCATTTCATGTCTGACATGTTGGCAACCATCAGTATTTTTTTGGTATTTCCTTACCTGGCGTGATCAACATTTACCTTTGCCAAAGTACTGTCTAGTAGACGAGATTTTATTAATTTCAAAAAAATCATGTTTGGCCAATACCTGTGGATATAGTATACATTACACATGTCTTGAAATCCGTTTACAACGAATCACGCTAAAAGATAAATCACCTCCGCTTCTAATAACTTCTAATTAAAATAACTGCATCAGAAAGTTAATTCGTACACTACATACACTTTTACATCGTTAGTGACAAACAGGTGAATTATAAGACTCACTTACCCAACGGAAACATAAAAACAAACATCAGCTACTAACGCGCATGATAGATTGAATGACGAATTGCGAGTGAAAGTGATGTCGCAACGATATGCGTTAGTAGGTGGACGATTAAGTGGCGTTCCATGCGGGTGTCTTGCGGTACTCCATATAATTGTATCCACATTCGTGACGTGATACGGAGTATAAGTCGGAAACACGCGCCTCCATGCCATCAGTGACGGTTGGGTAACAATCACTTGTTGACAAACGATTTGGCACAAAGTAATCAACGACTGTGATTCTCCATGTGCCTTTATGAATCAAATAACGTTTGACGCTCGAATAGCGTGATATGAAGACAAATTGACTGGAATTATTAATAACGATAAAGAGTACGAGATTTATGTAGGCTATTAAACTGAGATCACACTTTAAAATATATAAAACACTTAAAGAATTTGCAACTGTTATTTAATAGAGACTCATGTTTTGACATTGCTCCGATTTTTTTCTCTTGATCTCTGAAGCGCGTGCCAGAAATTGTGAGTTCTCTGTCTGAAGTCTGTCTGTTTCGTACTTGGCTTCGTCCGTAAGTATGTTAGCATCATCACTCATGTTTATTGCATGTGTTATGGTGTGATTATCACCTGAAAAACCATGATAGTCACTTTTTAGGAATGGTGTAGAGGTACGGTATTGTTCACGCAAAATTATTGATGCATAATTAAATTACTATGTTTTCTAGATGAGTGCCTAAATTTCTTAATGGTGTGTTAATTAATACTGATTTAATTTATTATTTAAATATTACTTTTGCTTTTAAGTTTCTCCTTTCATATACTGAAAATTAACGTTTTTTAAGAGCATTTACTACAAAAAAAAACCTTAATTCTTTGATTATCATTTCAATGTTTGTAAGTGAGCACGTACGTTAATATCATAAACTTGGATGGGTGCCATTTTATTGATAGACTGTGAAATAGACAACATCATTGTTTTTGAATAATATTTATGACTGTTATTCAGAGAACGTTAGATAATAAACAAGGGCTAGTGGAACACAGTAATTAGATCATAATTTGATTGTGTATTGTATTGTGTATGTGTAGTACTCATTCTACAACTCAACATACAATACCTACATAACACTAGAATAAAAAAACAGGATAGTTGTTTAAAGAGTATCTTGGATTCGGGGTATACCTCTCAAATTTTTAGCTACTGTTTTTATATTATACTAGCTTCTGCCCGCGGCTTCGCTCGCGTTAGAAAGAGACAAAAAGTAGCCTATGTTACTCACCGTCCCTAAAACTATCTCCACTTAAAAAATCACGTCAATCCGTCGCTCCGTTTTGCCGTGAAAGAAAGACAAACAGACAGACAGACATACAGACACACTTTCCCATTTATAATATTAGTATGGATTATTGTCAAATAGACGATCAACACAGCTGTCAACAGAGCACAATCAGCTGTCGACAGAGCCAATTTCAGATGTCGACAGAGGCAACTTCAGCTGTCGACAGAAGCAACTGCTGCTTTCGACAAAAGCAACTACTGAAGGATTTGACACGCCGTCTGCTGCTCACTATATCGTCAGCATCAGCATTGCTGTAGTGCGATCACTCGGTCTATTTGAAGTTGACTGACAAACAGCGAGCGCTGCGTTCTTATTAGGCTGACTCATTGGTCGACGTTTGCAGTCAACAGCAAATGTCGACCAATGCTGCAGTTGCCTCTGCCTGCATTTGAAGTTGGCTTTGGCGACAGCAAAGTGCTGCTCGTCTGTACGAGGTCTAACTTAGCAGGGTATACCTTAGCTAATACTCTGTCACGATCTTATTAGTTTTGACTGTATTGCTAAGTCGAAGCATTTGTTAAACAACTTCACTTATATCGATCTGAGAGTACGTTAAATGCCTATTTCGGTTTAGAAGATACAAACCTGTAAAGGATGGTCGAACATGGAAAAAGCGAGTCATACGGGTTTTGTTTGGCACCATTTCATTGCGTAACCTTAAAAAAGGTATAGTTTATTTTCTAATTGGTTTGTAATAGATAATCTGGAAGGGTCCCCTTGTTTGTCAGGCAGACACAGAGAGATAGAAACTAGCTGGTATTATGCATATCTTATAGGATGGCTGAGTTGTTAAATGATGCAACAGCCATTGAAACAGTAATGTTTCTATTTCCATAAAAGGATGAACGTTGAAGCGAGTTTAATTACCATTTAGAAAATGTTGCTTAAACTTGAACAGACGCAGACCAAGCTACTACGATCTGTCAAGTTTCTATAATAGATTTTTAACCGCATTAGGTTCAAAGCTGAATGAGAAAAATTTACAGTTTCGGGCAGCTTAATATGCTGACGTCTGTAGAGAGAGAGATTTCAGCAGATAGAATCGTTACTTTAAAACCAATGATGTTATAAGTAAAAAAGTGTAGATAGGTTATATGCAGTCAAAAAGTGGGACTTTAAAAGTTTGCCAATTGACAAACATGATACTGAGTACCGCGTTGACATTTGACGTTTATCTCTTTTTCACTCGCACTACTTCAATCATGTTATCCTACTTTGAAGTGTAATGTATGTGTGCGTTAGTGTGCCGTTTTTGAAGATAGAATTTCGTTTGGGTAACCTATCTTCACCTTTTTACTTATAACATCATTGTTTAAAACATACTTCTAAAGACAAAGTTACGTATGAAAAAGACAGTCAAGTCATCTATTACTATAAAATCAGCATAAAACACGAACAGATATCAATATTTGTTATTTAAATTCGGTTTTAAAATCCTTTCAAATCATATAACTTCCGCTGTTATGTAATAAATGAAATTTAGACTTTTTAAGCAAAATGCTGCATTTTGAATTTGATTTCATGCATTCATGAATTTCAAAACGTGTTAACGAAGCCGTAAACTATTGGTTTTTTAAAGAGTCTTAGTTTTGTGTGGAGATTTTTATGAAATCTAAATATATAAAATGGTAAACTGACTGACAGATTTACTGTCTGGGTTATACATATGTTACAGGCACAGCCCAAACCACTGCTTTTAGAGAAAAGACATTTGATGGGTGTGTTCCTTGTCAAGAGTGAGAAACCACTAAAAATGGATTTTCAGAAATTGTTTATTGTTGTATTGTTCTTTTCCTGGGCCAGCCTCGGAGACGATTACCCCTTTAGGGGTAATCGTCTCCGAGGCTGGCCCAGGAAAAGGTGGCGTGATGAGTTTGACGCACACCACAGGGGCTGGTTCGAGGATGCGAAGGAAAAGGTTTGGAAGGAGTTGGGGGAGGCCTTTGCCCAGCAGTTGGGCTGCATAGACTAGATAAAAAAGAAGGCGTGAAATAGTGGATAGAAGTTTGACATCCACGCAGGCAAACCCGCGGGCAGAAGCTAGTTATTTATAAAGTTCCTGGGCGTAAATAATTTATAACAAAGCTGCGTTTTGTTTGTTTAAACGCACTAGTCTAAGCTCTCTCACTAGCTAGCCTGATTTATAATCCCGTGGTTACGAGTGTTCTTAGTCTATATAGGCCTATAGCCTTCCTTGATAAAAGGCTATTTAAAACTAAAATTATTTAGCCCTAAGAATCTATAGTTGCTGTAATTAGCACATTCAACCAACATTTACTACATTTCTTATAAAGCGCGCCGTCGCATGTCGGTACAGTTCCATTAAATAATTATAGAATTTCACTTGGAATTTTACTTTCAGTGAAATTCCGCAAATGAATTAACCAAGCAATGCCTTTTGAGGTCATGTTCACTGGTCATTGTTATGAGTGGTTACAGGTTCAACTATGTATAAACTATATATAAACGTAACTATACTATGTAGGTATAAAAACAAAGTCTGTCTAGTTAAAGTATGCATAAATCAAGAGCGACTGAACAGTTTTTCATGACCTGGATAATGAACCTGGAAAATGTAGAATTTGTCTCTTAAAAATACAGGAGAAATAAAAATCGCATTTGAAGAAAATTCATTTTCTCAGATACCTTCAATACATCACAACATATTAATTAATTGGCTTTGTTTTTAACATGTATAAAAACAAAACACAGGCGAAAATACCAGCAATCGGGGACTTATGTCACTGGCCAGTATTATCTATACTAATATTATAAAGAGGTAAAATTTGTAAGTTTGTAAGTTTGTATGTTTGTAAGTTTGTATGTTTTGGGTAATCTCTGGAACTAATGAACCAATTCCAAAAATTTTTTCACTGGCAGAAAGCTACATTATTCCTGAGTGCTATAGGCTATAAATTATTTTTATAACATGTATATTAACCGAGCTATCGCAACTTTTGTTTAGCAAGTCGGAAAAAAATACCTTATAAAACAGAATTATTTGCGTGCGCTGCCTAAACAGTTGCTTAAAATTAAAAACAATGTATGGCAACTTAGTTTGTCTTAATTATCTCTACAAAAAAGTCCGCGATACCATATCTCTATCTTTTATATTTTATCTTTTATACTTCTTTTATTGCATTAAAAAAATGATTTTTCGGCATACTTACGTTTGGTTGATTATTTGAGCAACAAAATATTAATTCTTATGACAATAAATTATTTCAGTATCACAAGGACATCATACAGATAAGATTTGCCATTTACAGTATGTCAATTGGTCATATAGTTTCGGAGATAATATAAAATTACTAAAACGCAAAATGCCCCTAGCGTAATTTTCATTGTGCGGAAGTCATTTATGATTTCAAAAAATACCTTTGAAGATATTCACAGTTTTAAAATTACTCCGCAGCAAGCAATATAAATGATAGTATGTAATAGTAACTGCTTTTTAGCGAAAAAGGCCGCCTATTGTACTCTTGCATATTTGTTTGTATTGTCCTTTACTGTTTATGTTCTATTGGTGTACAATAAAGAATATTGGCCGATGCCTTTGCAAGATATTCGTAGCTTATACATCAGAATAACATATCTGGGTCGTCATAAAGGCGCGTGTAAGAGGTTACGGGTTCGAGTCCGGGCAAGTCCCAATGTGACTTTTTCAATTCATATGTACTTTCTAAAGTTTATCTTGGACATCACTGACATCCCGTGCCTCGGAAAGCATGTTAAGCCCCGGCTGTCATTCGTAGAACTTTTACGCTAGGGGTATTCAGAAGCCAGAAAGTCTGACCAGTCCAACCAAAGGGTATCGTCGCCCAGTTACTGGGTTGTGGAGGTCTGATAGGCAGACAAACACTGGTATCCGGCTGAATCCGGTTCGGCTGTAAGCCGACCCCAACATAGTTGGGGAAAGGCTAGGGAGATGATGATCCTCCTCACCGCACACGGACATTTCGGGAGGTTCCTATGTCGGATTCGGGCGGAAGTGACGCCTGCGTGACACGGTGTAGAATACGGTGGAGGTAGGCCCCGCTTGGGCGAACCACCACCGTGTCGTTGCAGAGGCGATCGGCGCTGGTTCAGGCCATGCATTGGGGTGAGACTGAATAGGAAGCCGTCGCCTCCTGCGAAGCAGACACGCTGGAGACGAAAGCGGTGGGGCGCGTGAGGCAGCGTCAAGCTTCACGCCCCGGACAGAGACCCAGGCTTAGTTGTCGAGAGTCACAAGATGATGGCCACTGGAGGCGTGGGCCTGCGGAAGGCGAGCGGTAGGTAGCTCGCCGCCCGACTAGGACCAGACCCGTGTCGACGGCGTGTCGATGCTTCTAATAGTTACCGCGGCCCCGGAATATATAAGGGTAACCGAAGGGACATTATTGGATTTTAGTCAGTAAAAGTCTGACCCTCCTTCCCTCTTCAGGGGCGGGAGAAGTTATTTGATGGTTTCCTATCTATCAAAAAAAATACGCCATTGGATATGTTTTGGATGTTTTTACCATGGTCAATGTAGCTCTTTCACGCTTATACAGCCCCAATAATCTTTTTGTATACGCTCAAGATAGTTCCACAGTTAATCCGTACTAATATTATAAATGCGAAAGTAACTTTGCCAGTCTGTCTGTCTGTCTGTCTCTTCTTCACACCTAAACTACTAAACCAATTTTGAATGAAATTTGGTACAGACATAGTCTGGGACCCGAGAAAGGACTTAGGATAGTTTTCATCCCGAAAATCCCCCGGAAACGGGAACTATTATTCCACGCGGACGAAGTCGCGGGCAAAAGCTAGTAGTCTATAATACTGGCCAGTATTATAGACTAATACAGACGACATAAGTTTCGCAATTAAAACTAGTCTTAATAAACCGGTAATCTAGTGAAGAGAAATAAACATTACTAAAGAAAGCCGTACCGATCGAGTTAAGGTCTCAGACCTACGATGACTATCACTTTTTGTATCCAAAGGAACCGGTCCGAAGGCCTACGAATGCGAACTGGACATGCACACTCTATGCAGCCGTTTGCGCACATCGATCAGCGCAATCTTCGAAGGTACGCCTATCTTTTGTGGGTAATCTTTGCTGTACGGCTTGTTATGTATTGTCAGGATTACATGTTCCTTCCAACGACCAAGCGACAGCTGGCTGTCAGGCTGCTATTGTCTTTCTATTGTGTCTCGAATCGCGTGTGTTCGAAGATTTAAACGTCATAAGAATACGAATATAATAAGGTTTTCAGCATAATGTTGTGTACATTATAACCAACTTTTTTTTAAACACCGATGAATTCAAATGTAATTTAAATAAAAAACTAATTAATGTTATTAGAAAACTATCCGTCGAATTTCGAGAAAATGTCTAATAATAAATCTATTTTCTCTTGTCTAATAATTAATCTAATTTTGGACATTTATCTAATCGGTTGACAGCACATTAGTTCTTAATTACAAATAAATAATATTAAAATAAACAAAAATCGGTTCTTCGCCTAACTGACAAATTTCTCCAAAAAACTGTCGTTTTAAAGAACTAGTATCGAAATCAATGTTTTGTCAATCCAAAACTTTCATGACAATCGTTATAGAATGAATAGAGTATCTCTAAAAATAAATTAAACTCTGTGCTAGAATATTTACGCTCCATTGCTTTGGTTTATGATTAATCTGTTTTCATTGGTAAAGTTTTTTTTATGAGTTAGATGGCCTTAATGAGTTTTGTATCTTTCAATATAGGTAAGTAACATTTCCATAGATGATTTATTCTTAGTGTGTCGATGGTAGTGTAAGTACATTATGACTGAGAGAGTCCTACATCTTTGTCAGAGTTAGTATATCTACGATTTAGCTGTCTCTCGCGGCTTTTGCCCCCTTAAGAAAGTCTGCGGTTACTGCCCCTCGTTCTAGAGGGTCATAGCGTGATGTTAAGTTAAATATGTGTTATTCTGATGTGTAAGCCGTAATACTCTAAAGTATGAAACGTATTACAGCTTACAGCTTACACACACTTATAAAATCCGTTCGTTAGTTTTTTTTTGCGAAAGAGCAAAAACATGCATCCACCCAGCATGTAAAATACAGAATTTGGTGTTCGGCGCCTTTTATAAGCTGTCATAATGCGGGATACCTCTAAACAATGGTAAAAACAAACTAAGACGTCATTTATTTCCTAACTCGTTTGACTAACCACTTATTGATTACGCAGCGACTATTTATCTTACAATCATTAATTGAAAATTAATCAGTTGTTCACGGTATAAATAAAATAACATTTTGATTTAGAGTATTTACTTTTTAATAGACTAGTCGTATCGCGTTGCCCAATAACTGGGTTGTGGAGATGTAAAACACTTGTATCCAGATGAATCCGGTTAGGTTAGGTTAGGTTAGGAAGCCGACCCCAACGTAGTTGTGAAAAGGCTAGGGAGATGATGATGAGAACAGTTGTAATGTGTCAAAGGTATCTGTTACCCAATTGCAACTTACTGATGGTCGATATTATGTGACAAATGATCGTTCAACCTAGTCACGAGCTATATGCAAGTCTACATTAGTTTCGTTATGCAAATGTAGTGAAAGGACTCGGACTTACGGTTTTCATGCCATCAGACGTGTGTGAAAGTGAGCTTCAATTTATTCAAAATCATCGATGTTCCGCTGATTTTGAATTCATCTGATATATTTATATTTATTAGTTTCGACGATTTATTGAATTTGTTTTAACATGATATTTGGATAATTGCCTAGGTCAGTAAGGTTTAAGAATATCCACGTAAAGTGCACTAAAAAATATTTCAAAAGTATCTTATCTTTGCACATTACAAATATTAAAATTTACTTTTTTTGATAAGATTAAGAAATTATTGTAGGTCAACAACACTTTTGACACCTAATACTGTATGCATAAGTATCATATAAATAAAAATTAATCGCTTAATGTATTTTTTATTCAAATACTTGTTTAAACTATAAATTTTGTAATTAAAATCCTAAAAACATTTGGAAAAACATTCGTATGAACTTAAAATGTACAGAATAATATCTGTCGGGTCAGAAAGTAGTGATTTTATAAGAAATATCTGTCCTGTTCTGAATATAGTTCAAGTAAGTTTGCCAAAACACTTTGTACATACTCTCAGGAAGGAGTGAGGACGCGGGGAGCCCAAAATAAGACGACGTCGAAGTAACTTCGCTGTTGGTGCATCTTACTCTAAATATAGCATTCATAGAGCTGCTAAATAAAGCTATAAGGTAGAGCCATAGCTTCACAGACATAACATATTATCGTTCGTTATTATTATTACTTGGCTTGGGCCCAAACATGTCGTAAGATGAACTAAGAACATGTTTTCATCAAACTTTGCTGCAAAAAGGAACAAAAGATAAATAGCTTGCATATCTATTGTTATTTATAATAATTACGGTTTAGCTAATATACTAGAAAGTAGCTTACAGTAAAGTACAACACAATATAATACGTAGGTACATCCATATTCAAAACACAATGTGTAAGTCATAAGGCATTGTTGTTTTACCAACGTGAGTGCCAGATTAGAAATTTTGGCAACATATTCACGATCATAACCGCTCTCATATGGCTATTAAGTGCGATTTGGCACTTAAACCATTTGCGATTGTTTTGAACTAATAAATAAACCATTACAAGGTATATCGCCAAATCACTACGTAAGCGTAAAATGTCGTTAAAATTTTAGTTTATAGGTTACTGAGAAGTGACGACTGTTTACAGAGAATTTTATAATAATTTTCTAGGAATTTTTCACACAAAATATTGAGTACATTGTATAATTTTTTTAACGAAAAAAATATTTGTTGAAACCGACTTTTAAATAGGTTTCAGTTACATCTGCAGTGAAAACATCACAGTTTATTTTCGGCCGAACAAAATACGGAGAACTAAATGTAGTGATTGTTTTATAAGGAACAATTTTGCGGTAACATGGCCTTAAAACATCTGAAGTGAGGGCCTTCACGTGACCATTGAACCGTGTAAACGATCTTTGTCAACTAGTGTTGTGTATTGTGTTGTCGGCACACGTTCGTAAGCAATGTTTACCAAATGGTAATTTTGATTTCACTGGTTAATTTATGGTAAATATTTTTGCTTTTACATTATTAGTTATTTTTGTTAATATTGAGTAGTAGTTACGACTACATAAATAAAAAGCTAATTTAGTCAGTAGAGTAATCGATGAAATATTAATAGTTGTACTGACCTAATTAAGAGATCTCAGTTTAAGGTCTAACAATCAGCAAAATGGAGATTTATCACCTAAATTTTAGATTATTTTTTATAAAAGTCAGGGCAGATTAATTTACCGTATTTATTGCGAAAATCTGCCTATTTCCCGGAAATTATATGGCTAGATCTGTTTTTCTAAATACATTGGAATAACGTGTTTAGTCCGGTCTTCCTTATTCCATAAGCCCGGGACAAAAAAGTGCAACTAGACGTGGTGAAACCGGTGAAACGGTAAAAGATACTGTACGGTTGAGTTATTTATTAGAAGACAGACATTTCCGTATATTTCTCCTCTCACATACGTAGATAATGTCTTTATCAGTAACCAAAATTAACTGCGGTTTTCTTAATTACATAGTTTGCAGAATAACCTTATGTTAATTGAAAATGAATAGAAAAGACCAAAACTCATTCCTTTTTTGTTTGTTTGTGAGTTATTTCTGTTATTGATACAGATCTTTTTTCAGAGCAATTTATTTTTCGTCTGTATAGGCATTGTTGACGACCGTTACTAATGATATTATGATGCAATGTTTATATTGGTATATGTATATAAGAATAGGTTTTAAAATAGGTATACAATCGATTAGGTACCGAGCTAATCGAGAGGAAACTCTTTGATGTTTAATAATCCGTGAAATCTGTTGTTAGCGACTGAACAGTTTTCAGGGGCAAACACGACACGATCTAAAATGTGTCTCAGTATATTATTCTGAAATAATAGGAAGTGATAGGTGACTGCCTGGCATTGAACTAGATCCTATCTTAGTGCTTGAATGTTTTAATATTTTAAGTAATTTTTAGATCAAAAAGTGTTATTTTCAGTTTTCGTGGTCATCTGTATGATATTTCATCAAAATTCAAAGAGATTTTTGATTTTATGAGCGTGTCGTGATCGTAAAAAGTACTCTAATAAGAAAAAGTTTTGTATAAGTACTTTACTTATTGCAGAATTTTTGCGAGGAAGTGTAATAAAAACTATCTACACCTGTCACCTAACATTGATATTATATCAATGACACCAAGTTAAAATTGAAGACATGTAAAAGTGATTTTAATATCCTACTTGTATAATAAATAATTTCAATTAATTTAATTTGGTATCAGAAAAACACAAAATATATACAATATTAATACAAACTAAATTACTAAACTTAAAAAAAATAAGAATGTTTAGTATCTAATTTGTATTCTGTGCAACTGGATGGTGCGATATCGGTTTAAAAATATGTAATGAATCATATATTTTCTGTATATTTTTTATCTCTTTGAATGTTTATGTATAAACGTTTGCATAAGTTCCTGAGAAAAGTCACATTGCGAGGGATATTTTAAACTAACTGAGAATCAAACGTAATTCGCACTCTCGCGCAAGTTGCATTATGTTTGTTTATCCTTTCCAATGCTCACCAACTGACAAGTGGATGATAGTCGACGATTGCGAGAAAGTCGCTTCTCGTACATTATTCTCTCATCATTCCTGCAGTCAATAAACTCTATAACGATCGTGTTTAACGACAATCACATTTAATTTGTGTTAACAGTAAACACGTGCGTGACGTCACAACTCCCAGAAAACTAGACAATGGTGTTTTCCCAGATGTCCGCGTCAGTTAGCGGGATGATTAAAAAATGATGCCACCAGACTGAAATAGAACGCGCGAAGAAAGTTGACACGAGCGTCTGTTTCACTCGTTCTGACATGATGAAAACTCGCTGAGGCAGTTTTGGGTCACACACGTAATAGTCCCGAATACCAAACAATAAATAAAGATTCAAAACCACAAGTAACGCGAAATGTTTCCTTGGAGTTGTCATAAATCTGTTACGAATCAACTCTTCACGCAAAAATATAAGTTGAAAAGCGTTTTAATTTAGCGAAGAATGTAGCTTTTCTTCTAAGTGTTCATTATTCGAAAATGACCTAGTTAAGTCAAGATTTTAAACTAAGTGTGTCGGTTTGATAAATACATTGCCATGTTTGTTGTTGGGGCTGTTCTATTATTCTCATCAGGGCATCGTAAAGTATCACACAGATGTTTATGTCAGTACGGCACACCGCAAGGATGGTACAGTTATGCAATTAGCCAAGAGAACGGCGTACATACACAGTAATGTCCTTCTCGGTCAACGGGCCGTGTTACCTACATTATTAACTTAAACAACGAATGTTGTTAAGCAAGGCTTCTATGTACAATTCGGTCGGCATTGTATTATACTGCACTCTCTCAACAAATCGAAGATTTAATGAGCAACTGTTTTGGCTACTAGTTCTGACATCTGATATTGACTTCGATTAGTGATTTCTCGTGGAGATTCTTTGATCTGACTGAGCATGAATTTTACTTTTTGGTGTTACTAAACATGAAATACGATTTGCAAGATGATATTAATTCTTCGAACACACGTGATCCGAGACACAATAGAAAGACAATAGCAGCCCGACAGCCGGCTGTCGTTGAAGGGTTAATATTTTTTCTTTAAGTAAATATTGTATTTATTCAAAAAGTTTCCAGGCAGTGGATTTATGTACAAACATTATTTTATTTTCAAACTACAAAAAGAAAACTTTTTGAATAGAAGATATTTTTGTAAAATAATGTGTTAAACGTTTTTTCATTAGTACAACTACCTCGCAGTATCACCGTAACGTTTATATTAGCACGTTAACACATCTCGTACCACACAATATCATAATAATTCAACTACAGTACTGCCTGTTGACACGGGTGCTAGTAAGTGGAGACATGTAATCATTAGCCGTCGACGAAGTAATTAGGCAGCTCGGCCTAATTGCAAGAAAGTGAAATGTGAGGCCGCTGCGAATGTGAGAATGTTTCCCATAGTACGCTTCACTTGTACTTGTGATACGCGTACACGCTTCAATTGATCGATGTATCGCTAAATCACTATTTGTTTCGACGGTTTGTCGATTAGGAAGTTTCCAAATTCAAGTTACACAAGGCCTTAGCTGTAGTAAATTCAGACACGAGGTTAGGTTATGTTAGAAAATTAGATTTGTAATAGTTTACAACAAATCTGGTTTTCTAATTATGATATTTTTTTCTTATTTTGATTATATACTTATAAAATCTATAGATAGATAGCAAGAACAGACACCTAGTTTAACTTTCTGGATTATTATTTTTGGAGGAGGCACAAATCATTTTTCCTTGTCAATACATAAATTACATATATATGTCAAGGTCATATATATATATGTAATCGTAAACATCTGTCAGTCCCTAGGCTCGCCAGTGGAATTATATTACCTAGATTTACTTATATAATAAGACTGAACGTTTAGGGTCCAAGTAAAGAGTTAGATACAAATCGCCTTGATGGAGTTCCTAGCTATAAATTGTACTGTCGTCCCGCGCAAAACTGTATAGAGTTACGTAACAACTCCATTTGATAAGATCGATGGTTTCTAAGTACCTATGCACTTTATCTTTATAAATAACCAGCAGCTGGTTATTCATAAAGATGGAGTGCAAAACTTAACCAAACCGCGAGGAACAGCTGCTGTTCCTCGTGTTCCTCGTGTGTTTAAGTTTTTGGTTACTGCTTCGCTCCCGTGGGACACAGCGTGATATTATATAGCCTATGTTACTCAGGGTTAATGTGGGTTTCTAAGAAAAAAAATAGAAGTCGGTCCAGTAGTTTAAGAGTTTATTCGTTACAAACAAAAATAAAAATCTTTCCTTTTTATAATATTAGTATAGATAAGTCTATTGAACACTCTACAAGTCCTAAATTATCGTACTTGTTGTTGAAATCACAATAACATTGCGACAATATTGCGGACACACTGAAACTTGAGATTTTTTCATGGAAGTGATCTATTTCCTTCCTCTATTTCCTTTGGTCATCTCGCCGTAATGTAAGTATGATTCAACTGATTAACTTTTTATGTAATCTAATACTTCGTAGCAGTTTATTAAAAACGTAACCCTCCTTTCGGCAGTCAGGTAAAAATTAAAGAAATAGCGCAGAACATTAGAAAAACTAAAGATATTTAACGCCTCTTGTAACTTCCAAATACGAGGACAGCTAGTGTATTTACTTCGTGACAATAATCATCATGTCGGAAAACTGAAGAGGTCTAGGCGGCTTTTATGGCGACCATTTACTTGTGTAGTTTGGGCTCTACATAAACATAATCGAATCTTTTTTAAAACTTGAGTAATAACTTACATATATAAATGTTTCCTTTACTACAACTGTGTTTTCATTGTTGTTTGTACAACCTCAATTTCATGAATGAACTCGCAGCGTGGATATATTTCATATTTTTGTTGGATTCGGAGTTTGGACTATTTATCATTCATAAACGATGTTATGTGTTTTAAATAGATTTTATTAGGTTATTTACCGTACTACATGTGTTTTATGACTAGAACATTATATGCGTACCAGAAAAATATGTTACAATATTATTTTAATTCCCGTAATGTAAAATTAAATTATAAATCGCGGTGTCACCCGCATCTTTGTTTATGTGTGTATGAGTTATAGTTATAGCATTTTCAATTAGGTTAGAATGTTCTATCCAACAAACAAACTCTTCAGCTTTATAATAATAATAGCACAGTATAGGTAATAGTTGATAATAGTATTGGAAAACTCATTATAATTCAGTTCCGGTAAAAGCACTCATGATTTCGCTACCGGGGTCCTCATAATTTGTAAACTATTTCCTTCTTAGCCTGAGAAACCAATATAATAATACTTTATTTTTTTTTCTCTACATGATCCGAAGGCTCAGATTTCGATACCCCTGCCGGTACCTGTTTTCCTAGAGATCGGTACACCTTTGCGCTAATAATATCGATACGCGATATCTTGTAGAATGTAGTTACTTAAGGCTAGTGCTGCATATTTAATTATGTGCCTGCTTCAATGAGCAGGTATTGTCCGGCCCTATTGTGCTGTAGAAGGCAGACAATATCACGGACGACAATAGTACATACTGGCTATTTGAATCACATAGTTCTAGAATTGTCGATAACTTGACGGCAAACGACCGCGGAAACTAACGATTGGCGTGAAAACTTTCTCTACATACATCATGAATCATGTTTGTATGCAACTTTGCATTACATCCTGTAGATACCCACTTAATATTCTAAAAAGATAGAATTCTGTGGAAACAGATTAGGTGTGAAAACAACAGGCAAGTAACAAAATATTTTGTAATACATTTTTACGATTCATTCACGTCATTCCGACATTGTATTTCCCTGAAAGGAACAACATGGATATAGAAGCGTATACAATTCGCATGTTTATCTTTAGCGACGGAAATGGGCGAGCCGAATAGATTATTGTTTAGACTGAGACCATGCTTGGACATCGGCCTTTGTTAGAAAAGGGATAAAAAAGTTTATAGTCATAGCAATGACGGGCCTGTTGGTCTAGTGGTTAGTGACCCTGACTGCTAAACCGGAGGTCGTGGGTTCGATTCCCACCCAGGACAAACTTTGTGTGTTGAGCACGAATGTTTGTTCTGTGTCTGGGTGTGTTTTATCTATAATATCTATGTATTTAAAAATTATACAAGTATATTTATCAGTTGTCTGGTTACCATAGTACAAGCTCTGCTTAGTTTGGGATCAGATGACCGTGTGTGAGTTGTCCCAGGATATTTATTATTATATTATTTATTATTTATTATAGCATTGTAAATAGCTGGGTGACAAGCAAAGTGAGGTTCAGTCTATTAGAAATATAAACTCTTTGTCATGATGGTCTGTGTGTCAGTGTTATTTGAAGTTGACACATTCATTATTGATTTTTCTTCTGCGATATATGCATGTGCTCTGGCTAAATTATATTTATTGGAATCTTATCGGTCTTTACATTTCCGCCCTAAATCTATCAGGTTATGGGCCCAGAACGCCTAAGCGCTCCTGCACACGATGCCGCCACCGCGCCGTCGCCGCGCCGCCGCCGCACAACTACACTGTACACACGAGTCGCGCGAAGACCGCCACCGCGCCGCCGCCGCGCCGCCACCGCGCGCGGTCCTCGTCTCGCCACCGCGCATCTATTTGATTCATTCCATTACCGGCCGCATGTTCATACGCGGCCGGCAATGGAATGAATCAGGATAATGAAATAACTGGGAACGCGCGCGGTGGCGGCGCGGCGGCGGCGCGGTGGCGGTCTTCGCGCGACTCGTGTGTACAGTGTAGTTGTGCGGCGGCGGCGCGGCGACGGCGCGGTGGCGGCATCGTGTGCAGGAGCGCTTACGCTGTGCGGGAATGGTAATATTTTTTGCGAAAGTAGAAATTAAATAAATTATAAATTCTACGCGTAAAAAAGATGGCCGAAATTTTTTCAATGCAGAGCATCGAAAAGCTCAAAGGTATAGAAAACTATTCTACATGGAAATTTTGCATGAAGATGACATTAATTCATGAAGACCTGTGGGATACTATCGATGGTGAGCAAAAAGTAACATTGAGCGATGCAGAAATGAAAAAAACGCAGAAGGCACTTGCACGGATATGTCTGTCGGTACATTCGAGTGCATTCCCTCATGTCAGGAACGCGAAGGATGCACGTGAGGCGTGGAACAACTTGAGCAGAGCCTATGAGGACAAAGGGCTATGCCGACGATTAAGTTTGTTGAGAGCGCTGTTTAGCACCAAACTGACAGAGCATGATAGCATGGAAAATTACCTTGGCAAGCTGCAGGAACTGTCACAACAACTGCTGGATATCAATTCATCTCTGGATGATGAATTCTTGGCTGTCATTATGCTCAGCGGGTTACCAAGTAATTATGATCCGCTTATTATGGCACTGGAGAATTCGAATTTAAAGTTGTCAAGTGACATTGTCAAAGGCAAGTTATTGCAAGAATACGACCGCAGGAATAATAAATAATAATAAATAAATAAATAAATTGTCGAGAAAGCTAGGTGCATGTTAAGGGATGCTGGCCTGGACAAAAAATTCTGGGCAGAGGCGGTAAATACTGCTGTGTATCTAAAAAATCGGACACCAACCAAGGCACTTATTGGACTAGTACCTGAGGAAAAATGGACGAACAAAAAGGTAGATGTCAGTCATTTACGTACTTTTGGCTGCATTGCCTATGCTGTTACACCGAATAGAAACAAATTGGATTCGAAGTCCAAGCAGCATATTTTTGTTGGGTACTGTGAAAGTACAAAAGGTTATCGTCTGTTGGATCCTGAAAAATCGTTTAAGTGTGTCAAGGCAAGAGATGTGTTTTTCTTGGAGAATAAGTTTCTCAATAATAGGTCGCATGATGATAATTTTGACTATGTGTTGATTGATTTTCCTCAAAATGATGCTCCGAGGAAACCTGTGAATGTTGTTCATGATGGCCAGTACTCACAACAAGCTGAGCCGAGTCAGTCTGAACCATCCACTGTAACACCAGAATTTTCTGATGACCAAAGAAAAACGCGGTCGAGCACAATTACAGTGCATGATTCAGATAGTGAGATTGACACCACTTTAGAATCAAGTTTCTCTGCGGATCCCACATACGTTCCAGGTAGCTCTACACTGGATGAGATGACATCGGATTCATCAGTATATGAAGATCTCGACGAGGCTGTATCTCTGTTGGTTAATAAACTATGCAACGACGATGACGAACCAGGAACGGTGCAAGAAGCTATGGCTGCTACGGATGCAGCTCAATGGACAGAAGCTATGAAAGATGAGTATAAATCTTTTATAGACAACAAATGTTGGACTTTAGTAGAGAGACCAAAGAGTCAGAAACCAATAAAGTGCAAATGGATTTTTAAAAAGAAGAGAGGTCTCAATGGAGAACTTTTGAAGTACAAAGCGCGGCTGGTAGCAAAAGGTTACTCACAAAAGTACGGAATCGATTATGAAGAAACATTCTCTCCGGTGGTAAGACACTCAACTATTAGAACACTCCTTGCTATAGCTGCTGAATTTAATTTGGACATCGATCATCTTGACGTCAAGACTGCCTTTTTGAATGGCAACTTGAATGAAAATGTTTATATGGAACAACCAGAAGGTTTCATAGTAAAAGATAAAAAACATTTTGTGTACAAATTAAATAAAGCTATTTATGGTTTAAAGCAAGCTTCTAAAATGTGGTACGAGAGAATAAACGAAGTGTTATTACAGAAAATGCACTTCAAAAGGATGACTTCAGAACCATGTGTTTTTTATATGAAAACTAAGAGTGATTTAATAATAATTGCTCTATATGTCGATGACATTTTATTGTTTTCAAGTAATTCAGCTTTGAAAGAAAAGGTTAAACGTGAACTTATGGACACGTTTGAAATGAAGGATTTTGGGGCTGCACACCAGATCCTCGGAATGAGAGTGAATAAAACTCAGAACAAAGTTACTCTCGATCAAACAGGATACATTAAAAGGGTATTGGAGAAATTTAACATGGCAGATTGCAAACCTGCAAAAACTCCATTAGAAAAAGGAATCAAATTACCAAAAGGTGATACTAAAACCGATAATTCTCTTTACAGGAATTTACTTGGTTGTCTCATGTACATAGCAGTGTGTACCCGACCAGATATTGCTCATGCTGTGAGTGTGCTCAGTCAATTCAACGAGTGTCACACAGAAGTACATTGGGAAGCTTTGAAACGGGTTCTTCGCTATCTAAAAGGTACTGTAAACTATGGATTAGTTTTTCAGAAGAGCGGAGTGGATGTAACTGCTCATGTAGATGCTGACTGGGGTGGAAACGAACTTGATCGTAAGTCTTTCACCGGTTTTATTTTTAAGTTTGGTAATTCATTGATTACTTGGGAGAGTCGTAAGCAAAAAACTGTTGCTCTCTCCAGCACAGAGGCTGAATACATGGCGCTTTCTGATGCTTGTAAAGAAGTTCTTTTTGTAAGAAGTTTTCTGAATGAATTGTTAAGTATTCATTGTCAAGTAACAATGTTTAATGATAATCAGTCTGCTCAAAAATTAACTACGAATTGTATGTATCATAACAGAACTAAGCATATTGATGTCAGGCATCACTTTATTAGAGAAAATATAATGAAAAACTTTGTTAATGTTAAGTATTTACCAACAGATTTAATGATTGCAGATCTGTTGACAAAACCTTTGACTAAAGAGAAACATGATCAATTTGTAAAAGGATTGTTTTTGCATATTTTGTAAGGTTTCGGTTATACGTTTATTTTTTCTAATTCTTTGTGATATTGTGTTAAAGTTTTGTAGACATCATTAGGTTAATAAATTGTTCTGTTAAGTAACTACTTCTATTTAGCATCATGACTTTGGTTTAAGGGGTAGTATTAGAAATATAAACTCTTTGTCATGATGGTCTGTCTGTCAGCGTTATTTGAAGTTGACACATTCCTTTTGATTTTACTTCTGCGATATATGCATGTGCTCTGGCTAAATTATATTTATTGGAATCTTATCGGTCTTTACATTTCCGCCCTAAATCTATCACAGTCTAGCCGAAGTGAGTCAGCAATGATATTTAATTAATAGAAAATAATAGTTATTCGTAATTGCATGTTGAGCGAACCAGCCTCTCTACTACTATCAGTGAATGCTTCATGATAGCGATAACATATTTCTAAGCTATCTAGCACGTACTTTGTGTCTTTACGTGGGTTTTGCTTAAAAGTTACTGATACTAACTGAAATTTATGTGCAACAGGCATAAAAATAAACGACCACAGAGAACTTGTGAAATATTTAAGTACCAAGCTTGCATCACGTCTGAAGAGGTTTAAAACTCTTGTTTCTAAAACATGTCTTATGTTGGTAAACAAGCTTCTACGCTTATATTTTTAGAACTATGGTGAATTGTATTAAACGGACACAGTCCGTAAATAATCGTAGTCAAACACTGAAACAATCGTTGACTGTTTTTCTAATACTAGGTATTGTCTGATAGATGGAGGTTGTCGTAAATTCGAGGTCAGCTCGTCATACTTAATTGATAGACCTTTATCTGTTGATCGTCATGCAATTCCAACTAAAGCCTACACTATACGTCCTCAATTTGAATGAATATTTCATTCAAGTTGAGGACGTATACTTACAGTACTTACACTAGTAGTATATATTTTACTTAATAGATCTTTGTTGACTCTAAAAAGTGGGTAGAGATGCCAAAATTAGATAAGGCCTTCAGTATCAGCCCAAAAACAGGCTGAGATTTAATGTTAAAAATCAAAAGGATATAGGTACGCTCTTTATTTGCAGATTAGAAGAAGGAACTATATTACCGGTTATACGTGAGGAGCAGGAGTTAATTTAGAAATAATACTCGTATTATCTTTGTGTGACTTAAAATGCCAAAGAAAGCATCGTTTTCTGAAGGATGAGCCTTTTACTAAATATGTTACGTCATGTTTGTTACCTTAGGGGCTCTCTAGGACCAATGCCTGCCGGGGTTGCGGAATTCTTCTAATAGTTACCGCGGCCCTGGAAAAGGGCAACCGAAGGAACATGGGTGGTTTTTAGTCAGTAAAAGACTGACACGCCCTCCCGCCCTGCCCAGGTCGTGAGAAGTCTTTTGATGATTTCCCATCCATAAAAAAAAAACATGTTTGTTGCCTTGTTGAAGTTTGAAGCCTATAAGAGTCACATTTTTTGCCATATTGCATATTTAGGTCCATACTTCAGATTGTATCTTGCACAGTCAGGTTACATAACATATAAATCAACATCTCCGGTGTCAACGGATGTTTGCTATGTCAAGGCATCTGTGGTTACTCACTACGGTTACCGAGCATTACAAACACGTGAATGGAATCTTCGTTAATTACACAACATAGCTTACAAACTAATCGATTGTAATCTGTGAGCGATTATATTGTAATCGTCATCGATAACAGCATCGGTCATCGTATTCAAGTATAGAAAAAGTGTAAACGCACGTCTTCCGTATATAAAAGTAGTATTAGTAATATCATAACATCACACTTAGTCAGATTGTGGATTATTGGCATTCTTTAGCAAAAATATTCGATTTCCCACTTCCACAAAAAAATTGCTACTGGTCAGTCTACATTATCAAATTTATTGATTAAGATGATTAATAAATTACGCAAAAGTTTTGAACTCTCGAGAAGTCAGTCAATCAGAAAATTGAAGTTGCTCGTCCTAAACAATAGGCTGCCATGCAGAAGAACGAGCTAGAAACTCCATGAACACTGTTTTATAATCAGTAGATTATTACAAATTAGTTACATCATTTTTGCTGAATCTAAGGTACAAAGAGAGACCAATACTTCAATCGATTAAGACCGCCGATTTCTGCACATATGACAGTTACTTTTCAATTATCACACTCTACGAAATATAATTATTATATTAATATTAATAGGGTCAGCAAATTATTCATATTTCGCTGACTACTAAGTCATAATATTATAATCACATCCTTTTTCAATAAATCGATGGAAGCAGAGTCAACAATGACTCATCTGTGTCGTCGATCAGTCATCATAAAAGTTTATTGTTTTTCTAATTTATTACCGCCCCTAATAACGATAGTAAATGACCTCTATAGAGTTAATTATTTTAATAATTAATTTATAATTAAGTGCGCACGATTTTATATAAAATAATGCACAACCAAAAGATCTGTAAATAATGTTAACAAATTGGTAACACGTATAAGTGTAATTGCAGTTAATTCGATCCAAATAATTATTTACAGTATCGTTTCGGGAGGTAAACGACACGATAAAAGTTTCATTAAATATCGCAATGACCATTTCATTGCAACAAATTGTGCATTACAAAAGTGAAGGGTGCATAAATAAGGACAAATTCACGGGTCGAGAATGTCAAAATTAATCTGTTGATATCCAATACTTTGCTGAACAGATAGCCAGCTGATAGAGGCGCCTAATGTTTTTTGTTTATCTAATGAATTGGATTACATAGTTTTGAGTACAGATATAGACATAGCTTTTTATTAGCATGATAGACAATACAAAGATAATAAAACAAGAAATTTTGTATTCCATAGTTCAGCTTGTAATAGAAACTGTTATTCTTAAGTAGAAACACAGTTTTTGCACACAAAAAAAACAACGGAGATTTCTCTAGAACCTTCTTAAAGAGGTAACAATTTTATCACTAGATAGACGTACATTATAGCATCATGCTATTACGCTCACTTAATATACTATTAGTACGTGGTATACGTAACATCTTAATAATAACAGGTATATTCCACCACAGTCTAAGCAAAAAGTACAATGACAGGTAATAAAAAAAGGCAATGAATGTCCGGCCGCTGTTCGCACGTTGAACTTTTGAATGTTTAAAACAAAAAAGTTCCCATCAATCAAATATTTAATTAACAATTGTTCAACGAAAATTATTCACATAATTTCGAATTGAGAAGTTCCGAAGCCGCCGCAGACGTAGACAGGTCGTAAACATCTCTCGGTGAACGATGAAATCTGATAGCTAATTTGTTCTTAGTATTGAAAAAGGTGCTTATGATTTGGAAAAAGAAAAAGATAAAGTTGGCATAGACGATACAACGGTTCTGGTCAAATTAGGAAAGCCATTGTCATAAAACTGCAATTTATTCAACTACGAAAAGTACTTCAAGCAGAAAGCTATAGAGTTCGACTTCGTACAATGTATGGAACAAAGAATAAAAAGTCGAAATTACCTGCTTAAGGTATACTACACGAAAATACACCAACCGATGAACCAGAGCATTTTAATTGCAGGCAAATTTTCGTGACTCTGTTGCGTATAAAATCGGGTGATAACTCCTTGCAGCAGTGCAGTTGAATCACAAGAAGTCTGAAAGTTACAGTTATGTTTGAAAGCGAAATGACCTCTATATGTACGTTATTCTGTTTAAAATTATCTATTTCTGTTTTCTTTTTAATTTAACCAATGAATTTAGCAAGCGATAGATTATGTTAGGTAATGTCTACAAGTGTTAATTTGTAATTTACTACGGCACTAATCTTCGGCGATATCAGCCATATCTCTATTTCTTCATCCACCGTTACATTATCTATTACACACTACTTATGTCATTCAGCAACGCCTATCGCTACTGCAATTATGTGTATCGAATTAATCTTGCTGGAATTCTTCTCAATTGCCTAATAAAGGTAAATCTTTCGATTTCAAGCTGTGAATGTTGTGTGGCCTCAAAACAATTGACACAGAACAAATTAATATTAGTTAGTTACACACGAGACCAATTAGTAAAATTGGACATTGTTACAGAACGTTTGATATTTTCGGATTGAATCGTTTAGAGCTTAATTTGTGTTTGGTTGTCATGAAGGATTTAATTCATTGCTGTTAAATGATAATTGCTAGATTTTATACTGTTCTTAAATAACCACTTAGTATCCCTTGGTTGTGAGAGTACCTACTGTCTGTATTAGCACGTTCATAACGTTCGCAATAAAACGCATTGTTTTGTTTGAGTCTGTAACCTAATTAGCATAATTATTACAACAAAGGAGCCTGCTGTTGCTCAGTTCTCATTAACTTACACTTTCATTGTAGAATTGTAGATTGATAATATATCATTGTTGATTTGTTAAATACATCTAGAGCTATGATAATGAGAGGCGATCGATTGACATTCTGTCATGTGTAAGTGTTCAGTGTCACTTAGACCTTATGGTCTAAGTAAATTAAATTAAATTAGAGACTCGCCACGCCATTGATGCAATTCTAAATATGTGTGATTATTCACACATATTTAGAATTGCATCAATGGCGTGGTGAGTCTCTAATTTTCGATAGTTCTTCAATAATTGAAAGTAGTGTTATATTAGTATGTATCTATACAGATTCATACATCGCGGTCGTTTAGATTATATCGCAAGTAATGCATTTTCCTAGCGACATTAAAAACTTTAACGACTTGTGAAAGTAAACTATGTCGGGATTTGTTTTCTAGTTTCATCCATATCGTTGTTTCCACATCTAAATACGGGCGATGCATACATTATGAGTACATTTCTGTCATTAGTTCTCACAACGTCATCCTATATATTAGCAAATAGTGGCATTGTTTAAGTTTTTACCCTGTTTCATAGGTGGGTATCATTCACAATGACACGCCGCGTTACATGCTCGCTCGTATGCGAACAATGGTGTTGCTTGTGCCAACTGCCGATGCCGCCATGCCGCATGTCACTTGCGACCACTGCAATAGAACTTTCCATTTTTTTAACACCTTAAACGATTGCTAGTTAGCTGTTACGCTAAATTACAGAATCATGTCAGGTGTTGGTTGGGTTTGTTTACTTAGTCGCGGGTATTTCTTTACGGTCGGGTATTTTTGCTGTTTCGACATACAGTCTGCGTTATCGATTAGATATACTGAAAGTGAAAAGAGTGAAGTTATGCTTAGAGTTGGTTTATGTCTGTGTTAAAGAAGAGACGTACGTCGTACGTGCTTCCTAATAATGGCAGTTAGATTTGTTTTTTAATGGTTTAGTTTAGACTCTGTGTCAGAACTCTTTCATTGTACAAAACTACCACATTTACAAACAATCTAAAGTAAAGTCTAAGTAGGTACGTGATGTAGCATTAAACATACCATTCATGTAACGACGTTAGCCATTTAAAATTATTATAATGATAACTAATACTTACTCATAATTCTTTACAACGTGTTAGTATTAAATTAGCTCGTGGTAGTTTCTCATATAGAATATTCGAATATCGAGGAAAGTATCATGGCCGTATATTGACCCAGCCAAATCTAACATTGGGTGAAAGTGTTAATCTATTTTGTTTCATATTTGCACGTTATTGCTTTCACATCTTTTAAAGGTGGCATATGATTGATTGATAATTTCGATCATGGATTAATTGGGTACAGATGTGTCTATCCATGTATGTGCGTACGTTCCTCATAATAATATTTATTTATTATTTATTTATTTATTTACATACAATTATAACATTATTACAGAATTATTCCAATTCAATGCTATAAGAATAAATTATAAAAGAAAACAAAAACATAAAAAACTTAATCTCATAACTTATACCTACAAATTTAATTATTATTTACTATAATAAGTCTATACCCTTTTGTAATAGGTTCTGTGCTGCTTGTAAGGACTTAGGCAGTTTTTGGCCAAACAAGTCTTCCGTACGCGCAATTACATTAATCAGACGTATGTATTTAGTATGTTTCACTTGCTTCTATGGGCATTCTTTTCAATTTTGATTAATAAAGTATCACTAAACTTCTACCAAAGCGAGCCAACACACATCTCTATCATGAAATTAATTGTGACATATAGTTAAATGTATTAAGTACACAACAATCCCTAAATAACGTCTATTTTCTTGCAAGTGCTAAACTTATAAATTCAAATATCATTACTAGGAAAATTGAGGGAAATGACGGTAATTTTGACGGGGAATTTTGTCGGTAATATTGTTTTAGTAGAACTACTATTCATATTCCAGATTGACATAAACTTCTAGTGAAGCGGGATGCTGACTCTGACCATTATTAGTTAGTTAAATAAGCAAATGATTAGGAAATCATAATGAGGTCGAAGTCTTGCGCATCCCGATAACGTTGGGTTGATTAGTACATTTAAGGTCCCTTTACCTTACAAAGTTCCATTCCTTGTTAGTCTCACTTCTTTTATTTAAAAGTCCAAACATTAGTACATCAGTGACAAAACGAAGAAATAGAAAATACTAGAAGCTTCATTGTTCGTAGTTCGACACTTGGAATTACGTGAATATAGCGATAAGGTATTGTATAAAGTAAAGATCACAATGCCATTCAGTTTCCATTCAAATTATTAGAGGTAAGCTGACATCACTAATGGTTTCTTCAATACTGTTCCGATGGTATGACATAACTTCGGTTTAAGTCGGTAAGTTAGCCTGGTGTTTACCTAATACCTTCATGTCGCTAGCTATGATTAGGTTTAATTATTCCAAATTGCTTAAGTGTTGGACATTTGCCGGTGTAGTTTTTATTTGGATATGCATTTGCTTTTTTCTTTGGTAAGTCTTTGATCAACGTCTCTGAGTATTATTCTCGATCTTTCTTGAATGGTTACCTATTGACCTTATTTTCTCTTTAATTATGGAGCATTTACTGTATATGACCAATAATGTTTATTTTTCATGTGTATTATATGTCCTCTTGTTTCCTCTATAAATTAGCTACCAGTTTTAACGTTAATTCCACTTCCTTCTAAACATTAGTGATATTTCATTTTCGTCATCCTTCGTTATGTAATTTTTAAGTTAGAGAGTCGTATAGTCTAGTCTAGTCTCTAATGAATATTTATTATTGTTTTGGCTATTCTAATACTTAGAATATATTTTGTGTGAAAATGGCATTTTTTTGGCACCTCTAAAATGGTGGCTGTTTAAAGTTGTAACGTTCAGTTTGATTGTCTAAATAAACAGGCACCAGCAAGTAAGATTATTTATCTATTTTCTAAAAATGACTATTTTGCATTTGTAAAAGTATTCAGAAAAAAAGTCAGTTAATTATTCTTAGTAACTAGTTCTTATCAAGAGTTATGTGAGCATTTTCAATTAAACTTTTACTGGAATTGTAATGCCAAGGTTACGTATTTCTATCTGAATTTGAGAGTATTTTTAAGGATTTTGTAGGTAAAAACAAAAAGCCTGCAAATCACATAAGGGCGGCACGGGAACAGAATCAAATACTAATATTATTATTGTCTTCTAAAGTAGAACCAGCCTTATTGTAGGGTGGATTTTGGGAATAAGCCTTTAAATCAGGGGTAGTTTACGTTCAAGTCCGCAATTCGATGATAAAATTATCTGTAAATAATGTGTAATAGCCATCAAAAGTCAAGACCCTACGATCTTCTCCCCCCTCGGGGTTCGCATCGTCAAACTGTTGATGACTTTGTTTGTTTGTTTATTTGTTCGATTAGTTAACCAAAACCTCCGACAATCGAGCTATCCGTTTCCATCGGAAAGTAAAATTCAAACATAAACAAATATTTTTCGTTGGAATAGGTACGTAGTACATCAACAGTGCTAATGGCAAGGTCGTGGCCAGTGATTCAACAACTATAAAATGAAAGATAATAGTTTGTGTTCAAATTGCTGTGTCCGTAATTTTGTTCTGATGACGATAACGCCGAACCATTGTGTGGCGTGTAATATGGTCAGACCATGTAAATAAATGTTCCGAGCTAGACACAGGTAGTAGTATAATATTCTAGAATATTCTGATATATTTTTGTAATTATTTACTATGTTTTCTATGGATTTCGTGAATAGTTGGGGTACATGTAATGTATTAACGAATTACAAGTACACGTCTTTCGAATTCCGAATTTTAATAGATTTTTTATTAGCTGAATCATTTAGTGTTAAAGATAGCTTAGGATATTAATGAAGTATATCTGTAATACGTAATATTTTGTTTACTTTTTTGTATTGGTCATGAATGCTTTCGTATGATTTTGTGAAATGCAGGACAATCAATTGCTGAATTGCTCATAATAAAATTAGTATCTAAAAAATATAGGTATAGATATATATTATACAAGGTAGAGATCGATAAAGAATAAGTTTTTTTGACTTGTAATTTCAAATAAATATTTCTGAAAGGTGGCTGTAGAATAACGCACTTACAATTATGAATGTTTTTGGTACCGTATCTAGATCGCTACCCATCACGTCTACTAGTTTCACCAGCAAATACAATTTGACCCTGCGTGATATGAACGTTCACTGATACCTTCACTGCGATTTCCTTTTTTCCAATCTAATAACATTAACACACTATTGACCTTAAAAGCAACACAAATGTAACCAGCATAATGTACAACTGGCCTACTTACTGCAGACATTAGCAAAATTCCGATATTATTATGTATCAAAATATTACTCAGACTACTAAATGTTTTGTTCTTTGTGTCGGTGACCTCTCAAAGGTACGTCTTATGTTTATTTACTTTGATGAGGTAATACGAATGGAGCTGAACCAAGCCAAACGTAAATGCGTACTCGTTTTCCAAGTAATTATTTTATCTTTACGTACTCCACTCCTGTCTAATGTGTTGATTAAATTCAAATTACTTGACGATTTTCCAAGGAAAATTTTCGTGCGAAATGTGCAATTATTTATTCTTATCAATAATGTTGCTTTCTATGGCGAAAATGAATTGACTAGTTTGTCAAGTGCCGTTGCCCTCGTCTCGTAAAATAAACAGTAAAAAACATAAAATGGCCTTTTTATACAAAGAATTTAATTTAAATATTAAGATGAGATGGGACGTTTGATGTGAAAAATAGTTTGTAATTGTGAGTATTCTGGTTTAAAATTGCAAAAAAAATAATATTTAAAACTTATAACACCTTAGTTAGGTAGGCATTACAAGTTTATTTAACAGACCCGTAAAACGTTACTTAAAGTTAAGACTTTCTCAATCAAACTGGTTGATAACTTGTTATTTCGTTATAATTATTTCGGCTGACGGTTCACGGTCGTTTGTTGCCAATATAATACATGGTATAATAGTAACTTACTTGTATAAGGAATATTTATACTTTCTTCAATACAATGTTACAACACCATGAAAGATTACAAAATAAGTGAAGGGATTGAAGTAGCAGTGGGCTGGTCACATCTAACGCAGAGCCGACAATCGCTGGAGTAAGCAGGAGTAAGGAGTCTTCTGCAGTGGATATCGACCACGTGTAAGCATAGGCAAACATAGTGTAGTATGCCCACCGTATCATCATTTCATTTCCCAGATCGTCGCTCTATTTGACAGGAAGGAGATGTAGCGAAGATCTGCGAAATACGGTTGGCAGCTACTGAATGGATGACTAGATAGCTGACTGGATCGGCTATACTAGCTAGAACTCTAGAAGTGAAGACTAACGCAAGCTGATTATGGTGACTATAATGAAAGTTTACAGTTCTATAAATATGTGATAACAACTTTTTCAATTAAAGTTTTAAAATTTTTGAAGATCTATCAAGCACTTGATGGTGCTGGAGGCGATTACTAAGAATAAGCTGGACTGCGCACCGCACCAAAGTATCCATACTAAAAGAGCTTCGTATCAAACAAAGACTTTCTTCGATTGTGCAAATAAGAACACTCACAATATTTGGCCACATTATCCGCAACGAAGACTCAATGGAGCGATTAGTGGTGCAAGGGAGAATAGAAGGGCAGCGTCCTCGTGGTCGGTCACCAATCAGATGGTCGGATGCTATAAAGACAGTAACATCCAGTTCAATCGTGGAGTGCGCGAGGAACGCCACTAATAGAAACAAGTGGAGAGCAATCGCAAGGGCAGCTACTAAGGACTTTCCATGATCACGACCACTCTGACAAGAGTGCACGATTAAGAAGAGAGATCAAGCACTTTGGAGCACCAGTTGCAGTGCAAAACTAACAAACTTCACAATTTGAATTCGTAATGAATAAAGAGCGTTTCTATGAAACTACTTAAGTAGATAATGTTCTTAAGATAGGTACATCGTTAATATTGAATGCAATATGTATTCACTTGGTGTTAGCACTTTTAGATAACATCAAGTTGTCCACTGTCTAAGCCAGGCTTTTTCCTCTCAGTAGCGTGTACGGAAGGTAGACATGGTTACCTTATTCAAAAGCAAATACACTCTACTGACCTTATCTGTTTAGTATACGATACCAAGCAATTGACAACCTTATTACACTGTGTATCAATGTAATGAATTGAATTTCGGTTCCTAAGGGGAGGGGACTGTTAATTGTTTATGGAGAGCACGCCATTTCCTTGACCCAAGTAGAGGCGGATCAACAGTTTGCAATAATCAACATAAGTCCTAGAAACTGACAGAAAGAAAAATGCTTAAAATACATCAGCACGGAGAGTGCAACGACCTAAAAAATATGTAATTAAGTAAGCACAGTGAGGTTAAAATAAATAGTTTATTTGCAGCAAGTGCTTCGACCCCTGCGATTCATATGACACATTTATGCTGAATTTTGATAAATAACTTACCGCTTTGTTTGTCTAGGTGGCTTTACAATGACTAATATAATTTTTCTTACATAATGTTATTGTGTAGCTGTCTTTTGTAGGCTTTTAAAACCTATTTTAATGCGATGATATCATATAGGTTCCTATTTAAAATTCAGGAAGGCGCAAACTGCGCTGTCAATCGTCTGATTGTTACAAAAAGCATTTTTTGTCATCTACCGGTGTGACTAACCAGTAAATGTTCAGCTAAAACTTGTTTGACGCAAATTAAAAGATACCAGATATAAAACGTTGAGCACAATTTGTACGTCACTTACATTTAAATAACATTTAGAACAAAAACGTTAATAAATGCGGAGGATATGTACCTACTTATGTATTTCGATAGTGCTCTTTACTACTCCGCCTACTCTGATATAAGGTCTAAGATATTAATTAAATCAAAAAGTGTTATGTTGATCGAGTAATCTTCATTGATTAATCGATTAGGTACACCGACGGCTTCAGAGCTAGACTAAACGCCATTAACTCCATTAAGAGACAAAGAATTCATGGGACAGTTCTTCAAACATTCTGACGTCATCGAAAATAGAATCACCCAATTTTAATTACGCAGGCATAATGCAGTTCCAGTTTGGACTGAGCTTCATGCATGATCTACGGGGACCAAATGTCTACTCTAAATAAAAGACTAAGACGCGGCGGCGTAGGCGCTTCGTAGACGCCGTGTCTACGAGATTGCTACGCCTAGGCTACGCGCTACGCTATAGAAGCAGCTTAGACGTAACGTAACCGCCGCCGTGCGTTGAGTATGCGTGACTTTATCGTTTACGCTTTCACGGTACGTAAACTCCTCAACAAAACTTTAAACAAAACATGTTTTACGCATAATATAACTGTAGTGCTCCTCGAAGACTTTGTGAAAGGTATTTAGGGATCTATAACTACTTATCCTTTCAGCTGTAGGTTTAATTTTGTACGAATATTATCTAGATGAGTTAATTGATTTCCAAAACATGAACTAGTAGGATCCCGAAACGCGGACAAACGTGTTCAGCTTATTATCAGACAGTCGCTAAACGAACAGGAAATTGCATTAAAATATGAATAATTTCTATAACTGGTATAGTTGAGTGACCAGATGTGCGTATTTTCGTCATGCTCTAAATTTCTGATTGAGGTCAATACCGGTTCCGACGGTTATGTGCTTTATCGAGTGAACTACCTACGTATGTAACCATGTTAAGACGAATTAAATATTCACAACAAGTTCTATATAAAAAATAATTAATTAGTATTATGGCTGCGCTGCTTAGACTTGGCACAGTGACACAGCAATGCTTTCTTTTTTATTACTAGGTTTTGTTTGCGCGGATCAAAAAGTAGCGTGTCATTCCTTGGGCTTTAGATGGGCTTTAGTTTACTTACGTATCAAATTTCGTCAAAATTGTTTCAATCGTTTAGACGTAAAATTGTAGCCAGATTTATACGAAATAGTAAAGGATTTATAACATCTGCGGAAAACATCAGCAGCCGGTCTAGCAGAGATAAATGAGATTATAAGTAATTTTAAATATTTAGATGAGTACTTAGTTGTTATTATAAACAGCTGTGAAGGATAGCAATGTTATTTAAAATTCTATTGTGTGTGGTTCACAAGAAAAGGCAATGATGTCATTGTTGAACTAAGTATTCTTATTTTTGTGAACTGTCTTCTGTCTAAGACGTTTCAAAAATATTTTTACACACTCATGCATACAATTGGTAAGAAAACTATGAGTGGAGCATTGTTTTCTTTGGCAATGCGATCGTAGCTATTTAAATATTGGCTTTTAACAATAACGTTTTATTACGATATTTATAGGCTGGTTTAATAGCTTAGTCGCCGTAGCTTTTAAGGCTTAACCTTTCGTATAAAGTTCAATTCATTAATAAATAATATACCGATATAGTCTGTGGCTGCGTGCTGGCAGTTCGATTGCGCACGGCATATTCGTATGATCTACATTCTACGTGTTTTTGTTCCGAGTTTGTTTATGAGGTTATATATTATATTTGTAAATACACCTGTAATAGTTGATGAGAAATTTGTAGTGTTAAGAAAAAAAAAACATTGTCTTTCTGAGTTTTTCAAAAAAAAAAGGTAACATTTTTGGGTAACTTGTTTCTCCACACATAATTTTGAAGTCGACCAAAACTTCGTTAAAATTATAATGGTTTCTGTTTTGTTGGTGTATTTACATCTACATATTAGGTACTTGAACTTATTCAATAGTTTAATACCATAAAAAACGTTAAGATCCTTATACAAACTCAAGCAAGCCGACTAATCTATCAACAATGTTTGAACAGCGCGATAAAAACTGTGGTTTACTTGGTGACTAACAGATAAATAGCATATAAGTCTCTACTTGCTAAGTACGACTTATATGTGATGTTATTTAGAATTTTAAGTAAGTACTACTTACTTAAAATTCTAAAGCTAGCCGTATTTTGTCTGACACCTACACGGCTTTCGTGTTGGTCACCTAAATGCAAATGTTCTCCATTTATGCACTCGGTAAGTCAGCACACGAAAAGTAGAACAACTTCTTTACTTGTCATTTGTGTAGGAGTGCGTAATGGGAAATGTCCTTTACGATGAGTATGTCTATTTGCTACGGATTCGGAAAAAAAAGTTTCGTAGTTTAAGTTTAAGTGGGATGAAACGATTGAATTGTCCTAGTTGGAGATTTTTGTTTAGTATGCTCGTTTTATTGATCAATTAGCTTGTGTATGCGAATTTGTCTACATGTATTTTTTGCCTAAAGCATTCTGGTATAAAGCAGCTTTCTACCAGTGAAAAAATATTGCAATTGGACAGGATTTTATGAAAACGGGGACTCCAGTTAATCGTACTTTAACGGAAATCACTCAAAGTTAGATAAAGTTATGAATAAACGGCATAAATAGCAACAAACAATTACTCGAATTATTCCCACTCGTCGCTAATCTTTTCCGGTTCATATTAAACATGTAATTATAGCAATAATGTTGTTAGTTACAGTAGGATTTAATAATTATAAGCAATTTAGTGTTTATTGTATTTTAATTAATATAATCTTTGTTACAGGTAATGTGTTCATTAAGTTATTGAATTAATTGGGTACGTATTATTTTAATGAAGTGAAGCAAAACCTTCAGTTTGGGTTTCATGTTGTACTTCAGATCGACCTCGTTATGAAAAGGCTCTTTTACTAATTAGAGGAAGGAAGTAACAAGGTAGCAGAAAGTAATTTAATAATATTCCATTTATGTTACGTATTGAGATAATCTATAAATATTAATACCAGCCTGTTACTGTCCTACTGCAGGGCAAAGGCCTCTTCTCATACAAAGAAGGGCACGAGCATTGATCACTACGTTAAATTTACTCAAGGCAGATTGGCAATTTTAGACTTTTATTCATTACAAGTGCAGGTTTACGATGTTTTCCTTCACCGATGTCTATGTTGTCCAAGATAAACTTTAGAAAGTTATGAATTAAAAAAAAAACACATTAATCAGAGGTGTCTAGACTAGTATGTAAAATAAAGCAAAAGAGATTTTTTGAAACGCGTTAATAATCTCTGGTGCATTACTTGTCAGATTTGAAATTTCTTTCTGTAAATGATAGCCAGATTTATGTATGAGGAACAATATATAGGCTATAAAAGCGAACCAGAGACGCTGGTGTAAATTCTTACAAACTGATTTCCTGATGTGAAAAGAAATACTCAATACTATATTTATTTTGTGAAGACAATAAGGAACCAGCTTTCTTTACTCCACGAGTCACGACGATTTTCATTGTTGTTTGTAGAAAAGACATATTTTTCATTTACCAGAAACATGCTAATACGCCAAAATAAGAAACAACTGGAATCAACCCTGAAATCGCAAAAATAATGTTCAGTTAAGTCATAAAGGTTCATGTTACTCTAAAAAATGTTAGCGCCGTTTTTTTTCTGTAACTTCAGAGTTGGTTTTATATACTAAAAGTTGCAGTGCAATTAACCTCTTTTCTACTCACTAAACAAAAAATAGGGTTATGTATACACAGTGTATGTTACTCATTATAACAGTTTTCTCTTTACATTAGCAATAATTTAGCAAATAAACAGTTAATTATGTGTTACGTTATGTAAAACAAAAGTGATGCGGGCACTCGTATAATCCGAATTGATTGGTAAAACGGAATGATGCTAATGCTTTACGAGTTATGCGACTAACTTTCTTTTCCACGTGTTGAGGATACATAATATTCAGTTGTTGCGAAATCTTGGCAAACTGATAATGTACGTTATTTGTTGTGGCCCATATTCTGTAAGCAACACATGTTTGCTTTGAAAGATATCAATAGTAACGTCACAAATTTCGGCGTCATGGAAAAATTGGTGTCTATTTAGTTTAACTCTTTGCCTAATTAAAGCTTGAGTTAGAAGTCTCAATGATGTTAATCAAAAGCAAATATGTATAAGTAAGATTTATAAATAGTCTCGAGTATCGAACTGTGTACATAAGTCTTATCTAACTGACAAGTAAACATAGACAATCACTTCAAGTCTGCCCTTTCATAATGTACAAAAGTTCAATAAGTAGGTATCCGCTTAAAAAATTAAGAAAGTAGATTTTATTGAAACTGTTTCACAAACAGGCTCACTTTAAAAAAAAATCAAGTATAACAAAACATTTCCTTATACAGTAACATTGGTAATGGATACTCTAAAAGTGGACAACTGTCCTTGAATGCAAGAGCAATGAGGCAACAGCTTTATAACAGAGATCAATGGCCACATACTATCTCGGACAAATGCAAATCAATTACGCGAATCCGATCAACGATGCTCGTCTACACACGAACTGCCTACCGTACAATATATACATAATTATGTGCATGTTGATACCGTTGCTTTTATTGACATGCTCTTGTATTGTACGGGTATTAATAGGTTTACGATCCTGCGGTCACAGCGCGCTCTCCTCTATAAACGTTCCTGATTGATGCATCTCGACAGATTTATGTTATCAAACGTTTCGGAACTTTCCTCAACAAATGAACTGTTGTTCTCAAAACTTTTCCAAGTAGTAAAGTTTTTTCTTTACAACTGTTGGAAAGTTTGCCGAAACGATTAATGTTAATGTGTGTCTGAATCTAAATTATGCTTGGCGAACGTTATGCGTCAAGAATCAAGATAACCAGGTTATGCAATGCTAATTAAACCTGCAAGATGCAAATGAAATCATATTGGCAAGACCGTTTGATTCTTGGAATCGTCTTCTTTTTCTGATTATCGAATCAGGTTATAATCAGACGAATATCTCTTAATTCTCAAACATAATAATATGGTTTTCGTCAGTGATACGATTGAAGCCGGATCGGAGTCGTCAATCATTTTCAAGCCCCTGAAGGTCGGACAATAAGATGAATATCATAGATATCTGGACCCGTAAGTATAGTGCTCTCTAAAGGGATTGAAATTCGTTCTGTAATCAAAGCTGTAGAGTCACTTAATGACTATGTATGGCAAAGTTGCACAACTTTAGTCGGCAACAGCGGCGAATATACATATCTGCGCTTTGGTAATTTATCCATAAGCATCTAAAATAAATCAATATCATTAACAACTATCACATTAACGTTTATGAAATGGTCTTAATGTTTTGTAATGATAAGTTATGACCAGGTTCGAAGGACACCGACATTTTCATAAATTATTAGCACTGCCAGTAAAAGTTGGTATTTGCAAGGCAAGCGTGATATTTGTTGGGCCTATGGCATCAGATTGATATGCATTTCACACGAATTAAAATGTAATAATGTCCGCGGGACATTCGTTCTCGTAGTAATAGTGCTAAACAGAGCTAATGTATGTATTTCTGACAAGCAAGTTAGCAAGCACCCACTTTTACTGTGGTCATGACTGTGGTTGTAATGTGGCGATTAACTTCTCTAAAACGATTGTGAGAAAGTGTCAATTCATATGTTTAGCTAGGTTTAAGTGTCTTTTCAGTTGTACTAGTTGCAACTGCAGATACTGCATCAGAACTTGTTCCAAACTAAACAAACATGAAATAAATCATTATCACATTCAAGGTGAAATGCTTAAAGAAAACAAGTTATTATTATGTGACCCACATCTTAATATCGTTAGCTGTCATTCATCCAACATGAAGCCACTCTCACCTGGTCTCCATTAAGTAGAATACGAAACGAATCAATTCACATCACTGACAATAACTATACTTAAATACGAATAAACTGGGCCGAACAAAAATTCCAGACATGCAAAAACTATGCGTGTCATCCAACGATTATCCTAAAATTCTTAATGCGAATTCGAAAATCGAATAACCCTCTCAAGCGATGCATGATTCGGAATATATCCGGCACGTTATCGATGGTATTCGGTTTTTTTTGAACACCGAAAGTGATTGTGCAACGAGGAAGCAGTTGGAAGCATGTGTCGAAGATAACTAGCATTTACGTGATAGGTACGTCGATGTACACGCGAGCCTACTGTTGCATGTGATAGGTTAACATCACGGTACTTCTAAAGTTCTAACAGAAAAAGAACTGATAGTATGTTATTACAATCATATTTTTGCATTTCGAGGCCTCGTTTAGTGGTCGCATGCAAGACTAACAAGCGCTATTTTCCCCACATTTCTTTTCCGCGTGGAAATTGTTTTATCGCGATCGCCATCTATTTAGCCAGTTTTGGATAAAATTCTCGATCGGAAAATATTACTAGGTTCCCCTTTAAGATTATGTTGACAGTTGGTGATGTAACTACCCCAGGTCTTGGAAAACATGTAAAGAAGAAGAGGAATTACATCAGCGTTAGGCACTGTTATATATCCTGCAAATCTTACTGGTCTTTGTTATGCCCATTAATCCATTAATAACATTTATATTAGACCACATGCATTCTACAATGCTCTCTCATACTCTTTATGTTCAAATTCTTAAGAACTGGGGACAATCTCAAAAAAATCAGTTCAATTAACAAAACTAGGTTTTGTTTAGGTCAAGTTCGCGTTATTGGAGAATTTGCCACGTTTATTAAAAATTCTTTCTCGTATTGATAAACTTTGGCATTCCAACGTGTGGGTAAGATATTCTTATCTCATGCATGTGTACTACGTTTGTGCGAATGTATGTGAAATTATAATAACTTCACTTTGTTTATTTTGGTATGTTATTATCATCAAGCTCCTTTTGCAGGCGTCGTGAATGGAATGCCAATGATATCAACACAAGGCGCATTGATATCGGATGGAGGCACGCACAATAATAATGTATTGAGTTTCGCTACATTGCATGCGTTTTAAATATTTTATGAGGTGGTCAACATTGTAAGTTGTTTCTCTTTGCACTCTATAGAGCTAGATGATGATATATGTATAGATAAGGGTCGTCCCTATTAGGGCCGTATTGTGGGCTAGCTCGCGAAGTAAGTACAGCCATTTGTCAGGCTTGGTTTAAATCATTGCCTTTCGCGATGCACATAATCGGTGTCATTCCAATTTTTCTTCTGGAGAAGCTTCCGTGGGTAGAAACAATAGACTTTCATAAAAAAAAAAACAGAATTACCCTGGAAATATTTAGTGTACTTTTGAATAGATTTGGTTTGTATTTCTGATTGCATTTTTGCATACCACATTACTTTTCTTTTTCCTTACATAACTAAAAATCACAATCCATTCATTGTTACGAACGTTTTATTACGTTTTTCACCTTGAAAAAAGTTTTAAACGAAATCTTTTGTCAAGTTCGCTAATTTGCTTGAATCAAGACTATTGTTCTTTATGAATAAATGTGGGAACTGATAGCGATCGAGTTCCTTGCTGATAAACACAATTGCATAGCAGAGAGAGTATTTCATATCTCACTGGTAATTCATTATTCACCTTCAGATAGGCTCTGAGAGGATTTATATGACATTAGGTTTCTAATATTCGGTTAAGTGAGAGTCGCACGCGCACACTACGAAATCAGAAAACATTAATGAGTATTTTTTCTTTGTTAGTGAATTTTAATTCGTGTCTTAGTTTTATGTTACTAATTTTATACTCTCTATCTATAACATACATATTGTGAAGAGGTTAGCTATGTGTGCACCAAAGATACAGCTCTGTTACAGAGTGACAGATGGACTCATGACTAACAATAGGGCTCCTTTTATCCATTTCTGATCCTTTGGGTACAAAACCCGTAAAAGAGAAAAAATATTTGAACGATCGAAACTTCCTCAGCTCGGTAGACTTAAAAATAAACAGTGTCCCACATAAACCATCCTACTGCAAAACCAATAAAGAACAAAACACATTTAAAACTGAAAATATTGTAGAATTCACTTCGCATTTGTCACTGGTTGTTTAACAAGCGTCGAGTTACTCAACTCACCATTCAGACGAACTCAAGGCGAGATTATGCTTTGCATTTTTTATTAGCACTGCCTTGCCCTGAAATGCTTTGTGACGTGCCTCGATGCGATATGACTTTCTATAGATTCATTGAACAATAGATTGTTGTCATTAAAATGGATCCATGTTTGATCGGTACGATGCGCTTACGCCTACTCGTGTGCAATCGTGGATATCCCCGCTCGTATATCTTTTATCCATATCCCATAACAAGGATGTTGGTTTCCTTTTTCATATCATAAATCGCAATATGCTCATAAAAAAGTCAGTCCATTTGTATCTAACATTTCGTAAGAGCTAACCTCGATCCGGCAGTGCCATTTGCTACCTTTTATTCTAGGTATCTAGTGATCTATAAGATGGAGAGCTAACTTTAGATTTGACTAAATCGAGCAAAATACATGACAAATAAACGTTTTGTTTGTAGTGAAAACAATTATCATAAGTGGTTATTTAATCTTATTTATTTAGTCTCACTTGAGGAAAAAAAAAGGGAAAGAGACAATTAATAGTACATTATGATACAAGAGCGCTGTGTTGGTCATTACATACGAGGCGATATTTGTGCGCGAGCCGCAGGCGAGCGCAACAAGAAAGCCGAGTACGTAATGACAATAGCGCGCGAGTATCATACGACGTTTTTCAACACACTAGTGAGTAAAAAAAACACATTTTCTGAAAATGACTGCGCTTTTTCACTGCATGAAACTATCGTACGCATCCTTTGACTTAGGCGGCAACAAATTACTACTCGCGTTTTACGCCTCCATAATTATTTTCCGACGGAGTTAAAAATACAGTTTCTTCTTTACTCGACATATTTAAATACTTATATAATCAATTTGGAATATCATCAATTAGATAAACAATAAAAATGTAGAATGCCGCGCAACGCGTTACTTTTTTTTTCGCGCTCTGCCAATACCCGGGCATGACCACAGATAATAAGTATACTAAACTCTCAATCAATACAGACAAAATTCAAAACTAAATGTATTTTAGCTTTAAAAAATCGGGTTTGGGTGAATTTTTAACAATTTGTTTTAGTTATAGTTATTTATTATTGTTTTATTTAAATTCCTTTGTTATTTTAATATTTAAGTAACCAGTAAGTAATAGGCTGTTTGGCAGTGTCATAGAGTCGTGTTAAAAAAAAAAAGATGTTGCGTAGCAACGAAACGTTTTAAAAAAAAATGTGTATTAAGCGACAAATTTAAGAATGCGTACTGGACATACTTTTACTTTGAAATCTTGAATAAATTAGAATTGGTCGTGTTAAGATTACCGCACGCGTGCGATAATGTAAAGTGAAACGCACGCGTGCGTAATATACTCAATAACGGGTCTAAATGCAAGGTAATAAGACCCACTTTACGAGCAAGTGTGTTGAAAAATGATTAAATAATTATTTGGTAATAGTTTTTTTGTATCTGCTTCTATGGAAGTTTCGCATTCCGATAAAGTAATCCTGTTTGGTTGCGTAACTAAGTGCTAAGCACAATTTTAAGTAAAGCAAGAGATAAGCTCCATCTAGAACATACCAAGACTTGCATACTTGTTCTAAATTAACATCCTGCGCCTGCGACGCAATCGTTTACGAGTTTCAAGAACGACAACATGACCGTGTCGTAATAATAATAATGTTCACGTAGAATGTTTCACATTATACTTTATATTTACATCGTGTTTAAACACAAGTTACACAGGAGCTTATGATTTTGCGCTACTGTTCCTAGTAGAGGAATGATTTTCCCACTGCCATCAGATATCTAAGTAACATTTTACACGTTCATTACACAGCGACTCTATGAGATAATTGGCCATTGTTACTCCGTGTTGTATAATAATAAGCTGTAATAATATAGCTCTACTATAAATATACACCTTACAAAGATTACGTCACAAATTGCTTGTTAATGAAGCTCCCTTAATCGGCTCAGCGTTCGTGTTCAGAGAAACCTCAAAGGCGAAAGGGACGGATTGAGGATAAGCGGGGAATTGGGATAATGCGTTAAACGCGTCATTTTATTTATGTAACCTGAGGAAATTAGAACAAATTTATGAATGCTGAATTACTGAACACATTTATTATCGCTGCATTTGTCGGGAAGTAATTAATCCAATCGTTAAAGTGCGAATTAACTGACATTCAAACTAAAGTGGATAACGTTTATGAAGAATGACATTAATACAGGTTTGTAGCACTTCCTTTTGTTGAAATTGTTGATCAGGAAGTGTGCCAAACGAACAAAAATAATTAAATGATATCTGGTAACTTCGTGTGGGTTTTATCTTGCACGCTCTGTGCATTATGTGCCTCTGACGTCATTCGCATGTATTGTTCAGTAGAATAAGATGAATAAGACGTATGTATGCAGACATGTAACTCTAGAACTAGGTATTGTGTCCTTCATTCAGCATTCTAATAGTTACCTGTGTAGGTATTGTGTTGCTGTGAAAGGTAGACACCTTTACTGACTAGTATTTTAAAGTAATAAATAATATTACACCCAAGTTATGTAAGTAATACCTAAGTAAGCTTAATACTTAAGTTAAATTAAGTTTGTTCTTTAACGTTAGCACGTAGCAGTTTGTTAATGACCACATGCACAAATTGTAGAGAGAAAGTGAAAGAATAGTTTTGTAAACTAAGGACCGAGTTTTCAATCGCCAGATAACTTTTATCTAAAGAGTATTTTTGACGTTTTGACAGATTTTGTATAGAAAATATGTCAAACAGTCATATTTATCCCTCAGATAGAAGTTAACTGATGATTGAAAAATCAGCCCTAAACAAAAAGAATCGGGAGACGCTTACACTCAACACACACTACACGTGATAAGTATTTCTAGAAGATGAGGAAATTTAGCAAAAAAATCTCTACAAAATTCTAATCAACTTGACTTGTTGTCAACATGTAAAAAATGTCATAAAAACTCAATAAACAAAAATATTCGTTATTTATTTAAATAACCTCGTGTCATTGGTCCGTTTTCGGAATTCGCCGGTTCGATACACTATGATAAGCTATTATTATCTAGAAACGACATTCGCAGAAACCGGTAAACTGGTTTTCGAACTGGGCCCTGCCCTGTGGAACAACATCTATCTAAACTGAGGCATCGCCGTCGACTGGCAACATTGGCAATCTCACACATTTACATACTGATGCATTTCAAGATGTTTGTGTAATTAAGTTGTTTTATAATGTCTCTCCTATGAAAACAGGTGCCCTTAATTTTAAATAATTATACCTTACGTAATTTAAGAATCTTCTTCTTCTTCCTGCCCTTATCCCATTTTACTTGGGGTCGGCGCTACATGTCTTTTTCTTTCATACCAAGTTGTCACCCGTCATGCTATCACTTATCCCTTTCTCCTTCATATCATTCTTCACACATTCCATCCATTTTTTCTTCGGTCTTCCTCTCCTCTTCCAACTCTCCCCCAACCCACTTCGTAATTAAATAATCTGATAATTTAATTTATCGTCAAGTTTATTTATTCGTACAGGAAAAAGGTTTCAACGTGTTAATTTGGAATGGTAAAAAAATTACAAGTGCAACCGTTAGTGTTTTAGTCTCACAATTTGGACACTTACGCATGATCATAACAAACCAAAACGGATATTACATCATTTCTTATTTGCTTGAAATTATTCAACATGAAGTTTATTTAACCGTACCTAAATCTTCATGGTCATTATACAGACTTATTGATGTAGGTTGTAGCATGACTGCGGTAGAAAAGTCTGTCTGGTCTGGAATTAGTTCTATGGTTTAAAATTAAGTGTTAATTATAATACTCTAAGAACGTGTTAGGTATGTGTTTATATTTGGACTAGCAAATTGCAGCTAAATATACAAGTATTATTTAATAATATAATATCATTGCTTGGAAACGTATATTTTGCACTGGGCAACACTGACATGTATAAAGTACACGGGATGACAGAGAGTAGCAATTGCAAGGAGTTTCTTAGAAGTGTGAAGGTACTATGACCGTATTATTAAAGGAAAAATTGTCGGCTTGTTTGAAAGCTGGCTGCTAGGATCAATTTATATCCGTCAAGGAGCAGATTAACTATTCACCGTAGTGCTTCACGAAGGCCTGCTACATGTAATTAACATGTTAGGAAACTACGTAGCTATTACACATTATTTATGAGAGTCTCGTACCTAGAAAACTACAAGGTTTCAAAAAGTTTATTGACAGTTTCAAAATCCTGAAAAAAAATTGGATTTTAAAATAATTATTGAAAGATTTATTAGCAATGAATAAATTTTAGGAATGTAAAAAGTCAGTAAACTTTTCTTTGAGAGCTTTAATTTGTGTTTAAAAATATTATGTTTATGTCAAAAGCGTTTGATCAACATATTTACGATGTACTTTGCATAAAATTTGCTTACACTCGATATAACGAAAAAACAAAAATAGACTTAGGTCATTTCCTTTTGAGATTTACATGAGGCGGGTAGAAGAAGGTGTTAATTACTATAACTATGAAGTTCCATAATAGAGTGGAGAGTGAGAGTGACTATGCTATACCTACTGAGTGATTGCAAGGAGTTCACTTCTTATCATGGCTTAATCGCTATAAATAGGATGAGGCAATTAAAATATTCTCTAACATAGGTCCTTCAACAGTAGATCCTAACTTACACGTTTATGCTTAAAATGTTAAAATTATTCTTATGAAATCAGAGATTGGATTTGAACTTGGGAGACTGACACAAACGACAAACCTCATTTCAACTAGCTTTTATTCGGTCTCTTAAAGTAAACCAACAGTCTCTCGAAAGTAGTCGAAGGCAAAAGCTAATAATTCTATAATTGCATTAAGGTTTAATACTTATATTTTCTCTTTGCTTTTATCGAGGTAACTTACACACCATTATGGAGTTTCTCACTTCTAATAAGCTTATAAAGCTAGACATTAAAGCAAAAACTGGTACCTATACCTGTCATGGCGGAGCGCTTACGTCATTAAATATTTTTTAACAACCTCAACCTGTTATAAGTAAAAACAAAAGGATATTAAAAACAGAATTTAGTATTTTTTTAACCTCTATGAATGTATCTTAGCGTGATGAGAAACAAAGGTAGGTTTAACTGTCCAAGTAAAGATAGAGATCTTTTTTAATTAAAATGTCTAAGACCAAGTTACGATAAAGGTGTCGCTGACTTAGAAAACTAAAGGTCAGAAGATTCGGTGTTGGATTATGAAATAATACGTACAAGCATTTCCGTATCAATTAGGTAATTGTCGCGCTCTTTAAGTGGTTAAAGAGTGCTTCTTCCATGTAGGTATTTCTTCCGTCTACGTCTTTTGGATTAGTAGATTGGCTAATCCGTTTTAAATAACAAATAACCGATATGGAATTCACTAATTGGATATTTACTTTTTACACTTATTTTGTACACCGGTAAAGGTAGAGGTGGTTATGATTCATTTGTTTATTTTACCTACTTCTTTAGACATAAATGATGTAATAAATGACAGTCTAAATAATTATTTATTATATTTATATTACATTTAAAATACTATGAAAATTCAGTTAGTAGTTCTTCCGTAAAACAGTAATAAATAACATCAACACACTAACTTTTGCATATTAGTACAAGGATAGTTATAGGTTATACGGTATTGTAAACTGTATTACCAACTATGTAGGATACATAGTAAAGTTGGTAATATAATTCGCGGTAAAAACGCCACGTCATCTAAGCCAAAGCAGAACAGGGGGCCAATTCTCGATTTTCGCCATTTATCTCGAGTTCGAGATTGTAAGTCTATCTCTATGTCTATCAAAAATATCTCTATCTCTACCAAAAAACGTCGAATTGAGCAGAATTCCGTATTCTCAGTCAAAATAGAAATAAATGTCACGAAAATGTCGAGTCGAGTGAAGATAATGTTACCATTATGAAGAAACGCACGTTCCGTTTTAGGTAGCTAAGTAAAAGTAGCATAAGTGAATGAATGATTTTGTTTTAGAATGCTGAATATACGAATATTTAAGTATAAAACGAAACGTTTAGTGTAAAAATAATCAGTTTGACAGTTGACTGTCTGTCAGTGACATTATTCAAGTGTTAGGTAGGAAGTAAATGATAAAGTTCTTTATTTTAAAATAAAAATAGCTAAGTCATACAAAAAATCAATTATAATAAAATCGGTTACGATAATTGTGCACTCAACAAATACGTAATTTAGGTATTTTAGGGTGTGCAAGATAGAAATTCTAATAAACAAATAAACTCGTCCATATTTCAGTGGTTTCAAGTCTAATCGTGGTCGTCGTTTCAAGAAAACACAATGCACAAATCAAAAAGTATACATCGAATTTCCAGTAGGTATGAGATGCCAAGCCGTATTTTATTAAAACATAAGGAAATAAAAACACAGTGTACAATCCAAAACTCAACGAATTCACTCAGAAATGACGTATCTCTACAATCGACATGACATCTCTACTGCTCAGGAGCACTCGACATGAACTCTAACGTTAGCCTTCGACAAATGTCGAACTCGACATCCTCAGAATAGCAACTTTTAAAATTTGACGAAAAAATGACGTCATTCGAATTTTTTGTCGAATTCGACATCATCTCTAAAACCGAGAATTGGCCCCCAGGATTTCAACTCATCTCTACCAAAACATTTCGAATTGTCGATTACAAGAGTTCACATGGGTAATCCGTGAATTAATATTGTTGGCCAACAACAACAGCCATATCTAATGTGACATTAGTAGATTTTATACGTAACCAAATACCAAATGACCGATCACGGAACACGAACATAGGGCACTTGTTTACGAAACGAACATTACTCAATATTGTTATAAACTGATAATATTACTTCGGTATTGAGCAATGGAATTCTTTGATTGTTAACTTGGGTTCTGTTTTCTGTACCTACCAAAGGGAGCCAAACAAAAATTGATGTTTGTGTTGACTTGACTGGGACTGTAAATTACTTGGACCGCATTCACGGTTGAAAGATACATTTTACAAAAAGAAAACGACCTTTTAAAATATCTATTGTTCAGTTGGAAACAAAACAGTCGTACGAAAAAATAGACATGCAATTATTTTATTAAGATTTTCCCTTGGGAAGCTAATGTGAGTCGCTAGAATAAATCAATATTAACGAATAAATAAAATGAATTTAAAAGCCAGAAACATTTTTGTCAGATGTTTTGCTCAATTTTAATATAACACATCACACGCACACTAGACACACATAATACCACACAACTTCTAGCCTCACTCCACACTGCCCTCCGATATATCAACACATTTCCTTTTCTTTTTATCAAATTAAAATTTGTTTTTTAGCATTTGTTAATTTGTTAAAATATTGATGTGAGCAAAGCCAGAAGCAGAATCTCTTGTAATGTCGTATTGCATTTAGTTAAGGTATATCTGTTGTATCCGAGGTGCCCAAGATTCAGGCCTAGCCTACTAGTAGTTTGGGACCAACGAAAATATCTAAACATGTAACAGCATATTGGTAAATCGGTCATTCTCCGATTCGGCGTTATTTGCCTAATTACCGTAACCATTTTTATTTTTCACTGATTTACCTTAAACTCATTAAAATATGAAACTAGTAAAAAATACGAATTCAATAATAAATGAGGCATGTTTTAATTACTGGTAGTTTTTTAGTTATTGAGACTTAAAAAAATTATGAGTACGGTAATTAGAAAAGTTTAATATCTTATGCCACGGTAATTAGAAAACACTGTCAATTTTAAGTAAAATGTGATATAATATAATAAAAATAACACACATTAATAATTTGTATACATCTATTTATATAAAGTGAATCCCTATTTCCCTTTATCATCTTTGGACCGATTTCACTAATTCTTTGTTGTGCTTGTTATTGTTTGGAGAAGGTTCTTATGGAAAAAAAAATTGTAAATTAAAAGGGTACTTTAGAGTAGTGTAGGTTAGCGTAGAGTAGGGTAGAGTGGGATATAGTAGGGTAGGCTAGAGCAGGCTAGAGTGGGATATAGTAGGGTAGGCTAGAGTAGGGTATAGTAGGAGTGAAGCCGCGGGTTCATTTTCGCGTTTTTTTTCATACAGATTATTTACATTTTTAAATATTGATATAAAAAACAAAAACATGTGAGAATATAAAAAACAGTAGCCCAACGGCATCGGGAACAAGGTCCCAGCTACCGGTGATCAGGGCTTCAGAAAGAAGAACTTCCTAACGATGCGAGCCGTGTCCAAAAGCTTCTGAATGAAGCCCTAGATCCAGCCATCTGACGAGAGCCTCGACCTTAAGTGTTGGTCGAGACTCTTGGCTATTAAACCATTGGCAGAAACAACTATCGGCACATGACCGTTGAGTTCACATTCAACATGTCAACAATCTCGCGAGCCAAGTCGATACACACATCGATCTCGAGTCGATCTGATATTCTATGATAAATGATATTTTACTTAATTTTTACCCGACTGCGCGACGCAAAGGGTAATGTGTTTATCAGTCTATTTATTATCTTTCTCGGTCTTCACAAGGTTCTTGTCACGCGGGACCGTTACGTCAACGATCATTGCGCGCCGCTCTAATCGATCCACCACCACTATATCAGGCTTGTTTGCTACAACAGTCCTTTCAGTGATGATGTATCGACCCCAGTACAATGTGACATTGCCATCTTCAGATTCTACGAGGCCGTATCTCAGAGCAAGTTGCTGATTGATAATCCTGGCTACTAGGTTGTGCCCATTCAAGTCCTCTTTGTTAGAAAGACGAGAATAATCAGAGATAGTGTGACGAATCGTTCTCCCGGCAGGTGACACGCCCGACATAAGTCAACCGTACCATCTTTCACAATAAATTCCCGATAAATCTTCGTCATGATAACCTCATCCATAATTGTACAGACAAAACCTTCGGTTTCCCAAAATAGGTCACCAAATTGTAGCTAGTAAACTGACACTAAAAAGTCTACATCGGGCCCATGCAAGGCCCGGGAAAACCGCCCGTGTAGCGCCTTACTCTACCATACTTCCTCACGATCCTTTGCCTCAAGCACTACAAGTTTGCGCCAGTTCTCTTTAGTTAAGGAGAGCGGAGTGAGGTTCTTGACCACAGTGACCACATCTCGGATTCTCGGTGCTGACGTGGGGAACCACGTCAGCTTTAAGGAAATATTCCCGGAGATACAACCTCCGGGTCTCGCGGTTGAGGAGAGACTTAGCATTAAGAAAGCCTCGTCCTCCACATATCCGCGGGATTATATATACATATATCCCGCGGATATGCCTCATCAACTCATCACTGATAATCGCGGGTGAAGCTCAAGCGCGCTTTGCATGTAGATTGACTTCTGTACCCATCTATTTTGAGGCTACAGTTAATAAATAAGAATTAATTTTTCATACAACGGTAATTATAAACATACGGTAATTAGTATACGGTAATTAGAAAACGATAGATTTTCTTAAAAATTTCGGTAACCAACAAAATATGTAAATACTAGCTTATTACAACGTACGGAGGCCAAAGTACTGCCTTGATTTACATGATCAACTTAGGTCTAACTTAAAAAATCAAATTTATATAATGTGAAACGGTAATTAGAAAAGTTTGTAACCAAGGTTACGGTAATTATATACAAGAGCGCTTTATTAGCGGTACACTAACGTTAGAGACGTGCAACTGCTGATGTTTCGCGGTACACATGGAGGAGACGAGACGCGTTCGGAAGTGGTGTGCCAAATACTGTTTTTTAGGGGTGTGCACTCGAGAACAGAATATGTCACGGTAATTATAACTTTCCATCGGACATCCGATAATTTAATGATAATTATTTATAGACTGGTTCTAGTGAGTCAATATTTTACTATGCGATACACGTTGTTTAGCACCATTTAAAATGTTGAATAGATCAAAGTAAACCTGTAAGTCATAAAAATTACAAGTAAGTTTTAACATTAAGACAGTGTGCGGACACGTTACGGTAATTAGAGAACAGAGGTTTTTGAACTTAGATTAAATTAATTTAGTCTTAAATACTTTAAACAGAGGCCTGTGTTTTTGTTTATGGCTAGATAAGGATGCTATCTATCATATAAAAAATATTGGATGATTGAATATGATAAAAGTACGGATTGTTCAAGCCCGGACACGTAAAATTTGCTTATCGGAGAATGGCCGAAATAAACGATTTGTATTTGTATTTGTACACCCCTTTCATTATGTTTATAATCAAAGATTACACCCGTCTCCCTTTTGACCGGTTATTTAAAAAGAAAAAATCTATTAAAACATAAACGCATTGCATTTCTCCTTCATCTGCGCCGTTATTGCAATCTTTCTTAATGCCTGTCGGAACTTTATGAAAAAGTTTAATTTCCTCTCCACCGGCTCGTGTTTTTTCAACCGAATTCAATCTTTGTTTTGCAAAACTTCTATTCTGCATTGTTCGCCTTTCATATTTTGTATTTCCATAATAATAATACATATCTTCATTCAATAGTGAATGATGATAGTTTTAACAATAACGTCTTTATGTCTTCCCAGTTTTGCTAAACATTGTGCAATTTTAGCTTTTACACAAAGGAGATAAAAATCAAATTAACTCGCCAATGTTTAAATATTCAGTTGATATGTATAGCTAATCATTATATCGTCTTTGATTTATGTATGTGTGTCATATTTCTATTGTTCTTTGATTTATTGTGTGTATTGGTAGATACTAACAGATGTATTTGTAACTACCTATTACAACATAGAAACAAACAATGAAATTCATTGAGTGTTCAATTTTAATAACGTCATCATTATCAATGATACCAATTTAATTAAATTATTAAACATTTCTACGATTACAAATTATGAAGGAAGTAGCTGATTGAGAATCAAGCAACAATAATTATCTGTAATTAATGAAATCAGCGTTTTATACACTTTTTCAAATAAGTGTAACAGTTTTTCTAGTATTAATTAGAAATACTATAGCAGATACTAATACAACACTTCCACTATATTATGATGTAAAGTTTTTGCTACAAATCAAACAGCATGAAAATCGGATAATTACACGTGAGAGTAACGTTAATGAATCCGTAATCTTAAACTCATACATACTCAGCTTGTTCCAACAATCAGACGTACCCAACTCAATGTACAATCTCAACGAGTTAATTAGAATAATAACGATGGAGCAATCATGCATAAAGTCGTTCCGTACGGATGATTCAGCCTCGGTCCCGTTTCCTAGTATAACAAAATACATAATACAACGTATTGGACACTCATCTGATTCGTCACTATTATTATAGGTATAACTTTGATTATTGACCTTTACAATACTTCTCTATTTGTCACACCCCGTCACAACAGTTCGTATAAAACTGTGAGGATTTACTTAACCGCAAGTTTATTAAATAACATTCAAGTATTGTTCAGGTCAAAAGATTTTATTGACCATATATTGTTAGTGCATAGATTACACAATGCCTCTAGGGCGTTCTCGGCAGGAATAAGCAGTCATTTAGATTGCTATATCGCAAGTTGCCCTTACGCCTACGGGTCAATGAAATACAATGCCGTATTTAGATAGTATCAGAAGGCGAAAGTGGGATGTGTTCTATGTTGCCAACGGGAGCGAACTGACGTGCAGGTAGTTGTTTATGATAACAGGATTATTATTGTTGAAGATATTGCTTAGAAAATGTAAGAAAATAACATTTAGAAGAAAGATGACAAAGGAAATGTAGGTCAAGCTATCAATACCCCAATGTACGAAATTAGCCATGAAGAAAATTAAGTCGTCTTAGTCAACACCGTCATTATAGGTCATGTTAATGTTATTCACTTCGCTGACGGACGTTTTGCAGCAGATGTTGAAAATACATAATAGATACAACGTAACCATTAACCAGGTCTGGTAAATAGAACAAAATCTGTTACTGAAATACATATTAGTGGAGCAGTAGTGTGACAGACGGATAAAGAGAGCGAAACAAGTCCGTTGCCAAATGTTGAGCATTCGGCGGTAGAAAGTGACCCGTCGTGACAAAGGTCGGAAGTGATTTCCAATAGTAACGACCCTTGACGAGTCGCTCACCGAAACTTTAGAAGTGGAGACATTTCGAATGGAGCGGTTTCTCTAATCTGTGTCGCATTTGTTAGTATGTTATGTAAGAATTCGGAACTTTGCACATATTCATAAACAACGCCTTTTTTGTTTGTGGGAGAGTCGACTCCAGCTGTGAAAAATTTAATAGTTACGAAGTGTTGAAGTGCTTTTCTTAACTATTTATCTGTTACCGATTTGAATCTTGTAAAGTTGTCATTAGTGTTTCAATTGGAGACAGAATAAATGAAGCTTCGTTGACTTACAATGTATCATTGTATTGCTTCGTTATGCTAGCGCTACTTATTTTTAGAGTAAGTAGCCCATGTCCTCCGGTCATATAGAACCAATGAGTGTAGGCCCTACGTACTATACCCGATTTCCATTTAGACCAGTTTGTAACTTAACACTGAAAATTAACCTAGCAGGCAGTATGTCATGAACAATTTAAACCTGTAACTCTTAGAAGTTTTTACGAATTCCATTAAACTGAATTCAATAAAAGAATTAGGTTAATCGTTTCTTTCATTTACAAAACCAATTGACGATTCTGAAATAAAACATCAATAGACCAACACCTCACAATCAAGTAATTGTATATCCGTATCGCACGTCGAAAGTCACGCTAATCTGTGTCAATGTGAATAAAAGTGAAAAGATATAAATATAAAATTTCTAAACGGTTGGAGCGTGTCGCGTTCACCATGTGTTTTAGTATTGATAATACGTAATTATAACATCGGCGACTGAAAAGTGTGTCAGCCCACGACCCGACGACATGTTTGTACGAATGTGTTTCTAGCGTCGCGCGATCTTCGAGAGAAATGCATCCTATATTTTATTTCTCCTCGTAAAAATAAACCGGTAGTTTTAGTTCTATTAATAGACTGTTTTTAATATTTTCTATAAGTATCTCGGCCCCCACGTGTGTAACAATTAGTGAACCTAAAACACTTGGAGGCCTCTCCGAGCCATCATGAAGGTTAATAATAGCTGCATTCATTAACTTTTGTTTCGGTTGTTAAAGCGTTATGCAATGGTAATTAATTAGAATCTTCTACCACTTCCTTACTAGTATCAATATAGCAGCCAAAATATAATACTTATAATATTCAAGAATGAGTTTAAAATAACGGATTAGTAAGTGCATAGTTATTTCCAATAATAACGCTATCTAATAAATCACCGATGTTTTAAAATAGTTGCGATCTGCTGTATGTTCTCTCACAATTATTGCAATTATTAACGTTTGTTTAAAGAATCCAAATTCGCACTTTTCTCGGCTTTTGATGTTAACGGTCTGCTGCCATGATATATGTTCCGTTGTATTACGTGAATGCGTGCAAACCGCGGTTGCGGTTTCTAAAATAATGAGAAAATATCAGCTTTATATAGGAACGACGGACAGTTGTGTTCGAAGTTCGGAATAACCAGACTATTTTATTTAGACACAGATCCTAATAATCGGATATAGGTGCCGATTCTCTTGTGCACAAACTAACGTAAATTTAAGTTAAATGCATCTTTCTCCTTTCGTTTAATAAAGAAAAGGACAGAAGATCAAATATTAGTTAAGCCCTGTCAAATTTAGACACTCCATAGATAATTTAGACCCAATTTAAAAACATGGCGTCTGAATATACGTCAATTGTCATCAGGCGCTGTCTAATTTGAAAGGATTAAACTAAAATGTATCTTCTGTCCTTTTCTTTAAGAAATGGAAAGAGAAAGATGCACTTAACTTAAATTTACGTTAGTTTGTGCACAAGAGAATCGGCACCATTGACTCTCGTTACAGCAACATTTTCAAGCTTTAATGAAAATTAATCATTCAGGAAACTGGTCCTTTTAACCCGTTTGTTTATAATATTGTTGAGTAATGTAAGAAAGGCACGTTCATTAGATGAACTGTGTTTAAATTGACAACTTTTTTATTTTATCCTACCAAAATTGACCTAAATATTGTAGGTACCTCCATTTAAAGCTTGCACGTGTTATTGCAAAAGCTACAAAGGCCAGAGTATCGATAAACTCCAAATATGTTCTCTTCCTTTCATAACTTCAAGTTAACAGATATTTCATTACTCAATTAATTACGTACTTAGTCATTCCTTGTAAAGTTTATCAGTTAAAATAAGTTTAAGATACTGGTAATGCATGGTCATAATAGAGCCAATGTGATGCAAATACGTCTTGTAATCAATATGTGTCAGGCTCACGCATAATTTTACCTTATTGACTTGATATTAGATACTTGACCTCATACTCTATGCGCAATTTCTACAAAATCTATCAAATATCGTTTATTCGCTTTCTAGTCTTAAATTCTAGGTAAACACATTTAAATAGGTATTAAATTACGTATTTTATTATTTTATGTATTTTATTGTTAGTGAAAGGGGGTCGACAATAACGCAAATGTTTTGAGTTATGAAATTGAGGGTAAATCCTAGATACATGTTTTCAATTCGTTTGAAAGTTTTGAATATCGAAATACTAGAGACTTAAATATTGAATCCTTCATAATAGGTGTCATTTGATGTTGAAATTACTAAATTGCATCCAAAATTTTAATTATTCCGTAATATTAGAATAGAATAGAATAATTGTTTATTTGTCAACATAGGTGAAAAAAATACAGAACCTATTTTAGTTAACAGAGATTTTTTTTAATGAATGTAATAAAAATAATTTAGAACATTGTAAAATTATTAATATCGGTTTGATTCTACAGATAACAGATTGATAGGTAAATAGGTGTATGTATGTACAGACGGCAGCGCATCATTACCCAAAACTGCAAAGTTTTCCCAGTGAACCTTGAATCTAATGCTCTAGCAATAAAGTTGAAAATGTATTAAATAAATTTGACAGTTTATAGTAGCTTGATGTGCTGTTTGTATCTGATGGTGAAGTAAGCGAAATAGAGGAAGTAAAAGTGACCCGCGGGTCGCCAGACACTGTTGAATGACGTGAATATTATGCGAACAATGGACCTCAGTTACTAAACGAGCTTAGAGGCTTAAAATGTAATTTTGAATACGACCAAACAAGTCTTCTGCTATTATTTAAAACTAGCTTCTGCTCGCGGCTTCGCTCGCGTTAGAAAGAGATAAAAAGTAGCCTATGTTACTCTCCATCCCTTCAACTATCTCCTCTTAAAAAAACACGTCAATTCGTCGCTCCGTTTTGCTGTGAAAGAAAGACAAACAGACAGACAGACAGACACACTTTCCCATTTATAATATTAGTATGGATACTAGCAAAACTATATATTTTAAAAGCTTATGTAAAAATATTATTTCACCTTTCCGATGAATGTCAGTTACATTTCAAACATACATGGCCATTTAAAAATTGTATTCAGTTCAGAATATGAATAATAATATTTGGCTTCGTTTTCATAATCAAGGTTCTCCTATTCGCGGCTTTCATGTAAAATATGATCTAGATAACACAAGGTCACCCAAATAAAGTCTTAGCATTTGTTGTGTAAATAATTAGAAAAAAAAAATGCAAAGCAGCCCACTTCTCCATCGCCTAATTGCGCCGTAAGTTCATAAATAGCTTTTTTCTAAATCGGTGATTTAATCGCCAACGAGATCTCTATAATTAGCCTGAACTTTTTTGTGAAGTTCTTTCGACTCTATCGTGGACAAAACTTTAGAAAATTCAATGCTAATACTTATTCGATGCAAAATAGAGCGCTCTGCTATAGAACACGCAAAAATACTTTTTTTTTTTGCTTACTGCTGTAAACACCGTGCATGTACTAAGTAGAGTTTACTTGATATCATCAAGAAGCGATTAAAAAAATATCAAGGTCTAAATAATCGAGTATTTACTTAATAGCAAATGTATATTATGTTTTTTTCATGAATAATATTTTTTAATAAATTTTCACAATAATTGGACTTGTTTATTCAGTTCTAAATCTGAACTTATATATTTTCCTTACGCATATTTTTTATCAGAGCTGTGTAGCTTTATTAAATTAACATTTTTAGGAATACGTAGTGTTTTTTTCCAAAAATTGTAATTTCATAGAGCTTACAAAAAACAATATGAAAGAGACCTGTTACTCTAGACTTGAATTCCCAACTCTTTATTATAAACAAAAAATAAGTCTAAACCACAGGCTACCCGCATCACCATGCAGTTTATAATGTTTATCCAATATAATGATAACGACACATGATCCTTGTCCTACTAGGATCGATACTATGTAGATACTTAATTGTAACATATACGGTGCCCGGTGGTCATTGAAGAGTATCGGATCGTGACAGACAAACCCATAGACTCAATAAATATAGGTATTTACTTAAGTACCTACTGTCGGAATCAATTAACATAACATACTTTATAAATTCGTTGTTTGTATAAAATTCTTAGGTATTTTTAGGTAGGTATCTAACCGCGCACGGTTAGATGTTATTAAAAATAAATCTACTCTTTATGTTTTAGAGGTCATCTACTTTTTACAGGATATGTACAAAAAAACCATACTAGTACGTACAAGAGGTACCTCGGCATTCCTATACAAAGAAATGGGATAAATAATTGGTCCTATACCCCAAACAAGATAGTGAACAATATGCTGTAATTTTATAATCCTCTTTTTTTATTGGGAGATAATGGTGCCGATTCTCTTGTACACAATATTCGCTAAATTTAAGTTAAGTGCATCTTTCTCATTCCATTTCTTAAAGAAAAGGACAGAAGATACATTTTAGTTTAATCCTGTCAAATTAGACAGCGCCTGATAAAAATTGACGTATATTTAGACGTCATGTTTTTAAAATGCGTCTAAATTATCTATGGAGTGTCTAAATTTGACAGGACTTAACTAATATTTGATCTTCTGTCCTTTTCTTAATTAAATGGAAAGAGAAAGATGCACTTAACTTAAATTTAGTGAAGTTTGTGTACAAGAGAATCGGCACCACTGTGTTGAACTCTTTTCCTTGAAATCTGAATTGTAAAGTAACGCCATCTATCTACAGTCGTAGAAGTTACGTCGACTTAGCGCTATGTGCAAGTTTTAATAATTTCCACGAGATGGCGCTCGCGTGAAGCACAGTGAATTAATAATGTCGACAAAAACCGCTAGATGGCGCTGCTAAGTTTAAATCTGCACCAGTCTGATGCAATAATTAGAACCTCGCGGGAAATATAAATAAAGGAATATTATAATAATTCGTATAAGATAGGACTATAATCCACTTTCACTTTTTCCCCTTCTTATTTGAAAATCGTGATTTCAGGCAAAAAAAAAAAAAAAATTGAAATATTTAGGATCATCATACCGATGATGATGCTATGCTAAGTATTTTCACAAAGTACCTAAATGCCTAATACATGTTCATATTTAAAATGATAGATTTTTTTCTTATAATATAAACTTTTCTGAATAACAGAATTTTGATTATTTTTAAGTCATTGTATCGATATCGAAGATCGAATTTTTATTAAGCAGGCGGGTATTGGGTTTATTCACAGTAAGAATTACTTTGCGCTCTTAGGTGACTCAAATCAATTGGAATTTTTGGATCAGCGAAGTTACTACCATTATTTTTATTTCGGCGGAGTTGGAGTCTTACACCTTATACTGAAACATCGTTTAATTAGCGTTCCCGTAATAAATAACAATACTGAACTAAGCTTACCACCTTTTAATACTATTATTGCTTTAATAATGGCTTTTGCCTGCATTTCTTCGTCCAAGATCTCTAGCCAAGTACCATTAAAATCCCCTTTTTTACTTAGTGCTTGATAACAATACAAGTGACATAATAAAACAGCAGTCAACTGGTATTTTTTTTTAATGAAATAGGTAAGTAGGTGTAGACGTTTTGGAGAGTACTATTAGAAATCTTTTGCTACGGACACTACAACTACATTTAAAATATTTCTTCAAAACCAACTCTTTCAGTCTTTCAAGTCTTACCATCGTTTTTTTTCCTAACCTGTTCTTCGTCTTCCCAAGAATACCGGTCACCATTTTTATGACATCGCTGTAAAAGTCCAATACTATATAATTTGCAGATACGTATAATAAATTCAATTAAGACGAAGTGATATCTGCCTGTCTACATCAAGTACAGGCACATCCAGAAATAAATAATAATCAACAACCATCGATCTTTCTGGTTTTGTAAGACCAAAAACGCGTTGGCCGTGTAAAATCGACTGCCCCTTGTTCGCTGGATCTTGTTTCAATTTTTTTTCCTCGTTGAAGATGTATCAAACGCATTATCCTGGAGGTTTGGTATCGGGTGCGCGGGCCGGGAGGGAGGCGACGCTGTACGCTGAGCCCGTCGCGTGCGCATAACTCGGCCGTGACGTCACACGAGGGCCCGGTAAAAAACGCCATGAACCCGGCCCGTCAAGGCCTTCGAGACTCCAGCATTTACATGTTATTATACCTACATATTAATGCGATTTACTCACGTTTCGGTATGCTACAAGGGCATAGTTGCATGCCTAGAGACTCATTTGCATTTTTGAACTTCGAAGAAGTGCGGGAATTCTTTAACGGCAAACTTTATAACATAAAGTTTATAACATAAAGTTTGTCAATAACATTGCCATTCGATATTTTAAACCAAAATAGTGATGTAAAACCAGGTTTTGAATTGGATAAAGTCTAGAACGCAGATAGTATGTAGACTGATAACTAGGTTGATCACTAATAAAAATCCGATATAATCTGATGAAAATTATGAACGACGACGTGTCCGTTAGCTGCACGAGATCAATTTCCTTATATCACGATCTGAGACAGTTACAAACCCTATATAGATCACTATCAGTCAATTTAGATATCGATTGATAGTAATGTAGAAATAATGCACGTTTTTTATCAAGTATCCGCCGTTAGATAAACGGTGCAGTGATTGAAAATCCCACATAACACATTTTTTCAAATGTTTCCTGGTAAGTGTAGGAGTTCGCTTCACGGATAATTGTCCGTTTGATTCGATTTGGCTTCATCACGAAAGGCCCATCTAACCCACTTTTTAGACAACACGCAAGGGGCAAAGATTCCTCTACTGTTATGGTAGCCGTTCAATTGACACAAAACAACAAAGTAAGCAGGAGTTTAAAAGAAATTCATGAATGGTAATTCCGCCATTTATGAGAGCCCAGCATCCATGTTGAATTTTAATTTCTTTGACCCAACGTTTAAAAACCGTTATACACTCCATCAGTCATACTCGAAATATGTTGTGACTAAAGGTAGTATTTATCTTTGCAGGTGACAGTGTGGGGCAACAGCACTGTAGCAGAAATCGTTTGTGAGCCGCTGAATGACCTCGGAACAGTGCTAGCAGGTCTGCCGAGCGGGCCACTTTCGGCTCCTCTAGCTCTGCCTCTAGGCGGATCTGTCCCGCTGCCCGACGCACCGCCTGCCGCTCCACCCACTGCACTGCTCTTCCTCGGAGGATCAAAAGCTCCAGTAGAACCTAGAGCATCAGCGACAGTATTGGAAGGCGAAGTGCTTGTAGTTGAATATCAGCCACCGCAGTGGGACGGCCGGGATCTGGAGACATTTATTGCTTGGGAGAAGATTTATGGTTAGTATCTTTGAAAATATAGGGTTGTGGTTATTTTCTAACGCAAGCAGAGCGGATGTCAGTTTAATTATTATATTCATAACTCCTTTGAACCTTAAGTACTTTACGAGACAATGCGCTGCACGTTAACTTTCTTCAAGGAACCTCATTGCTCGGTACATCAATAAGCTGCAAACGAATTGTGTTCATTGAATATTCTGCGGGCAGACGCCGCGATGTTTGTAGAAAGCGGTTTGGCAATAAGACGCATACGCATGCTATTGCCCGGTAATCTTTCTTAGAAGGCGCTTTTATGCATTAGGTATGCAGCCGCCGTGACTACCATACGTTATCAGATAAATAAAGTCGGTATTAAGTGATTAGAGACGTGACATGCCCAATTATATTTTATAAGATCCAATCTATGCCAATCAATGGGTAGGTACAGTTATTGATGAAACTTTTAAGAATTGAAGCAGTAGTTAGGTTCAGATATATAGTATTCAGTGAATTTTAAGGAATGTGAAGTTCTCGGTCATGAAGGTGAACTTTAAATGCAAGGTGATTCATATTGCCGATGTGCAACGCAACCTCACCAACACCCACGTAAATTTTTGTAGCGACTCCGTGCCGTGTTATGCAGATGTTTCATAAAGTAACACGGTCAATCACCATCAATTATATCAAACTGGTGCACACAAACGTAATACGATTTGCATGACAAGTACTTTCTCTTTTATTGCAGCTTCAACTCTATTTTCGGCGGTGGAGTTATACGGCAAGCCGCTACTACGCGCCGCTGTCATCACAAAAGAAGAGTACCATCTTTTGTTCTACTTTTTGGAATCTGTATCAGAAGCCAGCGAAGCACTTACCGAACGCATGAGAAAATACATAGATTCCGGTTTATTGAAAAATGACTGCACACAAGATGATGACGATACTAACCTTTTAGAAAAATCTATAATCGAAGAAGAGCCGAAAAGTTTACTGACTGAACTCATTCAGGAAGGCGTGATCACTCAGCATGACGTTGACACTTCTTCAGTGATAACGAGCTCGGAATTCAACGACACAAATACTTCTGACAATCGAAAAGTTGATGACGACAATAGATCTAGCGTTTCTTCTGTTAGTCTTCGTAAAGTAATAATCGACATACCTATAGATTGTAATGAATCTGTAGCCGACAGTTCGATTATAGAAACTAGCGATAATGTTACCACTGTAACTATCAGAACCAGTGGACAATGTTGCGCTGATCATAGGATTTCAGCTGATGTTAGTGAGAATGTCTGGGCAAACGTTAGGTGGGATTTTCTCAACCCCACAGATTATGGCTACGATCAAATTCCGAGTGTAAAGAGAAGTCGTTCTGAATCAGCTATAACTCCCGTCTCTCAAAGAAAAAACGAAGAACTATATGAAAGACTTCATGAGCATGATGCTGAAGCGGAGTCGTGTGGAAGCATTACACCATACGAATCTATAGAGGATTTATATGACTGTATAAAGAACGCCCAGTACAGTAGTGCTGCAGTTGAGGAGTCCTCGCCATCTACCGAGAGCCAATCGGAGCCTCAATATCCGGACTACTATGAAAAGGCGAGCACCACTCGACAAAGTTCCGCGAGTAGTGAAAAAAGCGGAGCCTCATCCGCGTTTCCGTTTTCGAAATGCGGTTCGAGCGATACGGACGCATTTACGTCGTGTGAGTCGACTAGTGGGATAAGTACTTTTGCTACGAAAAGCATTCCGGAGTCGCTAAAACGTCGCGAGTTACCTCCTCCGCCGGCGGAAGGAGTTTCTGGAGAGAGCGCCATCCTCCTGAAGCAGTTGTTCATGGGAGAGCTGATGGACGCGTACGGGGAGTTCCTGGCTGCGTACCCCTACGCTCGAGCGCTGCTGCGCCGCAAGGTGCGCCGTGACGAGCACTTCGCAGCCCTGGCTGACATCCGCCGAGGTGCTGCCAAGTATACCATTAGCGACTACCTCGAATTACCGGTAAGTACATACAGCTATCAACGGTACATACATTACACACATTTGAATTAATGCCCTCACGTATTGTATGGTGACATGTGTTACGAAAGTTGGTAGGATAATGTTGCTTCATTACACTTGACCTTACGGAGAGTTCGTATCGGAGCGAGGAGTGTAATGAACGTGTCAAATGTGCTCATTACGTTTAATCGGCCAGAAAACGAGAACAATGCAGCGAAGAGCGAGGCTTGAGGTAGATTGATTTAGATCGAGAGTAGGTTCAATCCGGGCGACAATGATCCGATCCGTTTGACACGCGCACGCGCCGACCATTCAATGCTAATGGAGTGGAAGAACGCGCACGTGTAGCTCTCTCCCGTGATCACTGCACACATTGTTTCCCTGAAGACTCGGTGCGGTAAGGTTTCAGTCTCAATCCACCAAGTGGCCCACAGGATAATAAATAAATAATATAAATTAAGTACCTATCAAATAAATAAACAAACCTATAAAGTTCCCATACCTAAACTCTAAAAGGTAGAACAGAAAGCGAAAGAAATACTTCGATGTTAAACTTATCCTTTTGTAGCCATACGTACGTGTAAAATGTATTCGTGATTCTGATTCTATCGACGCGACTCGCACATTCAATGATAGTTACAAAACGCTAACCTAGGGTTGGCAGTCTGTATTTGTACATACATATTGCATAGTTTATTACTTTTTGTTGCTATTTACATATGGACTGAGTGTTTTCTTAATCTGTGAAGAAGATAGATCTTTATTAGAATACTGTTTCTGTTAGCAGCCCTAGAAATCGTGATGTTGCAGTTTGATTGTAGAAATATAACTTGGGCCTAAGACGCCTTTGCACTCAGATGGCGCTTTTATCATGTTATAATGATAGTAACTAAGGTCTGAAAGCTTATGCGTAGTCAGAGGCTGATTACTAGGTTTACAAGAATGGATTCTAGGAACGTTGTGTCCTAGATGAATCAGAACAAAATTTGAACCCCATTAATGGATAAATATTTCAATTCATCGACGGTATTTAAATAGTTTAGTTTTTATCATCAGAAAACACTATTAAATATCGTAAGACGTATGCAATGAAAATATTGAAATCAGATTTGACGATATTAATAGATATAATTGCTTGGCGTCTTGTGTATAACACTACTTCAAGTTCATTTTGTGTCTCCATTTCCATATTTTCATCATCTCCATATTAGGTCTTATGACAGCTTATCACGAGTTACTTATGGCGAGTGAGAGTTTTACTGAATAGGCTGGCAATTCCCCCTTAGTTATGTAAATCGGATACAGCTGCCAATTAGCCATTAGGAAATCTACACATGACAATTACTGTTCCTAAGAATGCAGGCGACTAATGACTTGGGATCTAGCCAACAAATCAAAGTTGTTAAGTACATTCATGAGGACTTAGCCAAGATGCAAATAATTACTGTTATACTGTTTACAGTACCAAGGAATAAATAAAATTCAAGAGCCCAAATAAAACAAAAAATGTTGCGAACATATTATGCACAATAATGTAGAATTGTAGAGGAATCTAATAAATAGCAGACAGCCTTTATGAACACTGTACTAAAGCTGCATAAGGTAAAGGGTTTATAAGTGGCGTACGCGCCTCGTGCTGAGAGCAAATGAACCGATGGAATTATTCGAGAAAAATCTTATTAAAATTTATTGGACATTACATTTCATCTGCATGAATTCCAATTCCAACAGTCGCCGTGGTGTTACAGTATGCCGATTTAAAATACTAGGAGCTCAAAAGTAGTTTAACAAGGTTTTACATTGAAATGCTGCGCGTACGCAGATTGACTTTAAGCCTAACTTATAGATCGTTTTTGTCAGTAATGTAGGATTCTGTACACGCAGTGATCGTGTAAGGGCCTAGAATTACTGGTGTGGTAACTCGTAGGGAGTTGATGGGGAACCAGATTTTTCTAATTTAAAATAGACGTTCGACGAATAAATAAGGTGCACAGCTAAATGCTGCAGTAATGGGAGACTGAAATACAAGGTTTAATATTCTGAGTGTGGTCTCAGAAAAAACTAAGTGAGTGTTTCTCAAATTGTTTATTAGTAGGTTCATTCAATATATTAACTATATATATCATAAAAAATGTTGATCTTCGTTAAAATTGATTGTAGCGTGAATGCAGACTTACCTTACCCGCCCACTCGCACATTTACAAATGGTTGCACTTGACCGTCCGTAGGAACAAACTTAATCCCATGAATTTGATACCCCGCTGTAGAAGAAGCGAGAAATATATTCTTCATAAATATGTTGTTGTTAAAATTATGTTCGTTTCCTTATTCGCTCATAGATACGGTTATGTAAAGACTGTTAATTTTAAGCAAGCGAAATTGTCTAGCGATAAATATCGTGCCAATGATGTTGAGAATGCGGCAGGATGTGAGTTTTACGATAATGAGCAAATGCGCATCTTCCTTTCTCGTTTTAGAGGCAGATTAGATAAGCAATGATATGAATTTATTTAAAACGATTGAATATAAAATAACTAGATAGCAGTCAATTAAAATAGAAAAGCAGGTAATCCAATTGCATTGAAGTTCATGTGTTTCATAGTCTTTGAGTGTGTTGACAAGAATATTGTAGTTTTTGTTTTCAATTAAGTATTTGACTGCACATGGAAAAAAGTGGCTAATGTGTTTGTTTGTATGTATGATTGTTCCTGTAGCACTCTAGAGGTCAAACGCGTGGGCTGGTTTAGATGATTCTTACGTCATTTGTCTTATTTTTGCGAATATCCTTAGGCATTTATATAACATGTAATCTTTGTCCTTCTTTTTTAAAGCATCCTTTTAATGCAGTCGGGATTTTTGTTTTCTTCTTGTTTTCCTTCCGATTTTATTCGTCGTCGTGACTACAATCTAGATAAATATTTCTGCAAATGAACTCAGCATCCGTTTAGGATATGGTATTATGATGTTTTCGTTACGTGTCGCAAAAGATATATTGTGGTTATTATGGAAAATTCGAACCAATCTCTATAATCTTAGAACACAAAGTGTAAAAACGCTCCACAAACTTGTCTCACTAATTCTAAACTCAAGAACGTACGTGTAATGGTAGCCTTAGCCACTACAATCACAGGATTGGTATCCTAGGTGTGAACATCGCGAGGCGACGCGGGACGTGCTTCGTGCGCCGAATGCTAAGCGGAGCTGCGTGTAGGGTTGCCAGATATATCAATCATATCCGGGACTATTTCATAACTGTCCTATCTTTTCCGGGACAATTAAAAAAAATGAGGAGAGGATTTCACTCTACTAGCCTTGACATCCCAAAAATAGGTTATAAATATTACACCACGCTAATAGTGAATGGAAAAACTAATAAGTACTTACTCTTTCGGAATCCGGGACAATCCATACTAATGTTATAAAGGCGAAAGTAACGTCTGTCTGTTTCTTCTTCACGCCTAAACCACTGCACCGATTTCAATGGGTACAGATATAAATATACAATGTGTAACTGAATTAATGCACTTTGAGAAAATAGTTTGTTAAGAATCGTTTACTGAATCGATTTTTGTAATTTTTAACATAGGTAATAAATATTTTATCCCAAAAATAATTAAAATTACGTAAACTGCCGTCACACTTCCGCTGTACAGTCAAAAAAAACTAAAATGGATGAAATACCTACTACGCTAGAACCTTATGCAAGTGCGACTGTGTGCATGCGTAGATTTGTATTGTGTGTGACTATAATTTTCTCCCACAATCTGTACAATTAATTTATAAAAAAACAGTGTTTTAAACATAATAATAAAAACTTAAATTCAAAATTAAAAAAACCCCCGACCTAAAAAGAGTACTTATGCAATTATTATGACAAAAGGTTAAAAATGCTAAACCCTATAAAAAGCAAACAAACTGAGCGTGTGACATTCCTATCACACCTAACAAACGACCTGATGACCTTGAAGACCTGAACCGATTTCCACTAAACATAGCTAAGAACACTCTCGACTAATATACCTTTCAAACAAAAAAAAAACGCATTAAAATCGGATCATCCGTTTGGGAGCTACGATGCCACAGACAGACACATACACATTTACACACACAGACACGTCAAACTTATAACACCCCGTCGTTTTTGCGTCGGGGGTTAAAAATAAGTATTATGATTATAACATAATATTCTAATTGGGGTGTCTGGTGGTGTGCGTTTATTCCGGGACATGATGTATATAGGTTAGGTACCCCCGGGGAACAGGAGTTATTTCACGATGACGAAGTCGCAAGAAGTAAGGTCTCGTAAGGATACGAGACACACCATAAAACGGGACAATCCCGGATTTTCCGGCAGCCTGGCAAGCCTAGCTGCATGTGAGTCGGTGTGAGCTCTGAAATCTAGATAGACGTTAGATACTGTTATAGGGCCATGGTTATTGTGCGCCGGTAGCAAAGTGTGGGATCTTCATCTTCCGTAAGATATTCTTGTATTGTTAAATTGTACGTCGTATTGTCTAACGTATATCTCACGTAATGCTAATTCATAAGCAGCAGCTAGTTGTGTATTTGCTGTGATAGTAGATTCATTATTAAAAAAAGTTTGAAGCTCCCACTGCCTATCTGGTAAGGTTTTATACATCCCGCGCCCGCGGACACTGATTCTCAAGAGAAAAAAAGGTCCGCGAAAGATTTCAAATTCTAAATGTTCGCTATAACTATTAAAAACAAATTTTATTATGTGTAATTAAAGTTGCTTTTGAATTTCACCATACTTTCTGTTAAACTTGTCGATTAAAATATTTTTTTAGATCGAAAACGCTTTTGTGAAGCGCTCTACAATCTTCATAGCTTAGTTAGTATACAGAAAAGGTTGAGTGTTCATTTTTATGTAATGAAAAGCTGATCTACTAGCTTACTGAGGGATTCGGCCTTTTCATTCTAACCGTACAAAATAAAGTTAAATAAAACCTAATTAAGTACCCCTCAAAAATATTATTAATAGTGAAATTCCGTTTTCGACCATAGCAGGCGAATCTCAGCGGTCTAAACGACTACTAAACAGTTCAATCACTATAATGTTTTGTCAATTCTTCCTAATATTATATATTCATGAACAATGTCTATTTGTGTTCTACGAATTGTTATATGCTTCGTTCAGAAGGTCGCGGATGTCTATAAAACTAACACATGGTAGGTAGAAGCGTCAGATATTTTGTTCTAATTTCGGTTTTATTACATCCTAATGATCTCGTAAAACGTTGTTAACATCAAGAAACGGTTCATTATTCAACACAACAAGCGCCACTGAGGCCGAAGTAACATTAGAAGTGTTAAAACCATAGATATATTAAAGAAGGAGATATGCCCTGTAGACGAAAATGTATCGGATACCTGTGTCTCCTGTTATCCCTACCACACGGCAACTACTACACGCGCAGTTCAGTAAAAGCAATAGATACGCAGCCGCGCACACACCCGCATTTCTTGTACTAGAACGTACAACACAATCAATTATGAACCTTAAAACACCTACACAGCGTGTATGTACCATGCACCGTAAAACTTACTCACACATTAACATTGATGGCTATCGTTGTGCTGTGCAAATGCAATTTATTTTACATTTACGCTAGTAATGGACTAAATCGGAAAATTATCGAAACTTCTATTTATTATCGACCAAATCCTTTTTGGGTTCTCGGAAGTAAAACTAAATAAAAAGATGGCGTAAATAGATAAATTTGGGTTTGTGTAACTTAAAAGTGAGTGTTATAAATATGAATACGATGCAGTTATTTATTTATTTGTTTATTTTTTACGATGGTATAATACTGATACAAAATGGACACGATGGTCCAGATGCCACGCGACATGCACTTGAGCCGTGTTAGGTAAGCCGAGGGAAATATTTAAGGACGTTGTAATATTTGGTCACATATGTGACTAATAATAATAAAACAAAATTAAAACAGAGTAAATATTAGTATTTACTTTGATATTCCAAGCGGGTTAAAACGGTGGACAAATTAAAACAAATAACTCTCAAACAATATTTCATTCGTCAGGCGACTTTGTTGTCGATAACCTACGCTAAAGGATTTGCACATGGACATCATTAACTCACGGCAAGAACCAGCGGCCGCATCACGCGATTCTTGCGTTTAGTTAAATATCGTTTTGTGATTTTTAAATTGCTTGTCTTGTCACTAAGTGACAAACTTGCGTAGTTGTGAAGGAGCAATGTATTTCAGCACAAACAATGCAGTCGCTGTGATGCTTAGAAACGAAATAACAGAAAACATTTTTCGATTTGTTATTTTTTATGATTTTAAAGACAAATATAGGAAAAAATATATGAAATGTGATTCCATTGTTGACATAGTTTTGGTATCTGCTTCACTTTTTGCAAGAAATCGCTGAACAATACGGTATTTTAATTTGTTGACACGATGGCGTTCGAAAGCACACTAGTTCGCGGACACGGCCACTTTCGTACGACCTGTAGCACGATTGCATGTTGCGCGGACAGCGACACGCCCACTTGCCACTTCTCCTGTTATTTATATTTCTATGGTTAAAACCATCTGCCAAAAACAGACAAGTAGCTGTTAAGTTATATTATTGAAACAATCGACGAACGAATCAACGATCTCCAAAATAAAACAACCTACATCAATTTTAACTGAAGAAGAACTTGGTTCTTTTTAGTAAAAGGACCAAGTAAACTGGTCTGAATTTGGTCCTCATTACTATAAGATGAATTGCATAAGGCTAGCACAGCATTACTACCTTATACTCAAGGTTCAGTTTACCTTAAAACAGAAGCTGGTTCAGCTTCTACAACAGACGAAATACCGTCATCTCCCGACAGCCCTTAACAAGACCAGTAAATAAAATGTTGTAGTCCACTATCAATCTATTACGTAACTGTCAAAAAGACTAATCGGTTCGCTACTGCCTCCAGCGCTTCCCGGCACGCCCCACCACCGCGAGGCCATGGCCTGACATTCCTAGGCCTCACTCCTCCATCTGCATACCATCTAAGATCGCGCTGATTACCTTAGAACTTGCAAACTGGTCGCATTGAGGACATTAGGATACGATCTCGATTCTACATCGGTTTTAAATACGCGTCAATGACATTTTAATGCTGTTCCCACTATTTAGAGATCCTATCTCCCATTATTATTGCTATCAACAATGTACACAGCTAATAGATACTTGCTAGATAGTATTATAATTTATTATTATTTCTGACATAAGTGTTACGATAGGTATAGAATTGCGTCTAATAAATTCTGTCAGTCATTTGCATTTCGTATGTAGAAATGTCTCAAGGTTATTTAAATACTTAGCTGCGTTGTTTTTGCATAAAACACATGGTTATGGCAGCCAATATTTTTTTTACAAATAATACATTACCACCAGTCAACCTGTCATGTTTTTGATTTCGGTAAGCGGTGCTGTATTTACGGAGTGGTTAGTTACCTATCTTTTAACACGTCCATTTTGTTCTTCAACATGCTTTTGCAAATCCTTTTACTACACCAGTCTTAAAATAATAATTGTGTGCAACTGCAATCAGTGAGATTTTCGTTGTATGAAAGAGTCGAGATTGAGGCGCTGAAAACTGTACGAAAAGCTATGCATGTAATATAGAGAGGGAGTAAATATAATAGATAATAAGGCTGATTTCCAGTTTTTCCATCACGCATTTACGCACATTTTGTTATCTTAGAAAACAATCAGCAATATAAATAGAAAACTCAACACGTAGATATTTTAATGGACTTTAAAAGCTCAAGGAAATCTGCGACGTTAAATACTTGTGTAGAATCTAAAGATTTGCTTTTGAAATTCTTTCGAATGTCCGGAGCGGACGTTCCTTACATACTGAAGGATCGAAATAAACACTACTGCAAACTATAACTCTTAAAACAAGGACGCAAAGTTCGATTTCGAAAAAGAAAAATTAAATACATTTAAACGATGGGCAGAGAATAGTAATGATCAGTAACATCGGATTTTGAGACAAATAAGTGTTTTTTGTGAAAAGCCGAAGACGAGTGAAACTTATCCTATCCGTAAAGTTATCCGTAAAGAAAGTTCATCTGAATATTTTCTCTAACTGTTAGTGGTTTTTATGGTTCCGTCTGGCTGGAAGATTTAATAGCAGTGTCCGATAAACAACAACAAGAAATCTGTTCACATCCACATTTCTACTTCATTAGTCATACGCCATCGTTTTTCACAGAAAAAACCTTCTTGGCTAACACAATATTAGTACCTATCCAAGATACCAAAATAGGTATTACGTAGTCACAAATCGGTTTTTGTTAAAATTCCAATTCAACGGCCAGTGTCTTGGCAAAGAGTCTTTGCCTTTTCTGGCTTTTGCGATGTGACGTGCCAAGCCTAAAAACTTGGTTCAGAAAGACTTCAGTTACACAATTAGGCGGCTATACTACTTTAAGTTAGTTATTACAACATGTACTTTTCGTAAGAGTACACAAGTTTCTCCCCGAAGATTAATATTTAAATATTAAATGTTAAACTTCGATAGTTGTTCTCATTGATGTTCTCATCTCGCCTTACAAGACTGTGGCTTATGTATTGTGTAATGTAATAACTAGATGATACGCAGTTAAACAGGTTGCTGATATTTAAATTGTGTTGATTGTTCTGTTCATTAGCCAATGGCTTACAATGAGAGTAATGCATTTACAAGTGCGAAGATTAGTTGCCGCCCATTAACTTATTCTACTGCCACCAATAATTCCAACTCTTTTGTAATTCAAACAAGCGCTTATGATTTTGCCAAAAGCAGCGAAGTCCGATTGAAAGCTTTTCCTGGACTATTCTTAGTGCTTTTAGTTTACCCAAGGAATTTTTTTATCGTATTTATTATCTTTTACTTTAACGATCAATGACAAATCTCCCCTATTCAGAAACTCATTTTTATCTATTTATTACCTATTTTGGGCATTCATCTGCAGGAGTGGTCTCATAAAGAGCTCGGACCCATCCTGGTATAATAAAATGACATTGGCGCCAATACTTGCAGTAGTCTACATACTATTTATATGCTTTATCTAAGGGGTTCTGCGTAAGATCGTGATTGCAAATTATATGTATACATATACTAGACTATATTTTCATACAGAGAGAATATATTATTCATAAGTTACTTATGTGTAGTTCATTAAAATTCTGCTTTGGAAGCGATTGCTACATCGTATGTACTTACTAGACGAAGGTTTTAATGCCATAAAGTCATCGTATAAATTAAGATTAAATTTGGAATGCTATTCACCATTTATAATATACTCCGAATCATAAACATGCATTTAGTAGAGGTGTCAACAAATGTTACATAATTAAAATTCATATGCGTAGTTAAATACCATTTTTTAAATTTTATTTTATTGACTTTAGTATAAAATTATGTTCGATCGAAGAAAATGCCTACATAAAAATAAAGCATCCTTCGCCTTTTAAGGGTAGAGCCGCTCTAACGATCTTGGTTTAGATAAACCAGCATATAACTTTAGAAGATAGGAAGCATAAAATATACTTTTAGGGACGACATACAAACCAAATTGTTACGGTAATAAAACGTGTTGTGACTGTACAGTAGGCTTTTTAAGGTTTGGCAACTGCTCGAATACAAACGAACAAGTCTGAAGTACCGGTATATCGTCGTCTTCATCATAAAGATGCATTTCACAAGAGGTCGATATATAAATCGAGTTTAAGACTAAAAAGGGTACACAATCGATGTTAAAATGTAACTAAGAGAAGTAAACATTAACGGTAAAAAAGATAATTAACGTAAAACACAGGGCGATGGTTTATTACATAATTGATGTTGTCAGCGGTCGAACGCTTAATTCGTTAATGGAGCCAGTTCCTCTATCCTCGGCCCTGGTAATGGCGAAACGTCTAACGGTACAAGAGTACCAACACATTTGTTGATTGATGAACTCTTAGTTGGTGACGCGGTATGTTTACGACTGATGTCTTACGCCTCAGTGGCAACCGATCGTATGTCATGTCACGTCTTAAAAGCATCTTCAACGAAAACACTCTATTTCTGGGTAAGACAGATGCGGCATGTGTTATTGAAAGCAACATGCAAATATATCGATAGATTGCTTGAACCAACAATGTGAGTAAGAATAATTGCATATTTTATCAGATCTTTGATCTGTTTAACATTGGATTGGAAAACTAGAAACAGTCTGCTATACGGGAGGTAGCAATCATAAAAACTGTATTCTGTCACATCTGTGCCGTGGTGGTAAGAAATTCATAAAAATATCAATTGGCTGTATATTAGCAGTGGTGCGTGTGTGACTACCGACAGCCGCCCCTCCCAGTTCTGCTTTCTACACGCGCGATTTCACTGACGGCGCCCGCGCCGCCGCCGACGCTCCCAGATGCTTTTTGTACCAGCACACGCGATTTTTCACAAATACTTACAGTTTTCACACTTATGCGATATCAAGCAATTCGTGCGAGCTTTTATTTCCCCAATAGCAAATTCTCATCAAAAATCTCCTTCTAGTATGAAACCTCTACAGTCTACTTCGCATCGTAAATAGCTCTCATTCTTTAGCAGAAATTCCGAAACAATGAACAACATTTTATCTCAATTCTCCCGAGGCTGTGCCCAGTAGTATCAATGTCTTAGATAAGGCAATAAATTCTAAGCCCCTACAATAGGATTCTTCGTACATTTGTTGCGCGTGCGCTTGCTCTCCACTATCAAGCTCGCCGAGGCTTTCTTTGAGACGCCGTGACTCATATCTGAGTCAGAACTCAGATGATCTGACTAACGCAAACCATTACTTATTGTTTCTTATTGTTTGTTTTCTGAGTGCTTCCATATTAATCAGGATATTATCTAAACTGGTTTCATTTAGTACAAACATTCACTAAATAGACATACTGGACTTAATGGAACTGCTATAGTTACAAGTGGTTGTTCGTTGGACAAATCTTCATTTTTGAAACGTGAATCGAAATTCGCCGTGTTAGACTAAAGTAAATGATTAACTTTAAATATCTACTAACTACTCATTACTCACATCCTGTAGACCTAATACGTAACAAAAAATCCAAGAAACAATTCTTGTTTATCAATAAATGGTCCTCTACGCTCGCTCAGAGATCTTAAAACTGGTTAAGCGCCAATGAGTCATGTCATCGTGTCTTATAAAATGGTGCTTTTGCGTTACATACTGAGTTGAATTCTATCGTACAAACTAGTAAACATGACATAAAGCCAGAGATTGTAATAGGTTATAAAGTTGATTGTCATTGGATGCTGATATTTAGTTACCTACTACGAATTACGTTATTCAAGTAAACTACGCAGCGGAAACTCACATATTCCGGTCGTGTTATGTCCAACATCCGTTCTATTGTGCCCATTCAATTCTATTGGCGAGGTAAATGCACGCAAGCCTCGGCTAAATGCGGATCGTTTGATTCGAATGCCAGCGTCTAAATCAAAGCAGATAAACTCATCAACTTCCGCGCAAAAACAAACCAATTTAGGAACACGTGCTAGCTGAGCAAGATTTATGAAGTGTTGGGGAAAAAGATATTGTATAAAAAAAACTTGCTTCTAAACAACCACATGTTTTTGTGCATACAGCGGAATCTTCAAAGTAAATCAAACAATTTGAATACACACCGAATGAAGGACGACCGGCACACGTGTCCGCAAACATTTTCGTTCTCTGTTTGTACAAAACTGAGGTCTTAATGATCTTTGTTGTTTGTTAGTCTATAGCCTGCCCTTAAATTTTGTACTGAATTCATTTGGTCGTGTCGTTACGAACCAAATTTATGTAGTGATCCTTTGCTGGAGGCCATTTTTTTACCAGTACTCGTAGCGTAGGCGGTTGATGCGTCAATGACCCGTAAAACTTGCGAATCCGCATTCAGCAGGTAGGACAACGGCTTAGTTTTGATTCAAAAAAGCGTTTTACTTATTGTTTGGCAAAATTCTATCAAATTTACAGCCACTAGCTTGAGTCATCGGTTACAATAAGCTTACTCCGAGCTTTTGCTAGCTACTTGCTTAGCTGTTTGCCTTGTTTGGTAAGACACTTTCGGAATGTCGTTTATTAACCAATGTGGCGATGCTTGTCTTGGTTTCTCGGAGGAATGAAGCCCTAATTAAATTTTTACTAACTGGGTTATAATCCGAGCAATTCTTGTATTGCTCGTCGGAAGGCTTGTCATTTACAACTAGTTCCGTGACCTCGCTCACGCATTCCCGCGCCTGCACCTAACTGTACTTTCCCGTTGACTTAATGCCGACTTTGGACAGAACCTGATCTTAGGCAAGTGTACATTATAGCGCTGAGATGGCGATCGGCTGTTGCAATTTAATTATATTTTGTATATGCGAAGCGAAGCGGGCGTTGCGTAGATCCCAACGGACCAGCCGAAGCCGTAGCCTCTGGGCCCGCGTGCCGCGCATTCCAGCCGAGTGCCGCCGAGGCCGGCCGAAGCAGCCCGAACGTGCTGCTGCCCGCGGCCGACTTCACACCGGAGTATGCGCGAGCGCGGCGAGAACGTCTCGTCTGTCTGCACAAGCTATCTGTCAACAAACTTCTCCGTCGAAAATAGCTGGCAGCTCAACTTTCGAGTGATCCTTTCCAATATTGACTGGTTTATTGTGTAGTGTGAGGTCTCATCAGAGAACTCGAATTGTAAATTCGGCATTGACTTTGTGGAGGAACCGTGTTATTTTTTCTTTTGGATCGCGTGCAACGCTCGCCGTGAGCTGAAAGCCGCGGACGTGTGTGAGTGACTGTTCCGTCTACCTACAAGGAAAGTAGCCCTTGATGAAGCTAGTGCTCTGATCCTATCTACCGGATTTTGTGATGTCTTATGATTTACGGTAAATAGTCCTCTTATGTGAGAGTGTTATTTTGTGTACATCTAGCGGGTGACGATTCTATGGCCTCGATTCTTCGGCATTGGATTATTCCGTTAACTGACGATTGTTTTTTGATTCATCTTCGGTAATTAAGTTTTTTAGAAATATGTCAAACGTTTGTTGCGATTAGTCATTTTTAACGGAAGATTGTGCAGAAACCAAGCACGCGACTACAGTAGCGTCCAGGTTGTGGCCAAAGACTGGTGAAATAGCTTTGAAGAAAAAGATAACATGCAACATTTAATTATCCAATTATTATAACATAAGTTCTACATAAGCCATTTAGTAATAAGTATTATGTGACTAAACACATATATATTTAGTTCAAAACAATCCAATTTAAATATTCTGCAAATTCTGGAATTCCTTTTACTTAAGTAAGTAGGCAAATTACACTTTTGTTATTCGAAGACGAGTCAAAAGTAGATCACCCCACTGATTAGTTTGAATTAATGCAACTAAGTACTTAAATATCGTCAAAGTGTTAACTACTGAAAACCTTTTTGGTTTCCGGCGTAGGTATAAATAACTTTCTCTAAATAACTAAAATCACCAGCAAGCTAGGTTACCACCTAGATAACGTCATCGTCATAATTTCTTAGTAATCTCATTGGGACAGGTTTTAGCGCGCCAATCATCAGATTGTAAAAACGTTCTCCAACGGAAACATTCAACACCGCAGGCTCAGTCATGCTAAAAACCGGTAATACCATAAAGGTAAAAGGTTACTTAGCATTAACCATAAATCTCCAATACTTCTCAATTCTAGACAGCATCACGTTCTAGAAACACCTGTTCATTTGGGTTTCTTCCCACACAATCTACCTATTCTGATTCATTTTTCTTCGACTGAAGCATTTTCGTCTAATACATCTATATTTATTTATTTATTTAATTATTAATTTGTAACAAAGCATGGCAAAACAAAGTATGTTGGAGCAACAGACAAAAACTACTAAACGATTCAAATGTTGCATTCGCTTCTAGTCAGGTCAATGATGATCCATTTAAAATTATACAGTACTTATTTCTAATGAAACCACTAAATACAATTGAGGATCCTAACAATCTCCTCCACATTCTAAATATTGACTCATTTGTTTATCATTAAAATGATACAACAGTCATCTTGTTGATTTAAATTCAATAGTTGCAGCTGCAAATGCTGTAATATTGAAGTCACTTTTAGTGATTACATCGGCTTCATTAGGTTTAACAATATAGGTAGGTATTACATAATTATCTGGACCAGTATTGGTCCCCGTATAATCTGAATGAATAATTAATTTAGTATGCCATGCATGGTTTACTTTTAGCCAACTTGCTATCGATTTAAACCAGCCATGGATTCATTTACGTGTACCTATGCGCTATAATAAAATATCAATGCTTTGATACATTTCGATTGTTTTTGTTGAAATAACAAGAAGGCCTTTGTATTGTCTAGATAATGTAAATATGTTTAGCTCACACAGTCTTAGTCAAAACAAACCATCCACATAGGACGTATTATTATATCAACCTAAATGTTGACACTAAACCTAAGAATATTTTACATTATAATTTTCAGTGCTAGAAGACTTACGAAGTCCCTAGTCTATAATTTAGACTTCCTCTCGTACTAGCATCATCATCTGCATCGTCGTTAGTGTTAATTACTTCTTGTCCGTAACCAGTTGCTGCCTCTGATTTCTATCCCTAGCGTAAACATCCGCGACCGCATGCAGGGCTTGTTTGGCGACTAACGCTTTCTATTCCCGGACCAATCCGCCGGATCCGGAAGAATTCTGATTATAACCTCATTATTGCCACACCACATGATTCTTCGTTTCAATTCTTTACCTGAGAAACTATTCGAATTTTGTCGCTGCAAATGTCATCATTATAATGTGCTTAGTGTTTCTATCGTCGCATACGTAATAGGTATTCACAGTTTGTAGCATGCACGTTTTCTTGCTATGCTTTCCATACTCGTAATTTTGCTTCTGTAAGCGGTGTCGTGTCTCGATTTCTGCTTACTTAGAATTTGCATTATTTCAATCTTACTTCCAAGAAATGCTTGCTGCCAATAAACGTATGAACTTAGTTTATGATCAAATGTGAGCAATAATATGATTATCGATATTGCAGTAATCTTTTCAAAGCTCTTTAAAGGCTTCGCGAACATCCCAAAGCATAACGTCAAAAGCAGTATGAATGGATATAGGTCGTACTACCTGGTCTAGTAAATAGGGTTAGTGAAGTAGGGCTTCACAAGTGCACGTGTGTGGATGCCTCGAGAACCGAGACTGGCCATGTTTACTCACGCGTGAACGTTGTTACCCATTGCCAGATTATCTATAAATAGGATTTCTATTTTATTGCATCTTATACAATATGAGATTAAGGTTGTTGCGGTCTATTTTATTTTCAACATACATTGTACGTATTAATAACACCTGGCATTTAAATCAAGGAAACCGCGTCCCGAAAGTGGCTTCAGTAATAAATGCTTTATTTACAAAGACACGCTATCTATACCAATCGCTTATTAATACAACGACATATACTGTTAAATAAGCTGAACGAATAACGTACGATGCATTAAAGCAGTCATTTAAATACAATCAGCCAATTAAAATCACATCATAATGAATTTGCGAGTTGTTTGACGTTTCGAAACTTTCTCTACCCAATCCTTCTGTCAATACAGTATGTAGCAAAGCCGAAGGGCAAAAGTTAAATAATAAACCTACTTAAGAAGTAGCTTTCAGTGTTCCAATATTTCTTTTGAATTTAAAGAGATCGCCGAACGCCGTTTTTGCCCCACTGATGCCCGTTGTTATTGAAAATGATTAGTCTTTTTGTACCTTGTTCGTCATTGACACAGTGATTTCTCTAATTAGCTCAGATGTCATTTTGATTAATAGTGCTGCCAATTTATGAATTTAGTCATCATTGACTGTATCTTTATTTATAGATGTTTGTTGAGTTTTAATTCGCATAATTACTCTTATATTCTAAACATCTGCATGGTTGGATTAATTAAAAGCTTGAGAGATTCTTCATTAGTTTTAAATTAACAGTCAGTGGCATCAATTAGTAGAATCATTACAATAATCGTGCAGCAGTCGCTTGGTGTTAACAGCTCTGGCATACAGTTACCAGTTAAGGCAATTGTTAAAATTACGTTATTTTCATTTTGTCTAATTCACGCTTTAAATCGTGAGTAATGAGCGAACAGCTTCAGTTGGCAAGTCATCGTAGTGACGCCTCTTTTGATGCCACTTTTTATAGAAGAGCACTCAGAAGTAATCGATCGTTTTTAGAAGGAAGATTCCACGTTTTTGTTTGGTGACAGAGAAAAGCCGTTTTTATCAATTTCGTTTCCAACTTCGATGTATTACGGTAAATTATAGGTATTTGTAATGTTTTGTAAACTTTCACTTCCAAATATTCTGGTATTAGAGGTTAGAAATGTTTGCTTAATTAATTTAAGAAATAAATACCAATTTAAAATTTTCAAAATAAACCTAAGCATTGTATGCGAGCGTAAGTAGGCGGAGTTAGTGATGCAAGATAAGATATAAATTGGCCTCAGTAATTATCAAATTTCACGCGTCTCTCACTATTTATCGGAGAATAAATATTGTTAGCCTGATTTTATCGTTTACGACACATGCTTGTTTCATAACTAACTGCGCTCGTGTACGTGGAAACCAGCGAGTGTGAATAGGCACAGCAATACGCGGCACTTATGTCACTATGTGCACAGATATATCGGCATTTGGAAAAAAAGGTCAAAATATACCTACATTGTTTATGGTGTTTTTGTGACTTTAACGGATTAACATCTCGTGACAAACTTGGACTGCATTAGAACGTAGTTAAAAGCGGACAGAAAGAATTTTTATAGCTCTTCGAAAGGGGACATAAATTTTTATTATTTTTAGGAGAAAGACAAGATAATTAACGGCCATCTGGATATAAATACGGGGGACATTTGTTAAAAATATGTTTTATTACATTTAGTAACAGTTCAATATAACAAAGTTGACATAAATACTAACAAAGGAGAAGTAAACCCGAGATTAACGAAACGGATTTAGGTAAAGTGCTGGTATAATGGAATGCGTTTCCCTTTAACGGAGTTCTAACAATCTAATCTAATAAGCACATAACAAAGTTTGTTTGACCTACAGAAGATGTTGTCCTCCCGTTACGAATAGACATGCTTGGTAAACAAGTGACCTAGAGAAAGCAAGTCAACTTGCAAGGAGGAGCATAATTTAACTATTGATGCATAATGATTCCTTGACCTAGTGCTTAATAAGGCTAAATCTGGGGTCAACAGTACTGGTAGTTGATTTGTAATTGGACATAAATTAGATGCAGAAAACCACAGGCTTGTAACACACATTATTCAAATGTACCATTCAAAGCCCTACCATAGAGAGAAATATGAACATAGTTAGCAACAAATCGTTTCCTATACATAGAAGATGGCACAATGGGTCTTACAAATTGCTTGATTGATTGCAACCTTTTACCCAATAACGTTTATGTTACTGTATTCGTGGCCTCACATACGATATATGCAAGAACTGTGAACAATTCAGATAAAGGCAGGTACACTGTTGCGTGTACATACAATTTTTCTCAATAAAAAAGCAAAGAAATTAACTATAGACATTGGATGAGCGTATCAGAGCCAGCGACCGGGTTATAGCGCTCGCTCCCATCGACAGACGCAACAGTTAGATACATTTAAATAACTCTGTCACGCTGCGGCTAATGTACGAGTACCAAGTAACGGGCCTGCGCCCTTCATAACATCTTGAAGCTGCGGAGAGGTAACTCGACCACACTCCCATCACTGTTTGACACTCCGTAAACGAACAGACAAACTGTTTACATAACTGAAGTGCCTCAGAGAATAAATATTCCTTAAAAAAACACGAAACCACACGCAACTTTGTGACAAATGCTAATGCCTAGAACAAACATAGGATGTTTTGTCCATAAAGCAAATCAAAGAGCACATCGTTTCAGTAGTCCGATCCATGGTGTAGATGACAATAAAATAAATTGGTGATGTGATAATCTTAAATCTGAGATTTCTGATATTGTTCCACGGAACGCCTCGTGGAGGCGTTAATATAACTGCTGGGTTATACATATATGCTGGGTTTATTTTTAATATTTTATCATTTTAAATGTAAAGTAAGTTCAAATAAACTTGAGGGTTTTGGCTTTCACTCACGCCTCGTCATTAGAGTAAACGATTCCGTGTTTCGCTGTTATTCGTACAAATTTAAGTGGCACGCTAAAAAAATATACAAACTAGTAGCAAAGAACCGTGTTTTGAGAAGTTTTTATTTATTTTTATGGTAAAATTTTAGTGGTTTGGAGTAATTTTAAAATTATAAAATTCTCACACGCAATACAGCCTGGGCTTGGTGCTTATTTATTTAGTATAATTTCCGGACGGTGATACCGAGTGATAGTGGTGTGTCGTGCGGGTCAACGAGACGGGCAGCGAGGCAGCGAGGTCGGCTGAGCAGCGAGCGTGACGTCTGCCACCCGATAGCCCATCTCACGAACGACCCACTTCTGGCTCAAGGTCACCGCCTGACCCCCTAAACTTTGTAATAATTCCACAACTTACACCTGAAATAGGAGCACTGTTATATAACCTCCACTGAAATATTACGCCGACGGGCAATGAACTTACCCCTATAAGGCAATTGGTCGGGGCCATTCCTCGCTCGACCGTCAGAATACTGACATGGCTTGACATGATGCAAAGAAAAAAAAACCCACGGAATGAGAATTTATTATTCTGGATGCGTCATCGATCATGCACAGATTCATGTGGGCCCATTTCGGGATGCCAGTGCTCTTTTTTATGTTGCTGGATTATGCTGAACTTAATGCAAAGGAAAAAAAGCATTGTAAAATCCTATTGAGTATCATCGTTTTTAACGTATTGTATAAGAACAACGATAAAAAAATATTGAGTGCCTCTTGCACTTTGCCATAGTCGGGTTAAAAAGGTCTTTCCGCTTTATGTTATTACTATTTAGGTGGGTGGATGTGTAAACATGGTCGTGTGCCGGCTACGCGACAGATTTGTAGATAGGGCGCCAATCAGAGCGTGTGCGCGCGGTATCACGGGCTTTCTGATACACAACACAACACACTTTCTAATCTACGCCTTTGTCACTGCGCTCGACTATTGGCTAACTTGTCTTTATGCCAGACTTTCGCCAATTGTTTTCACGCTACATTAGATTTCTTCACGGTTTTCTTGGCTACGAATTGCAATATATTATGCTGGGCGGTTGCATCATAACGCAAATCATCTTCAATACTTTTGGCAAGCCTCTTTAACCACTCCTCTGCTCATCAAATAAGAATACAACATGTCTTGAGAGCCGACGTTTAAACTAAACTGCGGTTAACCAGAACGGTGTCTCGAATCCCAGATTATGTTGCCAGCTTACGAGGAGTTAGTTTCCATAGACGAATTCGATACGAGGTATCCTCGGTCCCATCGCTCCGTGAAATAGGAGAGCGGATTGACAAGAAGCTTAGCCGCAGTGGCTGTCTTGATAAGGTGACGTGTATGCGTGTATTTTAGAAGTGCGCGGGGATGTGGTGATGGGCGCGGGAGGGTGAGTGTGCAGGACCGGTCCGCGTACCGGTTTGCGTCGACGTCGCCGACTTAGGACTAACCGTTTTATTAGCTGAGCCATGCTCCACAAACGATAGCTACTGAGTACCGACCGTGGCTGCAGCCCTAGAACGCTAGCGAGCACCTTGTCCTAGCAGTTACAATTCAAACATTCATTATCGATATCCGTCGCACGGAGCTGCGAGTTATATGAACTTGAATTTAGACTTACCTAACACTTGAACATGTTAAGCTTTCTGTCACAATACCAACTGGCCTACTTCGTTACCTTGTATAGGCGGCGCATTCACAATCGTCATAAAAAGAAGTAAACAATCGTCTCTTGACACAGGTGCAAAAGTGAAAATACAAGAATATTTCGTTTACGACTTGCTGTGTGTAGTCGCGCGTATTTTCGCAACGGCCTTTTCATAAGTCACAACATTTTAAGCCCTTTGTAGAGTAGTGTCACGCTGGTAATCTCATTAGTACTAGCTGCCAATAGTAGTTATGAAATGACCCACTTCAAATGTCTTTTCTAAAGAAATATTTAAATACTAACTACTTACAGATGTTTGAATATTCTGTTTAATAAGCATGCCGAATTACGTGTAATGTGACTATTGGGTAGTATCATGTTACTGTTTAGTCTAGAGAAGTAATTTGCAGCTAAGTGTTATGTTATGTACTCACGTGTACAACTACTTGCAATTTCTTTTTCAACAAGCCTTACCGAATCATTGTAATATATTTGAGTTGTTATATAAAGTAGACCGGAAAACTGTAGTAAGTATGAACTTGTATAAGAAAGAAGTCTTCCTCAGTTTTGTTTCTATTTTCGCTTTCAGTTTTGGCCTTGTGTTTCTATTTCAACTCGTCGTCGATGGCAACCTGCCACCACAATGTTTTGGACAGTGGCACACTTTCAAGTGTTTCCAACACGCCGCATCGTGTGATTAAGTCTCAGCTTTATTTAATTACAATATTAACTCGGTAACTAGGTTAACGAACTTAATAGAAGTATTCATAAACGTGTGAACAAAAACACTCAGCTGAACTTCTTTCGACACCTATTGTTTCCACATCAGTAGTACTATTAGTATACGTATTATATTATTGTGATGCACGCGTTTTACTTTAGGACTAGTTGAATGCAAATGTGGACGCGTTTTGCCATTTCCGTCCGTCACGGTGCGCACACTGTGTGAATGAATCACAAACAAAGCTATTTCGAGAGTCACTATCGTTCAGTTGAGTGACAATACCGACGCAGATCGGTCAACGATCCAAATTGCCCACAAATGAGCGCGTGCCGTGGTCGCTTGCTAGGCACCTGTACCGAGAGGCCATGGAGAGTCGCCCCCGCTGAGCTGAACTTCAGCCGTCACAGAAGTAATGTTTCGTTGTAGGCGTTCCATCGTACGGGATAAATCGAGCTGCACAATATGGGTTTACGAGGCTTAAGAGCTGGTCGTGACTGGTCGTCTGAGCACCACAGTGGGTGATATTTGGCGTGATGTTCGAGTCGTTGGTGTCCCGGCTGACGTCGCCACCGGTCTCGCGGCGCCGGCACACGGTGCACGCGGCGCGGGAGGTGTGCAGCGAGCCGGAGGAGGACGCGGCGCCGGTGCAGCGCCGCTCGCGCACCGCCAAGCAGCTGCTGGACAAGCGCAGGAAGGCGCGCCTCTCGTGCGCCGACCTCACCGCCACCGTCAATGCGGAGCCGGAGCGCTCGTCGCGCATGGACGCGCTGAAGGCCTTCCTGCCACTGCGACAGTCCAAGTCTCTCGGACGACTTGATGGTCTCAAAGAGGTGAGTGTTTGATCCCAGGATCTGAATCAAGTTGTTTTCTATATGTATTCTCAGGTATATTTAGTTGCAGGTCATTATTAATAGATAGGCGATGAGGTCATGACTAAATGGTTGTTGCATGCAGTTTTATGTTCTACTATTTATTCCTCATACTCAAAGAATGTTTTAATTGGTGCACCAATTACCTATAACTTTTTCTTAAAACCACTTTACGTTAGAATGATGGAGTTACGGTAATCAACTTGCGACACTAGAGAACGCCACAAGTTGTGGTGACCTTCGCGTCGCTCCCATGCGCGTGCGCCGGCCTCGTACACCTGTTACGATCTCCCCCCTCCCCTGCCCCGCCCCTCCAGCTCCAAACCTCATGCACAGCTTGCACAACCAATAACACCTACCATTACGTCTTGACCATTTTGTAAATAGCACAATAGACGCGGCCCGCTGAGTGCGACGCACTCAGCTCTGGTACACGTCCACGGTAACATCCATCAGGTTGCGAAACTGACGGCTGAGGGCGTTCCTATGAACTATGACGTCACACCGCCTCGGATAAGACAATACAAACAATACCAGGGATTCGACATTTGACGGCATGACTCGCTGAATTTTTGACATGAATCATAATGCAATGTGAGATTCAAGGAGCACGGTTTCAAGTGTAATAAGCCTTCGCTCAGATTCCACTCTACAGATTAGCTCAAGAGAACATGTTTTTATTCAGCCGTATATTGTGCTCGGGTATTTAATGATCTATAATAAATTAAGTGTCTACACGAACACGGTCAACAATAATAATTCAGCGTGTTTTAAATAATTATGTTGATGATTCTCGCGACTAGCGCGAATAGATTTTATTTGTTAAACAAATTCGGAGAAGAATTCGTTTTGCAATGTTAATTTCTGCCAACCTGATCTGCATTTCCTTATAAAGGTTTCGAGGTTGATGGTCCATGACCCACAAATGTAATGTATTGAGGACGCCACTAAAAAATAATAAATCAATCTATGACATGTCTGACACCTTCCTAAAACTATAGAGAGTTGTTCGCTTGTTCAAATTCTTTCATTCATAGTGTTCTAATTGCGTTGATGTGACTGTAACCACGGCCGTAGCGAGCTACGCTATTATCATAATTTATGATTAATTCTTGAAATATCTTCTGTTGACTTTAAAGGCACATAAACTAAGATAAGATTTAGTATTTCCTTGTTTGTTTTGGCAGACAAAAATAATACCGTAGACGAGCGTAGTCGTTAACAGAATGATGAATTATGATATGAAATTAACCGTCATCGAGTTATTTGACTTAATATATTCAAAATATGTCGAATACTGAAGGTCTGACTAACAGTGTTACCATATTCATAATTGCATTGTCAATCAGCGGTGGGAACTGGCAAAGATTGAAATGATTTGGTGGCGAGGACAAGCCGTGTAAAGTTCAGTTTGAGCGTTGAGCGAGCACGCGGGCACCGTTACGCCATACGCGCAAACCTCCTCCCAATACTTTGCAGATAGTACAAGAATGCGAGATAGGCAGGTAGGGGCAGGTATGCTCGCGAGCGCAGCCTTGATGGCAGGTACACTCACACACCTACGCCGCTGTCACCACGCGCCGGCCGGGGTGTGTGCGTTGTTTGATCGTGTGATTTACAGACAAATGCCACGACTCCACTCGCGCATCTGTTCGTCCATCTCTTTGTGAGGGCATCTCTATTGCGTTAACGCTTTTTGTCTGCTGCCTTGAATAGGGAACATCTGCGTTTAATAGTTCTTAATAAATAATGTAATGATGATTGTACCTCTACCTACTTGCATCAAATGATAATTACAGTGTACGCGCAGTTACGCTCGATGGTTTTGGCTGCTTGTTTGCGTATCGATGTATAACTAGACTCGCATAACGTATATTAAGAGCATATTACTGTTAAAATAATAGTAAACCATTAATTTAATCAATTTAATTTTATTACACGCACACTACTCAAACCAACAGCCACCAGTAACCACCCAGACAGTAATACTGAATTAATTAATCGAAGTATGTACTCGTACAAAAAAAAACAAAATATTATTACTAATCTAAAGCTACTTAATTATAATTGCTAATTAACTTTTTCAGCCTTCAGGTTAAGCATTTTAACTCAATGTTTTTTAGAGCTGCTTATTGGAGGTTACCTATAATTACCAGCTTATCGAATCTGAGTTGAGACAATGCTAGGATAGCTACAGGTATTATGTCAGAGCTAATGTGTGCAAATACGCACGTTGTGCATTTGTAATAAGAGTAAATTCACGTAAACCCTAACACGATTTTATTTTTTTTTGCAAGGACGAGAATCTGGTTTCTCGATATTGATTGGTATTAATTTTCTCGATTCATTGGTAACGGAACAATAAGTAAGTACTCGTCACCGTTGCCAGATCAATTAAGCGATAGAGAACGATAGACATAGAGATTGTGCGAACACTGGGAGCCCATGAGTGAGGGACATTCACTTTGGCCGTAAATGGCGATAGAATAGTGCCAACATGGTCATTTGTTACTCGTTTTCTTTCACTATATTTACATTTCAACGTTCCCAGGGGGTCCAACTGCCATTTGTGTTTTAAGACAAATTGATGTTGAATTTTTTATTTGAAACTTTTTATACAGTGTAAAATAGGTAGGCCTATCTAACCCAAAAAAATCTTTTCGTGTTTATGTAAGTACATAGATTAACCAGATGTAAGTTGTAATCTATACTTCCATACTAATATTATAAATGCGAAAGTAACTCTGTGTGTCTGTCTTTCTGTCTGTCTGTCTGTCTCTTCTTCACGCCTAAACCACTGAACCGATTTGAATGAAATTTGGTACAGATATAGTCTGGGACCCGAGAAAGGACATAGGATAGTTTTCATCCCGGAAATCCCCCGGGAACGGGAACTATTATTCCACGCGGACGAAGTCGCGGGCAAAAGCTAGTATATTATAGCGAAATGATCAAATGCGTAACAGCTAGACTAAAACGTATGTGTATGTACACAAGATTTAAACACGATACAAATCGCCATATGTGAATGTGAACTAAAGATTTGTTATTAAAGAAACTTATATTTTTTTGCCATGTCAATTTTAATCACAACGATACAGCGAAACATTTTTTTCTGTCATTATCATAGTAACTAATGACCTATTCAGAACTTGTTTCAAATCTGAGCTTGATAGTCTCTAATGACATAAAATAATTCTGCACGTGTGCTGTATTGCTGATACATTATAATAACGCATATCGACGTCCTACTTTTCTATACAATCATAGTAGTATTGTTACACGTTAACTCATTTGTACAAAGATTAGATATAGCGTTATAAAAATATCAAATACAATATAATGGACCTACCCGTATTATGTTTATAACAACGTTTGTGATTAACATAGTAATTTGATATTTATAAAAAAAACAAAGAATTCTTCAAAATTAATTATATTCCATCCCAAATATGGTGTCTGATAAACACCGGTTGTATGTCTGTTGGATGATGATTCATCTTTTTGTTTAGCTAAACTTTATTTTGTTCAAAACAAGAAAAATCGTACGTTTTTTACGTCGAAATAAGGAAATTGAATTAAGTATTATTTTTCATTACTTGTTTTTTAACTTGAAATGCAAACAATGCTATCAGCATGATTATTGTTACCACAACTTTCATCGAAGTCAACCTAAATATACTTTATTTTTATGGTTTAGATTGAGTAAATTTCTTGCGAACATAATGTAATGAACACCGTATACTTATATATGCAGATTAGTGTGTAGTAGTGCCTATATCAGGTATCAGAAATAAAATATAATTTTGTGGTTGCTAGAGCGAGCGGACAGCGTCGTCATTTGTTAGGCGGACAAAACATCGCCTTCGAAGAATTGCCTCATCTGCGATACATGTCTTGTTTTATTTACATGTTGTTTATTTTTATCTGTTACATCGTTAGCTCGTTGCTTTGTTTCTTAACATTATGCGCCAATATTATATTATGGCTCCGATATATCTTGTCGATTAGATTTATTTCCACCACACCTTTGTTGCTCAGCGGCAAACCGGCAAACCGGATCAGAGTTATTACGGCGATCAGTTTTATGCGAGTCTTTAACCAAAATCGGAGGAGCCAAGTTGGTCGTGGATATAATTTAATTGTGCAACTATTAGAAACCATAAGGATTAGATAGGAATCTACAGCATTCTTGTCCGGTTACGTTTGTAGCTTACTAGTGTTGAGTTATTAAACTTCCCCGTTTAATAGTAAAATATGGCGCGTTCTTGGCATTGTTTTTGGGAAACAGCCAAACTTGATATATTATTATTTCAGTGGAGATAAGCTCCTTGAAGTGGATGGTTGATTTACAGCAGCTATTACTCTTGCCAAAACGTTATGTGTGTATTCATTTATATACTTACGTGGGTTGGGTAGTGATTTTAGAATCATGTTTATCATTACCAACTTCTTAAGGGGTAACTTTTGAGTGCCAATATTATTGTTTAATGGAAACTTAATGTTCATTAGCTTAATAATTAACTATTGATTTAAACACAGCTTAATTATTTATTTTAATGTTGATTGTTAAACTTATATTAGATGTTAGGTACTTGCGTACATGGCGAGCTTTAATCGTTTGTTTTAATTAAACTGCGGATAGGTACCTAGTAAAAGTTGATTACGAAACCTGTTCTGTTTTCTTTAGAAATGCGACGCGGTGTACGCAAAAAGTTAAAGAGTATGCAATTAAAAAGAAGTCGTACAAATAACAGATCTGTCTAGCCGTGTGCGGTTCGAAGGAAGAGGGCACTGCTAAAGGTCGCTTGATTTTCCTTTTACAGTTGTTGTTGACATTTTAAGTTGGTCTTCTGTAGACTGAGATCTGACAGTCGCCAGAACTATGTCAACTTAAAAGCTTAATTTTAAGGATAGAGAAATGTAGCCACGGGTACAGATTTTTAACCTTTCAACGACCAAGCGACAGCCAGCTGTCGGGCGGCTATAGTCTTTCTATTGTGTTTCTAATCACGTGTGTTCGAAGGTTTAAACGCAACTAAAATATTGGCGTAATTCCTAGAATCGGGTCAGAGCCCGTACGTCCCCTAAGATTTGTCCCCCAGCATAAAAGTTGTGGATTCGGCCCCTATATAGGTGCCCGTTGGTCTCCTGGTAGGGGACCAATTAATATTTTAATAAAAATATTATTTTTAAGGTACCCGTTCGTCTCCTCTAATATATACACAATATAAGTTAAAGATTCGGCACCTATTCAGGTGCCTATTGGTCCCCTGAGATAAAATCACCTATATTTTACCTAAAAACGGTTAACATAGTACACTTGTGAACAGTTTATTAACGCAATTAATTTAATAAATCATAACAGATCATTGAAAAAAGAGCCACGATGAATGATAATCCGTCATGATAATAATGTAACCTGTCGATAGGCTTACGATGTAATATTGTCTCTTTACGAATGGCTTGTTAAAAAACGGGTATTAATGATTGAAAACTTAAGAGAACAAAAGTACTAGGCGCGCAGTAACGTGAAGTAGTCATGTACGAAAATCTAAAATTCACTGTGTTTTTAATTTTCTCACAAGATCACCTTAATCAATTCAAAGTACTAGGCGCGCAGTAACGTGAAGTAGTCATGTACGAAAATTTAAAATTCACTGTATTCCTTAATTTTCTCACAAGATCACCTTAATCAATGCAAAGTACTAGGCGCGCAGTAACGTGAAGTGGTGAATAGAAAACGATCGATCGACGAATCGATTAATTATTTTGAAGACTGACTTTATGCCTAGAGCCTAGAGGCATTTTATTAAACTTAATCTTATTTGAAATACTTAAACATGATATTTAAGGAATTATTATATTTTTATTTTACCCTTTTCTGCGCGACTGTACCAGGACTATATACATGTACTTATATTAGAAGAATGAATTAAAATAAATATTCTTCAGGGGGCGAATAGGCACCTCAAAAGTTCCAGGGGACGAATGGGCACAGGGTGCGAATCTTAGGGGACGTACGGGCTCTGACCCCTAGAATCCAATGTAAAAAAAACTGTGTGGTGGAAAAAAGAATACATAATTGGTAGATCTAGTGCTTGGTCCTTAAAAATGTACCTTTCTTAGTCTCGTTTATTATTTACAGCTGGTTTTATCTATGCACTTTAATGGTTGTTGTTTAAAACCAACACAGATGATTGCCAGTACTTTTAATTTTTACAATCAAATCTTTGCGTTAGCTCAAGTTATGGGCCCTTACCTGAACTTTTTTACGATACTTTAATTATTCAGGTCGCTGGGATCTTGGACCGACAAATATCTACGTTTGCAAGTTAGACCAACCTCATTCGAAATCTTCTTAAAATAGAAACATTGAGGTATATCGCTATTTTATATCAATACTAGCTTTTGCCCGCGACTTTGTCCGCGTGGAATATTAGTTCCCGTTCCCGGGGAATTTCCCTGATTAAAACTATCCTATGTACTTTCTCGGGTCCCAGACTATGTCTGTACCAAGTTTCATTCACATTGGTTCAGTGGTTTAGGCCTAAAGAAGAGACAGACAGACAGACAGAAAGACAGGCAGACCGAGTTACTTTCGCATTTATAATATTAGTATAGATTTACCGATCAATATCCCGCCCCAATATCTGCTATAAAAATCTGATTTTGGATCTGATTGAATGACTTCTAGGTCAATGTCAGAGGATTATTTCAATTAGAAACGGGCACTTTAGATTAGTCAAGGAATGAAAATCTTTACATCTACCTATCCTTAATCCTAATACATAAGAAGATTGCAAATACGCGGACCTTCTTAACGACATATTCTTCTATGATGCGACTTTATTTAGTGTATTTTTCAATATTTTAGCGTGATCGATGCAAAGTGACCTTATTCTAATAAATTTTGAGTGAAGTTTACATTAACCAAGTAACGCAAATATTTTGCCAAATACGCAAGTGGAAGTCGGCTCATTACTATAGAAGTTTGGCCATATTATATATTATTAAATGTGACGTAACTCTTGCGACTCGGGGGCTCTCCGTCTATCCATACTAATATTATAAATGGGAAAGTGTGTCTGTCTGTCTGTCTGTCTGTTTGTCTTTCTTTCACGGCAAAACGGAGCGACGGATTGACGTGATGTTTTAAGTGGAGATAGTTGAAGGGATGGAGAGTAACATAGGCTACTTTTCATCTCTTTCTAACGCGAGCGAAGCCGCGGGCAGAAGCTAGTCTGTATATATTTTTTAAGTTATGGACCCTAGCGGGTGACTGAATCTTTTTTTTTATATAAAAGTTCCTCTGCAATTAATTTATTTCAGATGGAATATTATAAAGTGGTTTTTATCTTACTTTAATTTATTTTCATCCTCATCAAAGTTCTTTCTGACAGGCTAAAATGATTCTAAAATACATCGCATCAACCTGCCATCTTTATGAATTTCAATATTACATGTTTGTTAATAAATCACTTGCTAATGTTTATGTAAATCATTAGTTACGTCAATAATTTTAAATGTTACATTTCGAAATTGTTACACGGCTAAACCAACGGATATTTTTAGTCGACCCATGTTAAAAAAATGAAATATTTTTATAAATTCGTATTTAAATTAGTTTGAGACAACAGTTATTAACCTTTCGTTGACCAAGCGACCGCCGGCTGTCGTGTCTCGTGTGTTCGAAGTTTTGTGCAGTGCACGGGAAATCAAGTTGGCGTAGTTCGTAAAGAGGTCTTTAACAAATAATATTGCTAAATCGACTATCGTGTTATCACAGGTTCAGTAACTGGTATTTCCAACTCCGAATTCAAAATTTCAAATTAACTTCGACTCGATTGGACGATTCTTGAATTGACACTCATAACTGTACCGTTTTTTGCTTTTTTTTTGTTAGTTTGACTTGTATATTTCGCCTGACAGATACGACACACATAGTGACTGTGACTCGAGGTTGTTACTCTCGGTACCACTGATCTATCTCGAGCTACTTGCGTCTACGCAACTTCAACGTTACTTAAGTACCTACAATTTTACGAAGTAACTAAATGCTTCTCTACACTGCAAGTAGTAAATTTGTTGCTATAATTGAAGAAAAAACATGTACATGTAATCTATAGTAATAATAATAAAATAAATATCCTGGGACAACTCACACACGGTCATCTGATCCCAAACTAAGCAGAGCTTGTACTATGGTAACCAGACAACTGAAAAATATACTTATATAATGTTTAAATAATACATATTACAGATATATCACCCCAGACACAGAACAAACATTCGTGCTTATCACACGTCATGGGTGGGAATCGAACCCACGACCTTCGTAAAATCATAGTATTTCATAGTGTAAAATTACTTTATTTGGACAAAGTGTTATTGTAATGTAATATCTTTAATTTCTGTTATTTCATATAACGTTACACATTTGGCGTATCGGTAATGATATTTCAAATTCAAGTTTAATGATTTTAAACTGTACTATGTTGGAAATTGGAAGTAAACGTAAAGCGACTGTCGAATCCACAGTTATTACATAACCACATAATTCGCGTATATTTCATTCTCTGAGAAACAATAAATAATTCTGAAATCAACCAAAAAGCGTTGTCATGGCCCGATGTACCGATCACACAACTTTCTATTGTTTCATGTAATTCCTACGTAATAATTTGCTGCACCAAAGAGCCAATTGTCCACTTGATTGTAATTAAATAATGATAGGTGTTAAAATAATGGACGATCGCGATAGCTGGTGAATGGGTGATGTAACAATGAGTGTCAATCTCGGTGCATTGCGCGGGCGCAGCGCTGAAACGCAGACTGACACGCCCATTCTTACGTCGACGGAGCCGACAGGTGTGGGCAAGCGCACGTACTCGCTTTTTATTTTACCTTTGCAACTGCAGTACGTGACAAAATATTGACTGAAATATACATTTTTTAATTTACTGTACTTATCGCTGCTTCTTTTTATATGGTTTTTTCAACTCCTTAACTAGAACTTTCCCAATCTAAATCTATATTTCAAGTCAACAGCCAACATAAATAAAATTGATTTGTTTTAATTGGAAATTATAGAATACCCTTAAGTTAGCTTTATATGGGAGTGCTTCCTTGCGTAAGGGCAATACACCAGCAATCTAAAGCAGACCATGTGTTGATATCCCTCATCCCATAAATTATGGCTGTCGTTATCTAGCAACTTATATGGCCGGTTCAATGTCCAGGTTACAAGTATCAGTAACAGTTACATATACATCTTATCACAGATCTTGTAATGTACATAATTGCTAATGTAACCTAGAAAAAATGATACAGAGATGAGATTGTATCAGATGGCATTTCATTTAATGATAAGACCGCCAATGTGAGGCTTTGAAATAGGCGAATTAACTAGTATTTAATTCCACGCGGTTTTTAAAATAGAAGGGTAATTTCAGCGGTTTATTGCCCGCTTATTTCGAAGCGCTGAGCCATCAAACGTTAATTCGTTTTCTTCGTACACATATACTTGGATGACTCGTTTAGTTTCTCTCGTCTGACTCACACATGTGTTTGTGTGCCTTCCCATAATATATTTATGTATGTAACTGCCTATATCTTATTATAATGGCCATAGTTTTATTAAATACTTCTGAGAACTGTCGAACGTGTCGAACTTTCCACTTGCTCAAACTTGGAAGTTTATTTTGTACTTGCACAACTTTTCCGTTACGTAACTGCGTCGGCGATGGAAAAGCGGCGATTTTCATTTGTTACGTAACGTGACCGACACGTGACGTCGCATGTCGTTACTGACAAGTTGAATGGGAGCCACCTATGGTTGCTGTAACTATTGTGAGCACTTCAATATGTTAGGGCTGTCTGTTAGCAAGCCGATATGTCATAATATTGACGAGCTCATATAATTATGTATTTGCATTGCCGTGGCTACTATATAGCAACATCAATGAAAACTCATTGGCTGATTCTATTTAGTTACAAAGCACAGACCCTTAAAAAAATATGAAATATGCTCCCAAAATCTGTCTAGAAAAAAAAAAGAATAATACTGCGGTTCTACTGTAATAATAATGTGTTTAGTGCAGTTACACACAGAGATTTCACTGCACTGTTTAGTTGACTTCTCAGTTTTATTTTCTATTGTATGGCTTTTATATGCGATAACAAAAATGTACACAGTGGACTCCAATGTTGGCTTATTCATTACCGGTCACGTGACAGCCCTGCGCGTGGGCGCGTCACGTGCGCCCGCGCTTGCGCCACGATCGGAAGTAGACTGTATCAACATGACGGTACACCCACCACCAAGGTACTAGCTACCAACCTTGCCAAATATAGAACCTATAAACTGCCCTCATTTACGTCACTCTACTAGCTTTAATACAAATCACATGGACTTAATGTCGCGAAGATTTGTTGCTTTCTTTCTACTTTATGTCAGCGGATACCCCTTATCATTAGTCGCTTTCTACGCACAAATTGATTTCCCGTCACACAGCTAGTTAGAAATCAAAACATTTACTCTTAAATCATTTCAATGCAATGTAAACATACCTGTCTAGTTCCACGCAACAGTGAGCGCCAGGCAACTATTATCTAGACGTGACAGTAACTAACAATCAAGATTGTTGTTGAACAACATTGTTACACTCAGGCATCCCGCAAACAATGGCTGTATGTGTTGACAAGAACTAATATAACGCCTATGAGCGTTCTTCCATTGTGAAAAACGAATCTTCCCATCGGCCACACTTTTCCCGTACTTTCTGTAACTGTGCGAGTTTTTCTTCCAACCTGTGTCTTACTTTCTAATGATTGAGTCGCAAGCCCTCCGAGGTACGTTTCGGTACAACTTTGTCGCCTCAGTAGTGTTTACTGACAGCAATTACGCAGTGAAAGTGTTTTTAATTTCTTATCGCACGACGATCTTGTCATTTCAGTCACTGTTGATATGTAATTACCGTTTATGGTGCTCTGTGACGCTCAGATTACTCGTATTACTGCTAACGTCGTGTAACTTGATAAGAGCTAGAAAGATATCGGATTACTTATTAGCTCGAGGGTACCGCGAACTGATTACAGGCATTCTGCTGTATCTCAACGATGATCGTTGCTCATTCAATTTGCTATTAAGTATTAATACAACGGCGCTTCCTTGTATCTCGCATTTAAGTACATCGTAATTGTAACAGTATCGCGGGGTTAATACGAATTAGTTAGACGATATCGTGGGCGGCCGATCATTGCGCCGCGATCCCAGTGATTGGACTTTAAAATATAGGGAAGATATTATAACGCTGCGGGCTTCGCTCATCACTAAACGGGACTCGCATTCCTAAGTCGCTGGCTGAACGACCCCTTTGAAGAGTGGCATCGATGACTAACTATTATAATCGATACTAGCATACGGTGGGGTCCAATCTACACATGTTTTATTAAAAACGAAAGTCGTGTTATTGGAGAAATGCATTTTTTGCGTTTGTTTTTAATTGCCGTTTAATCTGTCGGTTGCACGCAAGGCTGAAACTAGTTTGTTAGTAAAATTTTGTTTACTTTCGTTTCTACTTCTATCTAGTTAGTTAGTAGGCTGTATAATCTTCGATCTCTAAGTACCGAACAGAAGATGGCGGTGTCATTCGGAACTAGTTTAACTTCACTTTAATCAACATTCTACAACATAAAGTATTTACGACTTAGTGCGGTGTAAACCGAGGTTTGCATATAAACGTACGTATTAATTTTATGATAACATCCGAGTGTAATTACTTTAGAATATTTTTATAGATATGCAGTGTTTGATATTTGATATTTATAAAATATTAATACATATATTTATAATACCGTCCACAGCAACATCAGAACGTGATTGGTTTCATAATGGTATATTCTGAGTCGTTGCCCAACGCAAACACCACACTACAAGCCAAGGTACTAGAATATATTACTATATATGAGTTGTCATTGTCACATTTTAGGGCTATAACATTAACGCCTAAAAACGGATTATTGCTATTAAAAACGAATATTTATTACATGGCCATTTTAGTAAATTATGGATTTAGACTGTGACATCATCCGTGTTACCTAATAGGCGGAGAACACACCCATACATGATTTCCATACTTTATTAAAATTTCTAGTTCGAGCTACATTAGTCAACGTTAGGTTTTTAAGCAAACATTGGACACGACTGTCGTAAGTTTACTCTCCTTTGAGTACATCAGAGTCCTTTGTTGCATGAGCTCCGTACTTTATCATGCACGAAGTATCTCTGCAACTTATGAATTTACATGTTTACGAGTGTTCTCAGCTGGTGGCCGCCGTGATTTGTCCTGCAAAATGGTAACCGCCTGACAGCCGGTGAACCAGCCACCATTAACCAAAGAACGCCGGTTAACCATTAATACTGATGCCAATTCTTATGGAGCGTATTTTATCATCGATTTATCCTGCCCAGTGGGCACTGAGTTATCTCTTCTCCTTCAGGAACCCTTGAAACATAATAGTATGGCGTGTTTTATTGTGCAATGATATTAATGAACTGCTTTTTCAGTATCAATGTTTAGTGCAAGTGATCATGCGCGGAAGCTGCAGGAAAGTAATTTGTAGTAGAAGAGTACAATAAATAAGAATTGAAATCAAATGAAACTAAGACTTTAGTTATGATGTGAACATACAGAATGAAGGTCCATAGGATGACAATTATCAATGATGTTGTGAAATAATGATCAACAAAATCATGTTTGAAGGAGAAACTTTAACAATAACTCTCGCCACAACAAAAAACAAAGCAACTGCCGTCAATCAATCATGCAATGCACACATAAAGAAGCATACAAGAAACGTGATACCCAATCATGATATCCACAAACTTCTGTAGATTTGATTGGAAACAACAATTATCATAAGTATCAATCTAATCAAGATACAAAAGGCAGCATTGCGGCAGAGGTCGGAGGTGGCGTTGCATCAACGCTGCACTTTCGATATGCGCCAGTGAAAGGCTCATCCTCGAGGCTTGGGGCGCAGGTGCATGCTCAATAGCCGCCAGTCAACCGTTATGCGGTCATGTTAGTGCAACAGCATTTATTTGTTCGCTTAGGGATTTTCTGCCCACACAAATAGCTGAACGGAAGCATTCGTTCATTGTCTCCAAACAAGTTTGCTGAAATCAAACAAGCAATGAAGGTCGTTTATCGAATAACTGATTACTAACCATGATAATATTAGGTGTATAATTCTACAGCCCAAACTGACATACTATTAAAAGAATGAAAGATTATGTGTTAAAAATGTCCGAAGTCGACACACATAGCAGCGGTTCGCTCTAATGTCGCGTACATTATTTTAATGACGGTCATTAGTCTACTTTCAGAGGTAATTTAATGATTACACTTCGATATATAGATACACCTCTTACGGAATACAAGTATTTATTTTGTAATCTGAAGTCATCGTTTGTTCGTAAGACTCATTCCTTCTCAGCAATAATTTGAATTATTCTAAAGCCACATACCATACATACATAGTTTACGCGGAACCACGCATGCATATCAGGATGTATTCCAATTATTCCGCCTCCTGATTTATACCTTCTTTGTGCTTACTTATCTGAATGGAGCATAATTTATAATACCTAGCTAAAAAGTATATGATAATGGTCTATTGTACCTTAGGCAGCGTTGTGGTTGGGCCTCAAGCCTGCCGCTCAATTGCTTCAGTAACCGTGTTCGCAGTTCGTGCCCGTTGTCTCTCATTACACAGGAACTTTATTATTGGCTGTCTGTTGTTTCATTAGTGCCGTTCTGTCATTACGAGCCGTCTCCGAGGTGCAACATGGAAAATTGTCACGGCCGAATGCGGCGTACGTAACGGGAAATGCACCGCGCAAATTATAACGTCCGCATTGATGTTTCCACTTTCATACTCAGGGCCTCTGTAAAAGGACGGCTTTTTGCAGCTGGTACTGCTATTCATTTGCAGTTTGCACGACTGCATCGCATTAGAGTCGTTTTCTCTCGACGGAATGCATTTTTGCTGTTAGCTGGATGATGCTGCCTTTACTCTTCGAGCGCGCTTGATTCACGTGCGATCATGAAATTGATATCGCCAACGAGATGCGATTCGTGAACGTCATGAATCATGATCTATAACCATGTAACTGCATTATCTGTTGCCGACTTTTTTTGTAAACTATTACACAATAACTTTTACTTCTTACTATTACACACTTTTGAAAATAAATACCGACTTTGTTAGTTTAGCGATAGAAATCTCACGATAAAGTAATGTAATAAGCGCGTGCTATTTTTTATTGCTCGTTATATTTTATTGCAGCCTACTTTTTCTACTGTCACTTTACAATATTGTGGTAATATAGTAGGCTCGGCACTGCTTGAAGCCTCGCATGTATGTTTATTAGATTAATGAGGATATTAGAGCGTACGACACTTAAGTTTTATATAAAAGTGTTAATAGTTAACCGCGCTATTAATTCCATTAGGCAAATGATTAGTCATTGAGACTGGTTGGATAAGATCTGGTAATGTGTGGTTTCCTCAGTGCGTGTTATCGTGAGTGAAGATGGTGTGAACTTGTTGTACTGAGTGTCGCGGCCACGTACCATGAACACTAAACAATGCTCGTCTGTGCGCAAGGAGCCGCTACTGAGAGTTCAACACACGAATTACGTATCCCTAGAAATGACTGTTTATTGCTTTAAACGTTTTGGACGTAAATTAAACCATGAAACCATTCGATAACCTTTATTACCTATCTATGTATGTTCCCAAGCCACTGTTGATCTTATCGTTATATTTATAGTTTAATTACAAATGCTGATTCTATCGCTATCGTCGATATATTCACTTTTCATATAATATTTTTTCCACTTGCATGAATTTTATTTACTTGCAGCAATAACATAAATTCTATCTTATTGATTAGTTTTCTCGTAGTTAGCTTGTGGTGTAGCTGCAATAACAGTCAACATAAAATACTTTTTTATATTTTCTGCCTGGCTTTGGATCTATGATATCTGCGTATGATACTCGTGCGGTATCGCGGAGGCGGTGGGATGATTTAAATAACCAGGTTATTTCAATACTGCGGCCGTCGCCTTTATGACTTTATTTTTCATCTATTTCTGAACGCAGCAAACGTAAATAAAACGCATTAAACTTGTCTGTGGTATTGAAAATGAAAGACGCTATTACGAATTCAAATTGAGCTTAGTTGTTCTGTTATGAGTACAATAACACAGTTCTGTGTACGGCGTAGATTAAAAATAAAACTTTTATTGTTAAATATTCTAGAAAAAGTAATTTGCATGGGTTTTTAGATATGACGATAAACAAGAAACGTTGTCGCCTTTTACGACTCTTCTAGTCAAGTCTCAACATCTAAGCGGTGTAACAAAGGAAGTGTCTACTTCATAGTTCGCGTGTGTAATCAGTTAGTCTTATAAGAGTTAATCAGATATCCTGGTGTATAAGGTGATAACCGTACATGTTGGTAGCAGAGGAATGCTAACAGGCAATTAGCAAGTAAGCGATGAATAGATTGTGATATGTTCTGCTTGTCTTCGTATTGACTCTTTTACAAGTTAACACTTTTGTGTGCACTGTGATTGAGAAAGTTTGTCAGATGATTTATGTAATTATGCATGTTGAATTTTAATTATTACCCACACATTGGTTGGATTTACTTAAACAACATTATTGTTTTGTACTCATCATCTCTTGGAAAACACTTACCGTTAATTATGAGAACTTACAGTCAACTTAGCCATATCAAAATACTAAATATGATGCCTATTACTCGACTCACATGTCGTGAGGCTCTTATTGTGTCCATACGTAAGCATTACCGTCGTGTGCGATAGAAAGCGATCAAGTTACAATTGAATATCGCGTAAAGCGTGAAGTCACAGAGACACGTGTCGTGTAATCAAGCGATCAATCCGCTTTCACGCTTCACAACAGCGCTTGACGAATGCCCAAGGAAAGTTCTATGATTGTCAGTATCCCGTGCGGACTGTAATTGGATCTAAAATACCCGATAGACGGCCGTGCCTAGGGATTACTGACTGTCTACTTTCAAGATCTGAACAGATATTTCAATCGTTTCCTAACTATTTACATTATGAAGACTTAAACGTTGAGATTATAATCCTGGGAAAACTCGTTCGAGAGAAAATGTTTTGCTCGTCCACTTTTTTTCTTGTTAAGAATATGCAGATTGTTGGTTCCTTTAATCTGATTATAAGACGGGCGCATGTCCTGGCTGAGAAACTGGCGTAATAGTTATAATTTGATTATCAGTTCATGTGATAAATTCTCATCCATATTTATATACGGTGCACAGAAATCCAGAGCTTTTATATTTGCTCGTCAGGGTTTTATATAGTCATGTATGAATATATCGTTGTTTATTAATTGTCGTAGGGCCAAGATACAGTCGGTTTGCAATATTTCAGGAGGCTTTTGCACAGAGGCCAGTAATTAGTGGTAATCGATCTCTCAGTTTACGCCTGTTCGTATATGGTATGGGCGGGGCGGCGACGGCGCGGGCGCAGCGGCGAGTGCATTCACTCGCGCACTCCTGCGCAGCTAATTTCTCTATCTTTAGCACGGTGTAACTGACCGCTAGCCCTGCTACCGAGTAAAGAGAAACTGCATTAGATGCGTCCGGTTTATGTGCACACGTCAAATAACCAATACTTCCTTTAGTTAAGCAGGAACTCTGAAATGAAAGGTACTTAGGTATTGGATGTTACTTAAGATAAATATAGTTCCCGCATTAAGTTAGCCGAGATCGAAAGTAGATCTGGCAATAACATACTTGTGCTTATCTCGGTAACCGTTAGTAATAGGCGGAGAGAATTTCCTTTAAAACTTGATGTTGCAATTTCGCTGCACCGTAACGGTTCCTGGAGCCGGTGACGTGCCTACCTGACGTTTACTTGGCTCATTTTTCATTAAAAGATTTCCGCATCACTGGCAGCCTATTGAACAAGACAAATATTTAACAAAATATTTGTGTGATTCTAGTTTGGAGCGGTTGACTTTACTAGCTTTTAACAATACAACGATTGTGATTATCTGTTTTACAGCGATACCTTGCACCAATAGGAAGGAGATTATTAATCTGCGACTTCATATACACCCGCAATATTCGTCATTCACGCGAATAGAGTCACAAGCAAAAGCTAGCTTAATATAAATAGAAGTAATTTCCCACTCTGTTTATAATTTGACCCGTCACAGCTCGTTATGAAAATGAAATTAGCGTCCAAACGATTGGCGTCTGTCACACACACGTCTATTAAGTACATGAGAATTGTCAAACGCCATATCCACATGTGGAACTTTCGCTTCGGCGAGAGTTTCCAGTAAACACGACCAGTAATACCACGGCATAATAATATAGACCTTAATATTTACCTGTTTAACGTCCAAAGTGCCGACATTTACGTTCATTAGCTCGACTCAAATCGATTTTCTATTTATGGCTTGATAGAAAACTGATTTCGATCAAGAGTGTTGGACGTAAAAGTGCTATTCAGGTTTCTTTTTACCTTTTTAGTGTTTAAACCATTAAGCCGGTTGAATAGCAGACTGTAAATTATAAATCCGTCGACTTTGCGTAATGTCTGCCGTTTGTGGCAATATTATTTACGAAAGGCTGAATTGGCAGAAAAATAAGATTCTGATGTCAAAGCGAAGGTGAATTCTTAGCCATTTTTAAAAGAGCTTTATGCATCAGGTCGGAAGGACTAGAATCGTTACGCGAAGCGTGCCGGAAGACTGGAGTTGTCGCCAAAGGAGGCCTAGGAATTGCTAGTAAAATGAAATCGTTTATGGGAGATTGGCAAGAGAAGGCATTCAACAGAAGGGGTTTTTATATCTGCAATAAAATATTTGAAATTGAATAACACAGGGATTAGTGAAAGGGAGACCTTAACTTAGCAGTGGAACAGTATAAGCTCAGGTATAAGTTAAAAACATCGCACAGTAGGATTTGTAAGACTTGAATAAAAAGTATGTTTTACAATTGACCATTTACAGGCACTTGGCACTTTTGAATTGTCAAGGAATCGGTCAGTTAGTAAAAAGCTCCGACTAGTTGCTCGTTATAAAATGTAAAGCTGCACTGATGTTGTGGATACAAAAACAATCTAAGGAAATAAACAACTAGGAAACTCTCCGGACTCTCTTTCCGATCAAGGGATAAAATACAAGTTGCAGTTATGACGAAATTAAAATGATTGTTATTTTGAGTGAAAGTCTAAGCCATGTGATGTGACATGTGAGTCGAGTGACCGACAGTCGGTGATGCCAGGTGGTTGTCGGATTCAGTTCAAACACGTAAAAAAGTTATTACATCACGTTACCGTTTCACGCTCTCTCTCTTTTTATCTAGCAGACGTTTATCATAATAGCACGCGTTTTATTTAGTATCCAGTATTGTAGAAAATTCACGAAGCTTGGCAAGACCTAGGTGTATTGTATTATATCATATGTTTCGTAAGTTAGACATAAATCTTCCACTGCTGATAGAACTTGTTTCAGACAGCGAGCAGGTTTAGTAAAAACTTAGAAAAAGTTGTAGGTTATCAGGAGTTACGTTGTGTATATTGTGGTGATTGCCCAGTGGTTAAGAAGCACCTATGTGTAAGCCTTTTTTCGATACCGGACAAGAATCAATGACACTGTCAATAAATGAGTACTTTCTTTCATATCTTCTAATGTCAAATTAAAAAAAAAAACATAAAGAAAGCTGAATTCAAAAATATACTTAACTTAATTGATTGATTGAGCTACCTTATTACTTAAAATGTACTGTAACCAGCAGTTTCAATTTAGAAGTTAAAATATTCTTAAAATTTCTTGAAATTTTCCAATTTTCTTAAGTCGTTTGTCAAAAATAATAGGTTATGGTGTATACCAAGGGAGATGGGAATTAATTTTTACATTGTCTGAAATCATTAATCCGCCGTTGTCTCTGTATCTCTTATACGTTATGCAAATACAACAGCACAATACCGTTGGCCAATAGGAAATTTTCCTGTTTGAGGAAATTAGCAATACAAGAAACGGTATCTATATTATAAGTTGCAATAACAATGTGGTGCAACAGAATTACCAGTTCCGCGTTTGAGATAGTTTATAAGATTAGGTAACAATAAAGAGCAGTGACATTAATGATAAACACATCCGAGGTAGCTAGGAAGTAATAGCTAAATATTCTGCTAACCTAGGTAGTATTACAATATTTAATGCCGGGTCACACCGAAGCGAATGTCTAGTGACTGGACTAATACTACTGCAGTGTGCAGATTTCGTCCGCGCTCTTCAACGTACTTTTGTCTACTACTTGTATGTACGTCACACACATCTCCCTAGCCTTTTCCCAACTTTGTTGGGGTCGGCTTCCAGCCTAACCGGATTTAGCTGGGTACTTCTGTTTTACGTAAAGCGACGGTCTTTCAGACCTTCACAACCCAGTAGCTGGGTGACACGATACCCCTTGGTTAGACTGGTCAGACTTTCTGACGTTTGTCTAAGCGTAACGACTGTCAATGTTCCACGTATGACAACCGGGACCAACGGCTTTACGTGCTTTCCGAGGCACGGGATGTCAGTGATGTCTAAGATAAACTTTAAACTATAGCAATGTGGTCACTCTCTAATTTACCTCACATTGACAATTTATTAATGTTGATTGCCTCTGATTTTAATTAGATTGTGACTTTAAGTACGCCATTTTGTAACACGTTGGTCTTCAGATCGCGCCCGCATGATATCCGTTCCAATATGACCAAGCCTATATTTTGACTGCCTTGTGGAGGCCAAATGGCCACTTCACCTAAAATATTGATATTCAATCTAGTTCTATTAAACTAGCAACCGACCATAACCTACTTATCTGGGAAAAGGCAAGGCAAATGACAATTCCAAGCAGAAAAATAAAAAAAATTATTAAGATATGGTCCAAGATCTGAGAGTCTCCAGACTTTCACTATCTCATCATGACTGCAATTGACTATTTTGTTAAAAAGTCAACAGTATACATATTTGCCTTCAATCAGTTCAGCCCTGTACCATTAGGACTTTGTGGACTGGTTTTTTTTTGATTTGCCTAAGTATACATATTGTATGATAGAAAAACGTACCGAAATATATTAACTCACTTACTAAACACGAAAGCTCAAAAACCATTTAATCTAACTGAAATTTGATAAATTGTCAACATGTTTAAATTCATTTCAGGCAAAAATTTCATTCATGCATTTTGTACACAGCGGTTTTCGTGAATGTTTACAGAAGAAGTAGAACTTATATGACTAAAGGCACTGATTCGATTTTAATTATGATTACGATACGAACAAAATAGCGGGCAAATCTGGGTATAACATAATTTCGAGTCATTGCACATGTCGGTGGGTCAATTAATGTCACGAGGCTTGCAATCAACGGCGGATGTTGTAGCAATGTCGCCACCGACTTGCGAAACGATTGATGTTTAGATTGCGCGTGCGCTGATAGCCCAGATGAAATAATTATATACCTTAACACGTGTTTCGCCTTATCTAGATTAATACTCATTATTAATATTAATTATTCATACACTAATCGTGTTTGTTTTGTTCTTTCCAGGTAAGGTTTTGTTCTGCGGCTTAAGGATTTGTGATGGTTTGGTAAGATTAGGTTTTAAGCTTTTTAAGGTTTGAGTTTTACGAAACGGAGCTTTCATGTTACGCAGTTAATTGTCTGTAAAAGTATCTGATAATCAGTGCTTACGCATTGATTTACATATTTTATTATTCCTGCATAAACTTACAAAATTCAATCTTAAGCTGATATAAATTAATGTTACGCAGGTATTTTGGCTTAGATATAATCTGTCTCTATCTTGCACTCGTAGTTTAACAGTTGTGCGACAGAGTCAGGAATAAAACTTATTTATATCGGCTTGTTGACTACAACTTTTAGTCTCAGCTTAATTTTTTTATACGAATCAAATACTTAAATCACAAGATACCACCTGAATAGGCAGGTAGTCAAATGACAAGCAATATCTCATAACACCTTGATATATTAATCAAGAAATTCAAAGTAATTAGTTGTCTCGCGTCATATTTAGTTATCTGACTACATCCATCCATCTGTGAGAATGCGTACCGTGCTCTTATTACCGATCCTATTACAGCATACACCCCCCCTCTCACTCTAAGAGTGCCCTCTCGCCCCTCCCTCTCTAAGAGTGCCCGCTCTCCCCTCTAGGAGTTAGGACGTAATTAATATAGAGAGAGGTTATTATTTCGATACCGATGCGGCTCGCGTCCACTTCAAAAGATATAATAGTAATTTCCAACTCGGGCGCCATGAATTATCAGAGAAAGTTCTTAAAGGAATGCTCGATAAGCGTTTTTTACAGGTCAGGTTACGTGTTTATTTTCTAATTTGACAGCGCCCAGGAATTTCATTTATTTGCCTCGATAAGGATAAAACAACGACTTTCTCTAAGTTATTGCATCTCTCACCTTAGGTCGTAAAATATCGGAGAATGTTCTTATCTAAATCCACCCATTTACTCCAATATTCCTGAAGTCATTAGGTTACAAATTACATGAATTATTACTTTTACTTGTTGAAAAATATCCTACGTCCTTTCTCAGGCTGTAAAATATCTATGTACCAAATTCCATTTAAATCGGGTCACTGATCGGTCATTTAAATCGGACAGACAGAGTTACTTTCGCATTTATTATATTAGCATGGATTTGTCAAATACTATAAAATGATTTCTTATAACATAACTTCATCTGCGATGAAGTAGGACGAACGCATTAAAAACAACAATTTAAAAAATTAAAAGCGTAGTAATTACAAAGTTACGACTTACGAAATGACTGGCAATGCGCGCGTAGTTTTTGCGCAGAGCGGCAAACATGTCGCCGGGTGGCATGCGCCGCCGCTGAGGTTTACTAACACAAACATGCTGTTAATTACTTAAATTATCAGCCAACTGTCCTCTTGAGTGATGAAATGTAAATAAAAAATACATTGCATAACGCGTTATTTTAAACTCTTTTACGCTTTGTTTTTTTTTTTAGTTTAATTAGCGTGAAGACTGACAATGTTTGCTCTAGTTTGTGTGTGTATTAAAATACAATAAATAGCAGTATAAGCATTCATACTTGTGAAATACTCAACGAGGGAACACTGACTCCCAAAATACAGGATCACCTAGTTTGGGAGGCAGCGGTTTTATAATTTGTAAGCTGTAACTGTATGCCTATACCTAAATTAAAATAAAAATTAAAAAATAATAAATTTACAAAGATTTAACTGAATCAATTAGTCAAGCACCAATGTATATAAATTACATAGACAACAAATTAGTCGAAAATAATAAGTAAATATTTTATTCAACTTAGGTAATTTACCAATTATTATCTCCATATCTATGGATGTTCGGGATGCGGGTTCTGCGTAACCGAGACGGGTCCAGCAGCTTATTACGAAAGATGCGTAGAATCGAAAAATAAATAATTGGGCCCTAAAAGTGAAAGCCGTGAGTTACGACCACTAATGCGCTTATCTAATTCGTCCCACTCAATCACGAGCACTCGAGACAAAACGACGCGAGACACTGAGTACCTAATATATTTTAAATATCACTTGTCCTTAGTATTATGCATTATCTATTACCGGCGTTATGTAACAATCGTGAGACTCATTATGCCCTCTGGCACTCACTTATAGTTCAATATGTATACAGACGTCAAACGTATTATTCCTTGTAAATTAATTTCCACAGCCAATTTTATGCCCTATTGATAAATGAATAGTGCTTAGAACTCCGTATAGGAATTCTATAATAGTCTTTAAAGTGTTGTTGTGATGTACCTGTGGCGCTATTTAACATAATAGCACATGACTCGTGATTTTAGTGTTCTTAGAGCTATTGTTATGTAATTATGTGTAATTAATATACTTGCCGCAATTACTGGAGTGCTTAGCAAATTAGCTGGCAGTTTAGTAATGTCGGCTCATTAGTTTTTATTTAGGCCTATATTTTTTGAAACAGTTGACATTTTAATGAGACCTGCTAATGCAAAGTAGACGTAACTAATGACTAGACTAATTTTAATTTGAAAAAGTAAATAAGTAGTCCTTTCATAATAAATCATTTATCAATTACTTCTACACATCATCGGCCACATTTGCATTAATCATACTTCTAAGAACGCAAGAACTTTTAATCACCACCAAAAAAAATTGACAATAAATGACGAAAGCTAAATCGATTACTTATTACCGAATAAGAAAGTTAATATGGATAATATGTTAAAAGTGATTTATTTACTCAATGATTCATAAATAAGAATTTGAATCTCATCTCGATTCTCGGGGCATCACAGATAGAGTAATTTACTCGGACATTAGCTCCGAAACCACAATATTTCTTTCATATCAGTGAGATTGGTTGTACCATAATTTATTTTTCAAATATTCTAATGCAGTGCAATTGCGTCATACGGAGATTAGTCCAGAAACAATTTAGTGGTACTTATGTGACGTCAGACGCCCCATCTTTCATGATAGCCCGTTGGCGGTTAACGAGCCACATTAATCTCGATCCAGTCAAAGGGAATCACTTTCACTCTGTACTCGATATATGAAACAAAAGTTCAACAACTTTTATAATTAAGTGAAACGTTGCTTGGTGAGCAAACGTATCAGATTTATATACTTGTTTGTGCCATGTTATGTTAAAACGATCGCAGTTTTAAATTTAATATCGATGTTTTAACTGACATACACCGATTTATACTCGCAAAAGAGTAAGAGTAATTTCTCGAAAAAGAAATATTATTATTTTTCCAAAAAAACATTATTCAATTTATCAATATACTACTTGTAAATATCTTAATAAATTTATTATAATGAACATCCTTATTTCAGTCTGTAAATTTTCACTGCTAGACATAGTCCTCATCAATTTTTTTTCCTCTTTCTCTCCTATTGTGCATACCGAGTATAAAAATCCTCTTATAATGATAAACAAGAATACATTAATTATATAAATGCCCGAAGTTTTCAGCGACTTCCCAACCAAAAAACGTACTCTCGAAAACTCGATTCTGTCGTGTGAAAATGACATTATAGTAAAATTCAAAAAGCGTTTAAGATTGACCTTTATTCGTTCAAAAATGTTTTAATGAATCATTCGTGCGACGAAAATCTTATTGAAATTAAAAATCTTTATTATATAATGTATTGCGGCATGTCGATATCAGACGAAATGATCGGATTCACGGAATCCTTAATGAACGAGAGATTGGGAATTGTTTAACTACCTTTATCAGAAGCCAAATCATCATTCTTATGTAAGTGATGAGGCATTACTTACTATCTCATAGTTACGTTGTTCGTTGTAACTGTACTTACGTGCTTGCTAAACTTATGCGTCATTATTTTTATATTCCCTATGTATTTTCTTATAAGATAAATACTTCATATCAGCACTAAATATGCTGATTTTAATTTTTGCACATCAAAACATCCTCGTAACGAGTAGTAGTAGGTAGTAGGCACTTTCCTAACTATCAATTAATATTATTGTACCTCCCTGTATTTGCATAATTATCTATTCATTAAGTATATAAATAACAAAATAACTTGCATAATTAACTTAATTGATAATCTATTATCAAATTGATTATAATAGTTTTTAGCTTATGAGAGAAAGCAAACAAGATTAGCAAAAGGCTCATATGCTAATGAAAAATTACGTAAATTTGAAATTTTGCTTGTTCTCAACAGACGAGTAACAAAGTAACAAACATCATATTATATTTTCATAATTACGAATACAGCTACAATGTTAATTTAATTTGTAATTAAATGCAAAAATGTCTAACAGTTTTACTTATTTCGGTATAAATTTTAATAATAAATTAAATCTGCGTAACCATTTTGGTAGCAGCGTTTTAACTGCAGCTACGCCGCGTAGGCACCGCGTAGGCGCCTACGAACGGCCTACGTAGTGAAGAGACCTTTGGTGACCGATGGGCAATGACAACCAAAAATCTAAAACGTTATCTACTCGAAACTAAATTTCAGTTTAAGAAAGAAAAAATCTAAGAAAACCTTTAAAAAGGCAAGTTTTTATTGACGAACTTAATTTCGATTTATAAGTTTAAATAAAATGCCTTACTATTTGAAACAAATATAATTTGATTGATAATCATTAGCAGTTAGCTGAGGTCAAGACCAGGCACATTTGTTTACAAAAAAAAATGTTCCGAAGCTACTTGTTTTAGTATGTACCACAGATAACCATCTATGTTCAGGCAACAGTCAATTTGCATACAAATAACTATAACTCACTTAAGCAAACTTCAAGCAACAAAAAAAATGGTTGCCTGTAAAGTCGGTTTTACGGGCGAAGATTTTACGTGACAACGTCTTTTACCGATCATAGTTGAGTGGGAGAGAGACGCAAGGCATTCGGCGGGCCTCTCTCTCGTTCGGTGACTCATCGTAACGTTACCGAGCGTTACACTTTTTCATAAGTGACTCCCAGCCGCAACCTAATTTAAGACGTTGTCACGTCAAAATACTAACAGATTAGGAACACGTGCTTATCATTATACCAGTTGCCAGACGGGCACATTAGCTGAAACATTTGCCAATTAAGATGGCGACTTGGCAAGATGGGCAGGATAACGGGCTATATCTAGAAAGTTATCGTCTAATGGTTCTAACGGCAATCATGACACGTCTGTAGCCAAGAGATTATTGTAAACGTTATGACGGTACCTTAACTACTGCCAAAAAAGGAATAGATAAGATTTATTTGTTAAAAGATTAAGTTCAAAGAATTTTCTTTTATACTGCTATTTAATTAGGCGTTTACTTTCTAAGATGTGACTCTAAGTGGGTCTTGGCCTATGACAACAAAAACTCAGCGTTGAAAAGCTCTGCGTTATATGACGAACTTTATTTTAACATTAAACTTGCAACGTGTATCATTAAGCTACACTGTAACTACAGTTATGTATGAAACATTCAATACATTAGTTTTTGTGTACATCAGTGCGTTCACCTTACAATGAAACGGTGTTATGAAAACGTCACGTCTTCACTACCTACGATCTTACGCAACACTCATAATTTCATTTAAATCTGACGTTTACGAGTTAACTTGTCGAGTTAAATCTTATCAGTTTGTTACGATTAAATTTAATTAACAAACAAAGTTGGGAGATAAATTAGATTTAAATGCTCAGCATGATCTATGGTTTATCCGTTGCGATCTATGGCAATCAGCGCCCGAGCATTCAAGTTATTGTCAGTATCGAGATCTTCAGTCGTCACTTATGTAACTGGCTTATTTAACTCGCATTTCTATTCGTAATCACACAACATCTGTTACAATGAAGCTGACAGATCGATAAAGAGTATAAAAGAGCTACTTGACTGTATCTCAACATCTAATTACTACAATCGAAAAACTGATTAAATAACTAACTAAAAGTCAATTTTGTTTTTTGTTGATATTCATGTTATAATACAATAAACAGTAAGCGGCCACATTCCTCACTCAAACAATAGAATTAACTATTAATAATTTCTTCAGCGGAGTCTTATTCGCTTTGTGTATTCATGAGCTAATTACTCTATTCAAAGTTATTCCAACGTCATAACCATCGGTCAACGTCGATATCCCCTTCTAAAGTGTCGTGCTAGAGTGCGTAGGTTCGTGACCAAACTCCTCAAATGGTCATATCGCTGGCTGTCAGTGTGGCCACCGGCGGTACACCATCGCTGGTCGTTCGCCACCACATCCCTATCGCGATGGTACTAGAGCATAATTTCGGGTGACAACTGACCTTGACGACACTGATATATACGTGTATGTGTAAACAATCGATAGTACATACGCGGGCGGCGTTGGCAATGCAACCCATCGCGCATGGCTAATGCGCGCGCGCCGCCACGCCGCATAGCGATGAGGGTGTGCTCGTGTGCTGGGCTCCTCGACTATCTAATATTATTAGCCGCAGCATTTCATTTTATTATCTCATTTGTATTCAATACTTCCTTTATTAAAACACCAAATCTCTTGGAACGACTTGCGTTGTGTCGAAACTAAGCTGTATTAAGCGCGTCGTATCAATAATTATATTTGATTCCCAGACATTAAATCATACAATATCATGCATTGCATCAAGTAATTCGTATTTATAGGAGAAAGTCATGTATGCAATAGGTGTAAGACGAAGATCCAGTAGGTAAATAACAGACTTTCCCACCTGAGAACGATTGAAACATGTTTATGATTTAAGATATTTATGTTAGTGCGTTGCACCTGCATTACCTTACATAATGTATTGGGTTCTTTAAGTTAGACCAAGCAACCTGATTTCTCTGACTTCTCAGATTAATTCACGATTCCGAAAGTAAATCAAAGCAATCAGGGACGGCAGAATATTACAGAGCGGCAGTGGGACAGCAAAATGGTACAATAAACAAAAAGACAAAAGAAAGGCTATTATCGTCAAAAGGTATTAACATCCAGGGGGCACGCCCCGCACATTGTAATTGTGAATCTCATCAAAGGCGGTATCATGACTTATTAAACTACATACTTGCAGACGGCGCTTTGTTCGCAACAAAAGGAGCATTGCAAATATTCAGTGAGGTTACTGGAACAAGTACTTAAATAGTATGATATTAATGATTCAGATTAAAGATAGTGACTCATCACTTAGCTTTACAAGGAAGGAACAGAAAATAGTACAAATTTTAGTCGAGTTTTAAACAATAGAATGGAGACGATACAACTGCAGATCATGAGAATAGCGTGTTGTCTGAGGCCGATCACGCACACGTTGGAATAGAAGCATTCACATAATGGACGTTGAACAGCAAATTGGATAATGCCTCACAAATAACTGCACCAGACTCATTAGACTGACCGACCTATTTTCTGAAATCCAGCCAGTAACACGCACTTTGCAGATTGCAATATTAGCATAATATCAAGGTTTTTGCTACGTCAAAACAAGTTATTTGGAAAGGAAAATATATATTTGCGTTTAATGAAAGTGCAATATATCTAATATATTCGTTATGTAACTAATTATAAGTAATGTATTGTTATTATGTTTTCTTCATATTTTGGGCTGTTTCATGACCACACACTGGACGCTATTTTCCAGATATTTTTCAAAAATTATACAGTTTACTATGAAATGATCTGCCAGTTATTTAAAATATAACTTACATATTATAAGAATGTGAAGCAGTCCCTAAGTAACTTCTTAATATTTCATATTAGAATGCACCTGCCAAGTTAGCTATTTACACTATTTACTTTAACGATTGGCTGGTAGAGAATGCTCAGAGCATCAGCTCAACCGTTGTACATTCGTGCACAAAATTTAAATAACTAACTAAATAATTTAAACATATAATAGAATCGTCACAAAGTATTTCATGTTGAATAATCAAGCAAATCTACCAAACACCTTTTTTGCATGAAAATGTGTTCCTTATATCTGTGGGATACGATCAACGGTATTATGGTATTCTAGAATATAATATTATTCAGAAGTTCTTTTCATTACACTTAGATCCGTAAACGACGCCCCAGGCACAGCTAGTCGTAATATAATGTTGGCTAAAAGTCAGCGGTTTCAAAGCGACAATTTTCGTGATAGTAATATTTCTTAACGTATCGTGACACCGCGACGTTTCGCAGCCCCATTGCATTGTAAATTGTGATGTACTTACAACTATTTTATTATGTCGAAAGTTTACTTTGCAAATCATGAATTTGAATTGATTTTATCTTAATTGATTAAACCAAGTAGCTAAGTTACATCAATTTCACGAATCAAGCGTAGCTGAATTCAGGGTGTCTTGCTTCTAATAAAAAACAAAGCCCACTCCTTTCAGTATCAAGTTTTTAGAGGTCTTTTTTACCCAGTAGCAAAAAAGAAAGACAGCAATAATTATCTGTTTCCATCTACTCCTGAGCCTTATTTAGAATATAATAATAAAAGATATGAAATATCTAGAGTATAAGGACTGACTAATGAGCTGTCTTGGCTGAGCGGCCTGCAACGTTATACCCTAGATATCACCCGCATATCTGAATGACACAAACTTTTGAGGAATTTCTGGCTATCAGGCAGGATTTTTGTGCCTTTTACTTTTAGCCTGAGTTTTACACCTTTTTTAAGCCACTATCACTGATGCATAAATAGTATAGTATTTTTTAAATCCAGAGCGAAGTGAGGGATTCTAGAGTAGAATCCCGAGCTTTGCGAGGGATTCTTAAATAGAATCCCGAACGTAGCGAGGGATTAAAAGTACGTCGCCCGAGCCAAAAATATATTTTGCGCCCGAGTGATACACTCTACTTTTTATCACCCCCTATGAGAAAATAAAAGCCGCTTCATACTTTCAAACAAAATAATCCGTAAAATTTTTTACAAGAACTCGGGCTGTAGTTTGCGCGTTCTATTTAAGTTTTTTTTTTATTCAGCCATGGCGTGTGTATGGTATTGGACGTCGTACCAGCCAGCGTTCGATTCTTTGGCGAGTTTTTAGGCGCACTTATAACAGGGTGTAAAACATGCAAAGACGCTCCAAATTCAAAAAGTGCGACTAAAAGTTACTTTTAGGCGCACTTTTTGAATTTGGAGCGTCATTATTGCCCGCTGAAAGTTTCTTAAAGAAAACACCAACTTTGGGCGTACTTAAAAGGGAACAAAGTCGTCTTTTTGGAATAGGTGTGATGAAAAAATTTATAATTCTCATTCAACTCATTCGGTTTACGTTTTAAAATCACACCCACACGTAGCTTGATTGTGCTAGACTTTGTGGCTCATTATATTGTACGCCTCACTTTACACAAGTATAATATCTACCTACAACTTAACCGCATATGTACGTACTTAATACTAAATATAGAGAGAGTGCACGTGCCGTTTAACGTTGCGTTGCTGTGACCTAAAAACGAAGTAAAATCGTCTACTAGCGTTGTTATCGTTTTGCTTACAAACTATGTACTCTACGTCACTATTCGCGGGGGTGACAAAATGTAAATGATGCGAATTTGCATTAATAGCCAATTGTCGATTCAGCGCGTTCTGTACGCGAGTAGGCACTTCACTCGACGGGTTTGGATATGACACATGTTCGAGTACATGTATGTGAGTGAATATACACGCGATTAGAATCTTAATAGATCCGATGCGAAGATATGCGGACCATTATTAATATTGAACTCGATGGTATAATACGATTTTATACCTTATTCAGGATACACAATCTTGGACTTCTACAGATTTTTCCTTCAGCGACTAGTTTTCCCGTGGGAATTCTTTGCGGCTCGGAATAATCACAAGACCCACAAGAGAATTAAAAAATACTTGAAATGCACATATTCATTAAAAATAATTGAAATGCTATTGAACCTCATAAAACGTAACAGTTAGCTACATTTTTACAGAATAGCCAACTTCTTTGTTATTGTTCCATATCATCAATTTATAAATAAAAACTTTCTTACAATTGCCGTTGAATCGTATCCGATTCGAATTGCCTTCTGATTGCTTGGAAAAATTAAAAACATCGGTTTTAAAATTACTATAAACAGTTTTTAAATGGGAAGAAGGAAAATACCAGACTATAAAAGGCAAACGATCGTCGTGTTCCCCATCGGAGCGTGGTTAGTGGCAGTTAATCGAATTACTGACGACAGACGGACGGCAATGATATAATTTAACTGGTTTAATTCAATCGGACACAGTCGGGGTCGATGAATTCGGGTTACTCTGTCAGAAACACTACTCCTTCACATTGTTGTTGTTGTTTATTTAGGTCGAACGGCGTAGACCAAATTAAATAATTACTGTTGTAACTCTACGGTTGTAAATATTCATCACTTGATTAAATGCAACATGACATGTCCTCGATAAAACTAATGTTTCGTGTTATCGCAACACGATTTAAAACAGTGTGTAACATATCCGATGATTGGAGCTGTCATCTCACATATGACATTATTAGAAGTAGTTAAATCGATTACTCAATAATCGTTATTCAACTAGCTTAGGTGACAACCGAATAGCAGTCGATACCTACGATCGTGGCGCAACACGACGGAAGTTTCGAAATTGCTATTATAAGTGGTGGAATTATGATAAACATCGAAGGTATAGCAATTAGTAGGGAATTGTTGAGTCTGTATAGGTTTTAACTTCACGAATTGGCATGCTAGGTCGTCGGTTTCCTTAGATTCGCTTCGATTTTCCAATATATCTGTGTAACTAGTACTTATGAAGAAAAAAATTGAACTTTTTAACAAATCATCCAATAGAGGTATCAGATATATCTTTCTATTGACCATTGACTGTCCAGCAAGTGAAACCTAGTTTATATTGCTACTGTAATTACCAAGTTAGTCGTGTTGCTATTCAGCATGCCATTACTAACCTAGTTAACAGTAATTGTATACGCTTAACGGCCTAATCCCCTGACTTAGAACGATGAAATAGAAATTTTCAGTTCTAGTTTGTAAACGGGATTCTAATGATTACAAACCGCACTTAGTAGAAGGATCAGTGGTGTCCGAGTTCGTGTGTATTTGGTGCCAATTCAGCGACGCATGTACTTGGTTATGATTGATAAGTCTTGTGACATACTCCACTTCTCATCGCCGCGGGCGCAGCATATCGGAGGCAGCGCGCGTGCCGCCCGCTCGACTGCCAGCACGAAACTCTTTCATACGCTCTTACATTTACTATTACATTGATATGTTACACCGATGATTTATGCACTGTCTGTCACTCGTAAATAACTCTGACCTACAGCATCTATTGTATCGTATAGTTTTAAAAAACGACCCGAGTGGTCTGCCAGTTTCTGCAACGACCGGTTTGTAGGACAGCCAACTGTTTGATGGGTCGAAAGATATCAAAAGTCAAATGTGACATTTAATATTCCTGTTATAAATTATAGCATTGTTGTAAAGATCGGGTGTGTAGTTCACTTTTACTTTTTTTATTGAGATGATTTCAATAACCTATATCGGATTTATGGAGAGATAAATTATAGCGACCTCGTAAAGTTGAACAAAAAGTAACATCGTTCTATTGTTGGTTAAATAATACGGGTAGTTTGGGTATAAAAAAAATTAACATTGTAATAAAATAACGGAATGCATTGTTAGCAAACACGAGCCTCATCAAAATCGAATATACATTTTTGGAATGGATCATAGTATTGTGTAAATAAACACTGTGTATAATGTATGCGTGTTTATCGACATATCACAATTTGAATCATGTATAAATACTATTGTCTATTGAGTAGATGACTTCATAGTGCATTGGTGTCGCCGGACGTTTAACAAACACAATGTTTTTCACTATCCTTGTGATTAATATTGTGGTTCTGTAACAGTCTCCATAAGTTTTGATAAAATGATCGTAAAGTGAACTGTCAATCCTAGTTTAAGTGATGAAAATTCCATCGATATTTTTTGTAGGTAGTATCTGAAATGAGAAATAATAAACATTCGACCTGTGCGCAATGTAGAGCCGATCTTCATGCTTATACGATCATAAGGAGAGTAACGGACAAAATGAGTTAAATAGTTTTTTTTTTGAATCATTTTTTTTTTGGTGAGTGGGAAATCATCCAATGACTGCTCCCGTCCTGGGTGCGGCGGGAGGGCGTGTCAGACTCTTACTGACTAAAACCCACTCATGTTCCTTCGATTGCCTTTTATGTTATGTTATGTTTTTGAAACATGAGAAATGACTGCAGAAATGACTGATAAAGGACTGAATGGCTGCTGGGATTTGGAAATTCGTAGTGTGTAACTTTCGTGCCTCGGAAACTCGGAAAGCATGTAAAGTTTTGAGACTGAAAGCCAGCCCGAATTTTTTGGGAAAAGGCGGATAATGACATAAAAATACGGAGTGAGTTAAGTTGACGTTATCAGCACATTATGATACAAGTGAGCTTTTCTCACGATACATAGAGGCGGGTGGTTCGTAGCCGAGCCGATGCGTCATTTAAAACTGAAGATAGTCGTCTAGTTTGTCTTTTTTTGTCAAAATGTCTGCTATTGTCTTAAAATGACTTAAAGAGCATTTCTTTAGTGTTACGGTCCATACAATAAGGACCATATAATATTAATAACTTTACAAGTGACAAGCAACACATAAGTGGAAAAAGTAAGATTCACAAAATTAGTAAATATTCATAATTTAAGAACACAAAGCAAATGTTAATTCGTTACATAGTTATGTAAATAATTTGATGAAGATGTTTATTTATCATGTCAGTAGCTTACATAGATGGTTTGTTCACAATATTTTAATTTAATTATTTATTTAAATTTTTGAACACAAAAAAAAACATTCTAAATTCTTTTTATGGGATAAGGAAGCTGTTACTGCATTTTAATATCTGAATATAAATGCTGCATTATACGCTTAAAAGTGGTGCTATAAGCGTCAGTTCCGAAGAAAAAAATGTGAAAGGAGTATATTATGGACGCGCCAAATCCTTTAGGACCCAATAGAAATTAAAATACTAGGCGGGCGGGCAGTGCCATGCGCTCGCTTGTTTGGGCGGGCGATGCGTACGCACAGCGCGGGCGGCGGCATCGGCACCGGCGCTAGCGCTGACGCGCGCAGTATCGACCGCGCCGCGCGACGGGACGCACGCCCGTAACCCATCCCCCGTTGTATTGTGTCAATTGTTTATAACATAAACAAGGGTCGAACGTGACCCTACGAGTGATGTTCCCGTGTCAGTGACTACCATTGCCAGCACAAAGGACTTATGATGCATGTGAGTGCTGCCGTTTGCTACCGTACATTCATGCATGGATTTACTACTGAAGAGTAGCTTATTTTAACTTTTTTTAATTGAAGTTAGCTTATTAAAACTTGAGTTAAAAAAATACATGTAGAATTTTTGACCACTCGTATACGACTGTAAAATGTATGCAAATATATTTTAATACATTATTATATTGTATGGTGTATTGTCAACTAAACAATGGTGGTTTGAATCAAACTCTATTATTTGCGACAAGGCCGGTCACAATCGATTTCTTTTAGCTACAGTGTGATTCAATGGTGTCGACAATGCTTCAAGTTTCTAAGCATCCTGTTTTTGTAATGCATCTGGCGACCTTAATTGAGCCAGGGTCCGACTTAATGCTAGCAATTAAGCCACCTGTCTGCCATGGTATTTTCCTTGACGTAAGACGATCTACGATATGTATTATTATTTTCCTGTAATTGTTATCTCCTTGAATCAGAGAGGTAACATGTAGATATTTGATATTCAAACAGGCAATGATGTTGACAGATCAATGCTGTGTATCAATATATCTTGATCTAGTAGTAACTTATGCCCAAGGTTCATTTTTTTTTTCATTTCCAATCATAGTTACATTCCCAAGAATATTTTTTTCATTCCATACTACACAGTTCTGTATTTGTAAATTTTCTGTTTGTTTGTCAAACATAGTTCTTAGTATACTACTATTTGATACGTTTATGATTTCGAAGTAACTAAAAATGTCGAATGTATGTATTTGCGATGTTGGCAGCCGGACAGACGATTAATATCATGTAATACAATGCTTAACAATGCATGCATAATTCACATGGAATTATGAGTCTGATCAGATATGAATCAGTTTAAATTGGTGTACTGTACATGTATGCAAAGAGCAGATTAATTGAGCTACCCAATATTTGTATTTAATGTTGCATACCGTCGAAGCTTTTTTGGAAAGTAAATCTCTCGATTTTTTATTAAAAAGATGTTTAGTAGGATTTTTACCCTAAACTATATTCATAATTCAACATACATACCATAGGTCACAAGCAACAATAGTAAAAACCCAAACAAAAACTTGTTATCACACTACATCACAATTAACATAAAACAAATATTTTTAAAAACCATAATCTAGTCTAGACTATTCATAAAACAAAACCACTTTACAAAACTGTGCCTTATCTCAACAATCTGTATTTCTAAAATAGAGTAACAACCAATTTCGTAGTAAAACAACGTTGTCTTAAACAGTAAACAAATGGCTGGAGAATAGCAGCATAACAAAAGCGATTGATGTCTTCCTTGTTTAGAACGACGCTAATAAACAGAACACCCATTCAAAGGAGCCCATTCTTACCTGAACCCCCGAAAACTTCATAATCACCTAATGAATAGAGCCGACCTCAGGCTCGAGGCAAATCAGTCCCGTTTCTTCGTGTTATACCATAATTTGAGAGCCTCACATTACATAAGTAATTGGAAAGGTCTCGACGTATGAGCCGGCGAAGATACGATAGATTGAAACTTATTTCATAATTATTGTTCCGTAATTATCCAGTTTGAACCAGATTTATGGGCCGTAACCCAAAACTTTATTTAGTTGACTTGTACACGTAACTTGTGATTGATCGATAGACTTAATTTAATTATCTGTGTGCATCGATACGCTTTTTGTTTTGCGGTAGTGGATAGAGCGAAGTTTCTTTGATACGTATACAGAACATCAGTTCCGTATTTACACAACTAATAAATGGCTGTTGTTTCTCTAGTTCTGCTAATTTAAATAAACACACATTCGTTGTAAAATCTCTCTATCTCTGAGAATTACGCAGCACATCTAGTCAGTTCCTACTCTGACATAAGAGGCGTCGCTCTCAACAAAGGTGAAATAGATGTAAACAAGGTTCGTATGAATAATGCATTGTTTAGATGCATCTCATTAAACTGTTCATAACTCCACTTCGAAAGCGCGTCTAATTGTAGCCTACATCGGGTAACTGGGAAATTTAACAAATGCTACCATTATCGTGATTAATATCAATTGTTTGGACTAGAACATAGCTATTAATTAAGTGCGAAGACCTATATTATACATATTTCTTGGCTAATTTTGTTCTGTTTTTCTTTTTTAATGGTTGACAAGCCTGTTCATTGCTGCATTGTCTAGTAATATGCGTTTATAAATATTGATAAGTGCAACTAGTTAGTGCACCTGTCAATTACAAGCACACCTGCTGTAAACTAGAAAAAATAACGTCTCGCTGACAGACCTAATATTGGCGTACGAAACAAAATTAACTTGACAAACACGAACGAATTCATTTAAGTAGTCGCTTCTTATAAATGGCGACGCAGACGACTCAAGATGTCTCGGAGTTATTAGCAAATAGAGCAAAAACTCATCGTTGCAGTCTGCAAGCACGCGCGTGCTCGCTTCTTGTAAGGAAAAAATAATTAAATATTTTGATACAACATGTGCAACATGGGATCTCCCAAAAGATGCAAAGATAAATATAGCACAGCACATAACCACCTGTAGGCGTGTACCACTATTAAACCAGCAATTATGTTCTCTTTGTTTTCCATACAACCTTAACAAATGAAAGTTCGTTTAAACGCCTTAGTAGGTCCAAGACAATTTCAATGGTGACACAGTTTCCTTCCTACGTGAATTGCATTTTATGAGATTAGTAGAAAACGAAATAAAATCATATTGTTTTTGTAGGAAATGCGAACAACAATGGTTACTGAATTTCCTTATTCGTCAAGGATTATTTAACTTAAAGAAGTACTCGTTTGCATTTGAAATGCACGCATCGTAAATAGTAAGAATTAAATATGAAATGACCTATTGCATTATATGAATAATAATTAATCATAGGAATACATGGGACGAGTACACGAGAGTGCGTTGCGTCATGCATGGTAATAAGAAGACATTACAAAATTACCCACCATTGTTCTGGGTCCGCGGAACACTGTTTGTTGGTGCGCCCGCACCGATCGGCGGCTAATAGGGCTCGCATCATTGTGCATCTCCGTCGGTTCCCACAACACGAAACGCAAAACCAAACAACACCGTGGAAGCAGCACTATGCGAACTTCTATGAAACAGTTTTGTGAGGAAGTGCACGTCGTCACGTAATTCGACAGTGATTGCGTACGCGTTTAAAAAATAGTCACGTACTCAGCAACGCTCCCAAAGGACTCGCTCTTAAAATATGTTCCCACTGCAATCTGTGCAGCATCTTCCAATCTAAAGATAACATTGCGCCAACACGTGTTAGAACAGTAAGTTTAGTGACCCCCCGACGTGACGTCAGGACCCGTCCGTATCATTAGTCGACGTCCTGCGGTGATCTGACTGTTCTTTGTACCCTCCACCGTAACATTCAACAAATGCTTCGGTAATTGTTTCGTAACGAGGACATTTACAAAGCCAGGAGTCATTTGAAAAATATTCTTGAATAAGGTACAATAATCCTCGGTTACCATGGGGAAGCAATTACGAGGATAGTTTTGTTATTTTTGCATTTTTGTTTTAAAGCAAATTGCTTGTTTAATAAGCGGGTAAGGAAGTTAATGACGTTATCGAGCTGGAATCTCAGTGCGCAAGATGTGATGCGTCGACATGCGACGTATGTATAGTGGTGAGGTGGTCGTGAATCAGGTGTGGGACGTGACATCACGGCCACAGGCTGGCGGACAGTGGATGGTCCGTGATCTAAACCGACGGGACACGTCAACCGACCGTGCCCGTTTCCAAGGTACTACGAAGTTACGAACGTGACTACGAACAAAACCTCCTCCACAATTTTACCAAAAAACTTATAACTCAACCAATTCCTTGAACACAACAAAAAACTACAATGAATTCCTTCAGGGTCAATTTGGGAAGAAAAAATAACCGTTACGTACTTAGGTGGCTAATAAAGACTAGACAGTCCGTTATTAAAAAACGCATTTTGGTTGAAAATAACAGTTTTAATTATACCTACGTATCTAACAGTTAAGCGGTTACCTAACAAAGTAAATTGTAATAAAGCGTATCTTTACAATTTTCAATTACTTTAAAAAATTAATGCGACTGTAGGCCGTTCCTAGAACTGGGTAGTCACAGAGATATTTTCAGCTAGTAAAATGTAAAGACAAAAACGCTGACACATCATTATGTCGCCTCCTCAGGGAGTTAATTGGTAGTTTCGCGTTGGTTGCGTGCACGCAGCGTTTAAATCATATTCCGGGAACCATGGAGCGGTGACCATGATACACTTCACTGCGTCCTTGGGGATATCCAGGGACGTTATTCAAAAGTATCGTGCTGGATTGTTGTTTTAGAATGATATCAAACACTTCACAAGATACTTTAGTGTACACTTTGTTTAATTTAATTTTACGAAACTGCTCTCTTAGCATCGTAAGGTATTTTTATTTTTTATTTTCAGAGTATGAACATTGTACTGTTTACAGTCATAGATTTTTCGTTAGTAGTCTAGTCGAAATATAGATGCACTCTTAGATTGATAAAGTTCCCGTTTTATACCTTTCAGCATTAATAAATCGTATGTCTAACAATCACAATTCTGACTGATCAGCTTCTCTCGTAAACATATAATGGATATTTTTTAAACTAATATAACACGCACACAACCTTTTTCTGCTACCAGTGTTCTGACATTTAGAACGCACGAATCTTTAGTGCGAAGTAGGTATAACTAAACTTTTTTATACGCTTATAATTATGATTATACACACAGATATGAAATCTATTGGTTCGATCGTGATTGTTACATCTTGTAATTGATAATAATTATTGGCATTTTTATTCAAGGCGATGCTGTGTCCTTATTCAGTGTCTATTCACTTCGTGTGTTGGCACCATGTATAATTTGTAATTACGTAATAGACGCATGCGCAGCTGTTTCGCTTCACCATTTTCAATAGTAAATATCAAGAGTCGGATTTAATGAAGTTATTGCTTCTATTGTTTTGTAACCAAAAGCCGAATGTTCGATAATGTGGATACTACACTACGCTCCCCATTCATCATGTTTACCGACTAAACTAAATACAACTTAGAGCGGTTTACGTAACGAGAAAAGTGGCACATTGATTTTAATATTGACACGCCATGATTCCACTTCCTCGACGAGTTCAATACTTTCTCATGTTTTATGTAATTTCATTATCATACAAAACAACAATTATATTGTCTGTATGCAAATGATATAGTGCTAAATCCAAAGCAAAGAATTCACTGGTGCTAAAGTTCTTACATAGGTAGACTTGTTTCAAAGTTTTAATTGTGTAACAAATAGTCCTCAATTTGAAGGTCGAAATGGGCACTCCACTTCGCTTGTGTAACTTTCGTATTAATAGTAAGTAGGTTTATAAGATTACTAGCGACCCGTCCCATCTTCGCACGGACGGGTGTTATAAATCTTTGAAAATTTTGAGATTCAGTCAAAAAAATAAGCTTATGTAGATTTCGACCTAAAAAACGTTAGAACCTAAACCGAAGTGCAAATATCGATAATTCAGTACACGATGTGTAAATTGGTGATGTAAATTCAAAAACAATGCTGCGCGTTACGCAAAGAGAAAGTGGGAAACAAAGTTATCGGTACTTCGCTGAGTTTTGTGATAACTACATCGCGGCTAGTCGTCAGCCCTCGAAAACCTAAACATTAGCTAGAAGCAGTTACGTGACTAGCTCAATTTTAAACGGATTGAATGTACCATCGGTGGCCAAATTATTAGGGACAGTATTCATTGAGCAACATTTTTTTGTTCAAACACCTTTTTCAAGAAAATGAATAATGTTATATAGGTTTTTCTGGTTTGGTTTTACTTCTGGTATTATTATTATTAATTTTGATATGTGATACCATTATGTGATCGAGTCATTTTCAAAAAAAGTGGTATAGCTTATAATATGTAGCAATTTTGTTAACTTCAGTTGAAAATTACTTTTGTTTCATTGATGGCAAAAACTATTTTTGGTTTTAATTTTACGAGATGTTTTTGTTTAAACTAATCAAACCGCAGATAATGTTTCTGATAATGTCCTATTTTTCTTAAATTGAATACTAAATATTAAGTTTTGAGAACGATATTACGTGATATGTTTAAAATTTCGCCTTTTTAAAATGGACAAAGATGTAGACACGTCTCTACGAAAGTTCATAAAAATAAAAACGTTGTTTCTGTATTTTACACATTCTCTGAAAGATTTCACAGCTATTACAGGTTTCTAAAAGTCTAAGGTAAACAGTATTAAAGTAAAATCTGATCAGAACAAACTTCTAAAAACACAGAGTGTGAAAAAATGTGGCAAAAGACGGATCACCATTCTTTGTTCTGACCTTAAAAACAGAGATGTCTGCCTAAAACATGATAAAAAGTGTATTGTTTCCCTGACTACGATTATAAACGAGGGATAAGACAAGAAAATAGAAGTATTCGATCGGGCAGTTTGACGGAGGTTGGCCGAGAAGAATTGGATAAATCGCCGGCCGATCAAAAAATCGCGCCTCACCGAGACCATGAAGTAGAAACGACTGTAGTGGGCCTTGCAACACCGAAGTATGACAGTGGCAGACTGGAATCGGTTAATAATATTACTTTTAATATTCCCATACGTCTGAAATACACTATTCAGTAATTATTGCATTATTTTCTGTGTATGCCTCTCCGACGAATATTTTTTTCAAGTGGAGGACGATAAGAGCTCATTTGCAGTCGTACACATCGTGGAATTGTTCGAGAACAGCTCCATGCAGTTTGCTTTTTAGGGAAAACTTAACAACCAGGTAGCATCATTGTGTGATTTAACATCTCAGCTAAAAGCATGGGGTGCCTATATTTCGTAAAAGTGACTAGAAGCAAGATCTGTACAAGTTAGTACTAGGAACTGAATTATGGCCGCAAGTCGAAGAATGGGTGCCCAATAGCCGGAGAGTTAAATTTTATGCACGATTCTACATCGTATATCAAGGCCAAGAGTGTTAAAGCATTCCTGTCTGAAAAATAAATAAATATTTTTGCACTAACTAGATAATTCACCAGATACGAACTCTATTGTGAATATGCAGAAGCTCATCAAGAGGGCTATCGTTAAGCACTTCGTAACCACTAAACACCAGCTCATTGCAGTTCATAGAAATAAGTTTTATTATGACACAAGCCTAAACAACCTGTTATATAATGTATAGAACGTATAAAACGTCTTATACGAGCTGTTATTACAGCATTAGGCGGCGTCGCAAAATATTAAGTTATACACAAAATATTTACTTTCAACTTATTAATGCGTTATTTTTTTAAATAAATTACCAGGTATAATTTCACCTTCATATTTCTTATTTTTATAATCTTAAATAATAAGGTTTTTGAATAAAAAATACCACTGAAGTCTACAACCAATCACTTTTCTGAAAAAATCAATCCAACTTCATAATACAAAAATCATGACACTGTCCCTAATAATTTGGCCAGCTACTGTAAGCTCTGTCTGTCAGTATAAACAAATAACTAATCTCTATCACCATCTTACTTGACCTCCACTTTTTATAGATTTAATAGATAATAAAAGTTTAAGGTTACGAAAATAATAATATAATCGATACTTAAAAAACCGTAGAGGCAGGTAGCTGTCACCTCCGTCTTATAGTCTTACCCCATATATCATAGGTTGACGTAAATCCGACCAAATATTTAACGGGATTCGGATTTCATTCTTAGCCCAATCGGATTTTCGGTAATAAATTTCTACCTGTCTAACGCAATTATTACGTAAAATAATATTTTTCCACTTTTATGCTCGTAAACCCGGTTGTTAGGTAATAGACGCAGTAAACGTCACATGAGAGTATATCAATAAATCTTCACTTTAACTGCTTTATCGCTGCGCTTTGGCCCTTTGAGGGTTATCACATGTAATGATGCAATACTGAGAGACGCTGTTGGAATGATGAATTTGACTTAGATTATGTTGGGGAAACTTTTCTATGAGCTAATCATTCCTGTCACTGTAGAAGGCATTGCATCATCGTGTATAGTGAACCCAATCAATGGTCTTACCACATTAGGTAGGAAAGGGCATGAAACGCGTTAAATTGTGCGGTCAGGCAGGATGACCTGCGGGGGCAGTGCCGGGGCTCAATTAACCATCCTATGGTCCGTCACCTCCAGGTTCGAGGCAGTTCGGAACAGTTCGAGGCGCATCGTTACGACCACGCCTCGGGCGATGCACTTTCTCCCATGGACTTATTTAAAAACGTCTCCAAGGCATGATTGACGCCGAAGCCGCCGCACTATTGTTAACTATGACATGACGTAACACATCTCATGTGCCGTCACTCAATTTACAAGAGGTTTTGTTAATGTGTAATGATGCGTATTCTTTGTGCTTGCCATTTAATTGTTGGGCAATAGATCTGTCCGCTCAACATATGTCTTAGATGTACGAATTATTGCTAAAGATGTGATGATTTTCACGCCTCGGCCACGACGAAATTTTGAAGCTGTCATTCTTTCTGCATACAATGCGACTGATAGGTTTGATATTTACTTTGCTTTAATACTTCGCAATAAATGTTTTAAAATGAATTCTTTGATGCAATTTTTGCGTGCACGTGGACAGTTAAGCGATTCTTAATGATAATGACTAAATAAAAGGATAACAAAACTTACTTTTGTTACAAGCCATCAACCTCCTTTAAGTTGTATAGTTTTATAGTTCGCTGTAATCTCAAGCGCTTTTAATTTGACGCACATATGTGTACTTGGTTTTACGTTCATGAATTGTATGCTAAAAAGCATTCATTTAAATTGGTCAGTGCGCGAGAATAATGTTTTATCGTTGCCATTAATTGTTGAGTTCCCGAATGCAATTCAAGTTGGCATCTCATTTGAAAGATTGTTAAGTTTCAAGAGGTTTTTTCCCCGTCCTTGTTTTAAAATGAATGTTGTCGAGGAAGGCACGGGGTGCAAGAAGGCCGATGACCGCAATCTCCTGCGTGCCGTGATTCGGCCCAGAATGCATTATTCCGAATGACCGCGGCATGCAGTCCTATATCATTCTCAATCGAAAATTCCACGCTTGATGTCTTCTTTGGTAACAACGCTGCTTTCGATATGATTTATGACTGTTCGCCTTCAACTGGTAATTACTTGACATTACTTCGTACATACCTCGTTTGTCGTTATGATATGTGGCTCTGTTCTATTTTTCGTTAATGAAAATAATGACAAAATAATTTACCCAAATTACTGTAGCAGATACATCAAATTACAACAATGATTGTAATATATTTGTTTGCCGTCAAAACAAATCTTCTTACAAAAGACATCAACGCGTTTAATGTTGTTGTGTTCTCAATATTCCGTAACTTGCTCCCAGTAATAACTTAGCAGTATAATTAACACAATTTACATATTTTCTGGTACAAACACAAGCTCTCTGTTCTAGTTACCACTTATTCTATTAGCAGGAGCCAACAAGTACGTACTTATTTAGGTCATACGAAGTAATCGAATAAACAATACAGCACTCATTATTTTTACGTTATCTTGAAATCGATACTGCGATGCTATTTTTTCAAACAATAATAACGCCCATTGTGTTACTATTGACATGAATAATATATACATACTAACGTTTGACAGAAATTGATTACTAAACAGAATGAGAAATAACACTATCTCTCAAGTAGGTAAGTAAATAGGACATACCTACTCGGTTTAGTTTCTATCGTTGACCTTTGATAAAGAAATCACTTTTACTGAACGGTATTTTGTCCAAAAGTGAAACGTTATCCGTGATCTTAGGATTGTTTTCATGGATGATGAGTAGGCGTTTGTCGTATGGTACAACAATAGAGCGATGTGTCGCGACGACCCGCTGTGACCCGCGGCGACCCGCCCGATGTCACGCGATAACTTCACTCCTTATTCCGGATGAACTTTGCAAGTATTCAGTTCAACGTGAGCAACATTGTTTTCCTTGTCGTGTACCGTAATACTGCAGCAACGAACGATTTCCCTTTCAATTTAGACTTTGCCAAACTTGAATTTATTTACCAACAATTACATTCAAAATTAATTAACACGGGTATGCGTCATAGCGATTATTGTGAAGGAACATCGAATTTGATCACACACAATTTACTTCAAGGTATCTCAAATTGTTCCCATGTAATTGAATTCGTTAACGAGACCTCCAAAAAGCATTGCTAAACAAAATAGCAATGGAAAACGAAATTATATATTCAAAATAGATTCATCATAGATTTAACCTTTGTTGCAATAAATGTTCAAGAAAATTATTCACGACCCTATTCGGTGCTAGTATTGCACATCCTTGTTCCGATCGCGGGTTTCGAGTCTCGGTGAATCACGCGCATTGCATTCCGTGAATCGGTCCGCATACCGCATTACCGTTAATAACCTTTATGGCATTAAATTTGCCTTAAAAACCAATGTCAAGCGATAATTCTGCCGTAATTATGGCGCCTCGAGAACTCATTGCGGACGAAAATCGGTCGTTTGTTAATAATGTCTGCATTTTAGGCGGAAATGTCTTGTTAGCGATAATGAAGAAAGTTTTATAATGGTTTGTTTAATGCGATCGATTCTATAAATAATTCCTTAAACTGGATTTCGGGATTAAAGGAAAGTCGATCGAATTTTGATTTTGTGAAAGGTTAAATGTTAAAAATAATAAGAGCACATGTATCAGTTACCTGATTGCCTGTTGAACCTAATTAATCTTATTAATTACATAGTAGCAGTGTTACATAAATCACAATACAGCACGATGACAACTTTCAACTACCTTTGCGCAAGACTGACTGATACGTTGGCTTACGTAAGGATAAACGTGTTCCAAGCAGACGGAAGACCTCCTATCATAGCCCACTTTACTATTGATACACATACCGGCTAATAAAGATTGTATACGACCTACATTAGGACATTTACGACATGGTCGAAGTAAAAACTGGAACATTTTAAGTATTTCGAAAAGAAACCACTAGGTGTGTCCACTAAAGCAGGAAACGTAAAAGATGGAGATAAAGAAAATTTGTAGAAGGCTGTTGTGGCGTGGACGGGTGTGGGGGAAAGGAGGGGGGGAGCAGAGGGCACGGCGCACGCGCAGGTTATCTCAGTTTAGGACAGTTCACTCGTTATCTAAAACTTACGCCCGAGCCCACTTACTGTAAAGCAAACATTTGACTTAGAAAGTGCAGTTCCGTGTAACGCGAACAGATAACACTCGCGTGTTTGTAATGCTCTGGATGCGTGCGTTAAAATAATAAGCCGAGGAAATGGTGTTCATTGAGAAGTAAACACGCTATCTCCAAACCCAACGCAGGATTTATAATCTTTAACAACGCAGTTTTATCAAAACAAAAACATTCGTTGTGTTTGTTAACAAAAAACATCTCGGTCCTAATCCTTTTTTAAGTACCTAATTGTGTAGTTGTAAAAAACTGCATTCTGAATGCAGTTCTATAGATTACCTCAGACATCTCAAAAAGAGGTTTTTGTGAAGTGGATTTGAACAGCTATTAAAATTTAGACATTTCTTGGAAGCGTTCAGAATAATTCAAAGGAGGATTTTCCATAGAAATTATATAATGCTTTGACGCAATTAATTACGTTAATGTAACAGATCAGAGGCTAATGTTGATGACGATTTCCTAGAAACTAAATTACTTTCATTCAAAATATACATGACATAATGTAAAAAAGCACGTGTTCTTTTATGTTTTATCCTAAGATTTGTATAGTAGATTACCGTAATTTGGCGATATGGGGCAAATAGTCCCTATTACATCTTAAGCGAGAACAGAATTCTTGATCACATAGACAACCCAGAAAATTGTACCATTTAAACATTTTTTCTGTTGGAGGAGTGTGGAAACAACGTGTTGTTTTTATTACCTTTTAGAATTTTAGTCTTTTCATAATTTTTACCCGACTACGACAAAGCCAAGGGACTGACATGACTTCTGGACACGTCTCCAGTCTGTATTACGCTTTTGATGCCGAAATCGACGCGGTGACTTACAGAACCCAAATAGTATGTAGATATAGATATATCTTTAAAGCGAAAAGAAGAAGTAGAGTAACAATTGAAATTCTGTTAACAGTAGGGTTTGTTGATACTGTATGTAGGTGTTGGTTCAATTTATACAAAGATCAAGTAACGGTGCTAGTGTCAAATTGTCTATTCAAATAAAAATCACTATGATCGCGTCAGTTCGCGGTTATGCACAGATTAATATGTAATTATTTACAGTACAATAAGTCCGCGTCATCGCCATATTGCGTGGGCATCCTTAATGGAGCCGTCAGTAACGATCAACACTGTTTTTTGTGTCATTCAATCAAAGTTAGCAACAAAAAAAAATAGGTATGTGAAATCCCCAGAGAAGATTGTTGTTAATACGTTATTGATCATTAATACGTAATTCTTAACGTTTTTTATAAAACCGATATGTAACATAAAGCCACAGGATATTACGCCGCTAGTCTACGCCGTGTACCGTCAGAGCAGGCGCAACATAACCATTTCTCGGAACGTAATGGATGCGCAGCACGTAACTGACTCTAATGCTGGTCATCGCGAGTCAAACGCATAATTTTACGAGCCACTGAACACGTCTACATACAAACTGTATCATTCGATACGATAGTTTGAGACGCGGTACAAGTTCAAACATTCATGGGCTCCGTAGTCAAACACCAATGTTTGTACGTCCCTTTGTCTGTTATGAAAATTCCCGTGATCTTTGATCATGATGCCCGATGTTGTGCAAAGTGGTGTTAAGTATTACAGAGTTGTTCATGTAAGCGCAAGCAACCACTGACAATGTACTCGTGACCTCCGATTAATAAAAGAATGCGTGATTGTACAAGTACACGCATTACATACAATTTTGTTTGACGCCTTATGATGTGAGCTGCTGACAATGACTGGTAAATTCTCACGGTTCCTTCGCCCTCTTATAATAAGGTATCATTGTCGTGGACACGGTTCAGAGCGTCGTCGTGAGGGAACACCCTAAGGACTCTTGTTCGTCGCGATGTGAATTTAGATTACGCTTTGTTGCAATTGATGACTTTAATCAACTCTTGTGTACGCTTCAATGAATATGAGCATATGCCTCGGGCAGGGTATTATACACGACGACTTGTCACATACTCACAGTTACCGTGAAACGGTACAGGGTATCAGTTTCGTTAATTAAAATAGCTTTTAGTGCGTGTCTTTGTGTGTAACGGCCAGCGAGCGATGCAGCTGTGGTAATGACGATATCAGGCCTGCAAGGCTCAAATTTCATAACATTTCGTATAGCTTAGCGTCCGGCAACACGCTTTTGCACTTTCTGGATCTTTCAATTATACAACAGCAAACTGCAACCCACGCAATTTTACTTTTATCTAAAGAACCAAATACTTATGATGTTCTTTCTTCTATTCCAGATCGAGCGGTTAGCGCAGTACGAGCGTCTGGTCGGGGGCGGATGCGCGCGTCGCCGGGCCACGCGACTGTCGGACCTCGAGCGAGTTCAGGATCTGTTCCCACACGACTACCTCGCGCTGCACGATGCCGACGCACCCGCTGCACTCGCCTCACATCATGCGCAGGTAAGAGCCAAGAAACCAGCAGCAACGCTTATAAATGTTTTTTGTGTGTCTCTGTTTAACCATCTTAGTTCCTAATCCAAAAATTTTAGTTACTTCCACCCTCTCAATTCCACGTCAAACCAGAATACCTGTAGAGAATGTTATTATTTTCTCGGTTTCAGAAACAAAAAAGCCTACGCAAGCGACCAAGCTTGGACATCAGCGGGACTATCAGTGCTAGCAGCAGCTCCCTGTCACCTCGCACCTTCATCATGGAGGCACCAGTTCAGCTCAGCCCACTCAACACCACGTCCCCACCACTCGACCGACACCTGTTCCTCTTCAGCGACTTGTTGCTCGTCGGCAAGGCTAGAGGAACCAACTGCTTTAAGCTAAAGGAGAGTGTGAGACTGGCTGAAGTCTGGATTGCTATGACTGAAGGAGATGACACTGGGTTTATGCTCGGTTGGCCGACTGTTACTGGTGTTGCTAATTACCTCGCTGTCTACCCCACGCAAGCTGCTAGAGACACTTGGTATAGGTAAGAGAATTTTACTTTAACTATAATTTTAATCAATAGGCGAGATGACAAAAAAAAAAGTAATTAGTCCGTCAGTTAGATAATCAAAAAATTTGGGACACGTATTTTTCTTTTTTCTCGTAAACAGAAAATGACGACAATACAGTGCGTTGAAGTTTCGTGAAACGTCACGCCTTTGTATAATTTTTACTCAGAAGTGACGTCACAAGCCCCCTCTCCGGAACTTTGATGCTCTTTATCTTTGTATTTTGTTATTAATTTGATCAAGCAAAAAATATGTGTCCAGTATTTTTGGACTGTCTAACAGACGGACTAAACTGAATGTCATTTTTTTGATGTAGTCATCATCCCTATTGAATTTATCGTAATAAGATAATGCATTTAGTAAGATCATGGTCTAATTCAAATTTCTTTTCGCAGGAAAATTCAAACTGCTTTAACCGCTCAACTGGCGAGTGAACCAAAATCGACGAACATACAGATCTTCTACAAAGATACGACGAGTTCGATAGAATTTGTAAGTGTTTTAGCCGACAGATAACCTTTTTTGATGAATAATTACTTATAAACGGTTAATTAAATCTTAGATACGGTTCTGGTTTGTAGAAATCACCAATCATAGAAGCTAATTACTGGATGTGTCCAAACTTGTTTGCCCACATAATGTTGAAATGTATTCGATTTGTAATTGATCGAAGACCTATAATTAATAAAAGTACGAAATTGCCAATTGGCCTTGAGCAAGCGTGGTGATCAATGTTCATCCCGCAGTAGAACAATTATCTGCTACTTTACTGATGTGCTTAGTAACGCTTCAATTAACCGCCCTTTCAGGTTAAATACGTCTGATTTTTACTGATATTATTACTTCTGCAAGTTTACTAACAATCATTAATAATTTCCAGTGCAAGACGGTTTCCGTAAGCCCGGAGATGAGCGCGCGGTGCGTGGTGCGGCAGGCGCTGCACGTGCTAAAGAACGGCAGCGCGGAGCCCGAGCACGACGCCGAGCACGACGAGCACGAGAGCGACTCACGCTGGGGCGCCGCCACCGAGTTCACACTGTGTGTGCGCACGGCCAGAGACGCGCCACCCACGCCGCTGAGGGGGATAGAACGGCCTCATGCTGTACAGGTAGGATTATAACTACATCGCCTTGTAAAACGTTTCGAATTATCGCGGGTCTACTGTATTTTCTGATGCGCAAAATGGTTTTTGAACGGTCGGTGACGTTTGGTCGTGATGATGACGACGATCATCTAAAACTGATTTTAGTCACTTTGGTTACAGACAATGTGTTTCAACTTCGTTGTTGTAGTAAATAATGTAAATATACATTTAATAAGGATGTAAGTTCCTTGTTACTTAATGAGTTCATTTCAATTTCAGATGTCAAGAATAAGGCAAACTCTGTCAAATGAGGACGGATTTGATCTGGAACACGTTAACGCCAAGAACAATCCCTGCGGACTGGTCTTTGAATTGCGGAAAAAGAATCAGGGATTAAAAAAGTAAGTAATTTTTAGAGGTAACTTAATATAAGAAAAACAAATTAACGATAACAACATTATTTAATACAAACCCGGAGCCATTGTAAAATATAAAAAATCATAATGTGCGATCGATGTGTGTGATGCTATGTGTCCCCAACATCAGCAGTTGCAAAAAACAATCCTAGCTGCATATGTGGCCAGTTTAAATGTATTACATACAGAATGTTGGGTGAAAATGTGAAGTAGGTAATTCATTAACCACTTTCCTTACAACTTCAGCCCATAACTTGAGGTACAAAATTAACAGAATTAATATAATTCTCAGCGGCAACTCGACTGGCGGGCGTGGACTGCGCCTACTGCGGCGCGGCGGGCGCCTGTTCGGCGTGGCGCTGACCCGCCTGTGCGGGGGCGCGCCGCCGCCCGCTCTGCTGCTCGCTCTCCGCCGCCTGCGCGCGCTCGCTCCGCTCACTCACGGCGTCTTCCGGAGAAGCGCTAATGCTAAAGCGCTTAGACTGCTTAGAGATAAGGTAAGGATTACAAACTCATTTTAATATATTCACAGTTGCCCCATATGGATTTTCAGTTGCCATCGGGAAGCAATTTGAATCCGTTTCGAATTAATTACTGTCGCCTTCCGTGGCAACTGGGAATTGTATTACTGATTGGTTGCAATACATGTGGGACTTTAAATTTTCATAATTTTCGTGATATACCTTCATTGAATAATCCAATGAGATTATAATATTGAAGAGACTTAGATAATAATAAATCAAAATTTATTTTTTACAGCTGGATACTCTGGGACCGTGGGCAGAAGGCTGTCCCGAGCTGGAACGAGCGCCGGTGCTACTGCTAGCAGCACTGGTCAAGGAGTTCTTCCGAGCGCTGCCGCAACCCTTACTCTCCGCAGAGCTCTACCCCGCCTGGCTGCAAGTTCTAAGTAAGTATCACGTTATAAAACAGTAAAATGGTTTTACGAAAAAAGAAAGGTCTCTTATTAAAGATGTGTATCTTTTGATTCGTTGCTTTAATAACCTTTTTTTTTGTTACAGCTTTATCACAAAACGAAAAAGTAAGTGCCGTACGTTCGCTGCTGCTGAAGTTGCCGAAGGCGCACTATACCATGCTGACCTACTTCATATGCCTGCTGCAAGCTATCGCCAAGAAGTCCAACATAAACCTCATGTGCCCCATGAACCTCGGCGTGTGCGTCGGGCCCAGTCTACTGTGGCCCAACACACCCTGTGATAAAGCTCCCAAAGCAGTGCCAATGGTCGTTGAACTACTTATTGTAAAAGCTGAAGCCCTGTTTGGACCTCAGATTGCTGGTCTTCTCGGCAATGGCAGCCCTGAAACGTCGAATGCTTTATTAGATTCTGGAGCCGAGGAAAGTGACAGTCTTCATTCAGTAGGAATATCTTTAGATTCTATGGAGCTGTCAACACCTCGCAAGGAAAAGCTATCACTAAGCCGAGACTCAGGGTTGACCCTCTCTGAAGATGATTCAAACAGCAACGGAGGAAACAGTCCTGCACCCCGAAATATTTTACACAGTTTGTCGGCCCCCACGTGCAACATGCAGCAAGAATCGAAGTTAGTGACACGGTATAACATCGACAACCATAACGTAAGTGGTTTGCCTCAAATCAACCAAAGGCAGAACATTTACTCCAATAAATCAGAACTGTATAGTACGGTAAACGACGAATTATATACCACGCCATATTTAGGAGAAAGATATGTACATAATTCTATAAATATTGGTATTTCAAATGGCATAGATGATAGGAATTACGTATCTAAGACAGCATTGCAGCGTTCGACAGCTGATATCTACGATCAGAGCCCTGCAAAGTATATAACTGGTTTAGAACCGCAAAAACCACCGAGAAGTAATGTTTCAAAGGCAGCCCGTACTTCAAAAGTCTACAGCATGTTTGCCGAGACGCAAGAAACAAGCAAGAATATCTCAAACAAAAACTTTAACAGAGCTAAGAGCTCAGACAATCTATTAGAATCAAAACAGGAAAATATCGATAGTAAACGCGATCTGGTTTCTAGTCAAGAAAATATTGTGTATAGCAACATACACGATCTAGCCATGTTTACAGAGAATATCCAACGACAGAATCAATATCAAACGCAAGCAGAAACAGTTTCAAATACGAATTATGCCCGAGTTTATACGGGATGGGAAAAAAAGAGTGCCAACTACACCAACAAAACGAACAATTGCGCAACAGAAAACGTTTACGGTATAATGACGAAGAAACAGGAAGAGGCCTGCAAGTCCAAAACTGATGGGAATTTAACACCGGCAGCCACCATTTTTACAAGAAATGACTGGACTCGTCAAGCAGCTAGAACCAAGAGCTTAGAAGTCAGCGAAGAAGTACTTGCGAACACGGAGAAAATGCGCAATGGCAACTTCGAAGTCACAAACTGTTGCCGGAAGAGGCGGTTTGATCCTGCGCACATGTGCACCAAGAGCTGCACTGCTCCAGCGGCCAATAGAGAACAAGACAAACATACCGAGACAACAAGACAAAATCCTTTACAAAATTCTTATTCTTACGTCGACAACGTCCACAGTAATAATTCAGAAGATAACAAAAAGTCAAGGCTACGAAATTACAACACCAATAAATTAAACCAATCAAAATCTCTGGCGAATATAATTCTACACAGCGACTCGAGCAGTAGCGACACGTTATACCAGCCGCAGAACTCGTTTAACAGTCGATCAACGGAGTCACCGGCCAGTGAGAACTCCTTTGAAAATTGCTACACCACGCAATACATTGATCCCTTATACACGTCCGTGTACAACCGCCGAAGGGATATTTACCACGACATGAAATCGCCAAACATGTTCCCTTCCGACATTTACAAGGCGACGCCGACGGCTGTCAAGCCAGAGTACAACAACTCGGAATACGAGCATAATAATAATAAGAAAGCTCCACACATGCCTCCGCCAGTACCGCCAAGAAAAATGGTATATCAGAGAGTACTCAAGAAGTTTCAGCCGGTGCACGTGAACAAAGATGACAAGAACACACGTTCCAAGTCTGTACCTCGGTTGTACAGAGAACCATCCAACGGCGCGGACGCGAAAGGACAAAACAACATTATAGCATTAGAAGGCTCCGAGTCAGACACGGAGTCGGAATCTTACGTTTAGATACCGCGAAAGCACAAAATTAATGGACGATAAATGGAGATATATTTAAATTATTAATTATGCGTGTCGAAGTAACCATGATCTGTGTTGAACAAATTTGTTAAATAGAGACGTTGAATTAATCTCGATGTTAGTACTACGTTTGAACCAGTATGCTTACTACTTACTACGTTTTTAGGACGCTATGATTACATAGTGATAATTTAAGAAGTATCTTGTGAATCCCGCCTTGAAAATTATTGTATGTGACCATAACCAGAGTTGTTTTGGTGATGTAATTCCAAAGACGTAAGAATAGTTTCAAACTTAATGGTAAATGTAGATGGATGTATCAATGGGATATAAAGTAACTATAATTTTGTCCTTTTATTAATCCAATAATATAGGACGTGTTTATGCCAATCACTCGCTATTAAATTTTTATTTAATGTTAGATATTTGTCATAGTGTCCTTATGGGTCGGGTCGCATCAACGATACAACGGATTCAGCAGATTTGAAGTTGTGGCAATTGCAAAGCAGAAGAAACATGGAAAGGTGATTGGTAGCTTTTCCATTATAAAGTTATGTACGTAAATGTGAGCCGCCCATCATGGTCTATATAAGTATGTGACTAGCGTTTTATCAAATAAACGATGACTTTGTGTAGTCTTATATTTGGAAATATTAAAATATATTTGATTATGTAATTAATGAATGCCTGCCGTGTATATAATGTAGATATATTGTACGTACATTTATAATAAAATATATTAAATGGTTTCAATGCTATTTTATTTCCAAAAGGTTTTTTTTTCAGGCAAAGCATATTCACCTTTTTAACCAAATTTCTGCTAAAATAATTAATTTAAATTTTCTGGGGAAAGTCTTTACCAGACCTAACGGTGCAACCGATTTTGATAAAACTTGTCAAGGAACTAACGCTAGATGATCTATTTTCAAACAAAAAAAAAATGCATCCAAATCGAATCCGGTTTTAGAGTTGTGATGCCACAGACAGACAGACAAACAGACGTACACACACACACATAGTGATCAAACAGCCCTCTACTCTCAGCTCTTGCGTTGGGGGTTAAAAATGAAACAACTTTATTTGTAGAATAATTTAATTTCTTATAAGAAATTCACATAATTCACTCTTATTATCATCATCACAGTCACAAATAAAACAAACCTAATTAATGCAAGTAAACTTATAAAACTTGTGTACAGTTACAAATTATAATAATTAACATATAATTCGGCTATTTACAAATAATATTAATAATTCGAAAGTCATGATGAGCGTGCTATTTTTAACAAAAACTATTTTCAATAAAAAGTATGATACGTGGTTTCTTTATTCAAAGTTGATTGTAAAAAAAGTTAATATTAAATGTTTGTGTACTGATATCAGCCCCCTTACCATGACGTTTAAAGTAAGATTGTTTTAGTCCTGTTGCAGGAGTGTGCAAGTGACAGCGTTAGACACGTTGTCTAGCGCCGTCTCTTTCCCACTGAAAGTAATATCAAAGTAACACTGCTATAAGGGCTTGTGGTACGCCCCCAGAACATTTGGTTTTTTAAAGTAACAGTGAATATTCAAACCTTCGAACACGTGATTCGAGACACAATAGCAGCGAAACAGCCGGCTGCCGCTTGGTCGTCGAAAGGTAGGCTAATCACCAGTGATCGTAAAAAGTTAAACTAATTTCCCTAAAGTTCAAAAAATAACGAAGGCAAAGGAGAATCGCCTTACGACAAAGTATAATAAAAATTAATGCAGTAAAACTACTGCCGAATTAATTTCCTATTTCTTTTTACAAAAACAGTATGTGCGCTTTTATTAATAGACATGACTTTTTCTTCGAATCGAAAATTTTAAATCCGAATAACGAGTATACTGTAGGGTACGACTGTACTGTTAAGTACGTCCAAAAATCAAGAAAAATATATCCCGTATTTTTGTCGTAAGAAAGCTCCACTTTGTTTTCTCAGTTCTTTAATCTATACTAATATTATAAAGAGGTAAAATTTGAAAGTTTGTAGGTTTGTACTTTGTATGTGGGGGGTAATCTCTGGAACTACTGGTCCGATTTGAAAAATTTCAGTGTTAGATAGCCCATTTATCGAGGAATGCTATAGGCTATAAACCATCACGCTACGGCCCACGGGAGCGGAGCAGTAACGAAAAATGCGGGTGAAACCGCAGGGGACAGCTAGTCTTTAAGTAAATTAACTACTAATTTCGGTCACTTGTAAATTAGCGATATCCTGAAAAAAAAATGATATAGTGAGGAAGTCTCAGCTTTTTGACTCTGTTTTTTTTTTAAGTTTAGGTAATATATAGCTTACCCTTACCGATCACTTTTTATCACCCATTCTTCTTTATAGAACTGCATCAGAGACAATATATCAAAAGTCATAGTCTAGCTAGGAATGTTGACTACAAAAAAAATGGCATTCTGTTTTAGTTCATCCGTTAGACCGTCCAAAAATACTGGTCACATATTTTTCGCTTAATCAAATTAATAAAAAATTACAAAGATAAAGAGCATCAAAATTCAGGAGTGGGGGCTTGTGACGTCACTGATTAGTAAAATTGTAACTAGCTGTGAGGTCACGTGAAACTTCAGCGCACTGTATCGTCGTCATTTTTCGTTTACGAAAAAAAATACCAGTCCAAAATAGTTTGATAATCTAACTGACGGACTAAATAGTTTTTAACCGACTTCTAAAAAAAGGAGGAGGTTCTCAATTCGGATGTTTGTATGTTTTTTTTATTTTTTTTTTATGTTTGTTCGCGCATATCTCCGTCGTTTGCCAACCGATTTGAACAATTCTTTTTTTGTTTGAAAGCGTAGACTTCCCAAATGGTCCCATTGTCATCAGGTCCAGGATCTGATGATGGAATCATGCCGAAATCGAGGGAACTCCTCAATTTTTATAGATAAACGTACGTTTTTTTTAAAGTTACTCTAAAACGTAGTTAGGACTCTAACTAAAAAGTAAAAAATAAAAAACTTTTTCAAAAAAAAAGATAACCGACTTCAAAAACTAAAAGCTCAAAAATAACTATTTCGGAAGTCGGTGGCAAGGCAACACAATTCGACCGGCAGAAGAGAAGCCACCGACTTCCGAAATAGTTATTTTAGAGCTTTTAGTTTTCGAAGTCGGTTATCTTTTTTTTTGAAAAAGTTTTTGAAGTGAAAACTTCTTTAGCGGCGTTGAGCACTTTTTCTGTAATGGGTATAAAATCTTAAACTCGCGTCAGGACACGTGACCTGATCGAAAAAGCGTAGGACGGATGGATAGTAGACAGCTATAATCAAGTTTTCACTTCTGCCGGCACTCCCGGAGTGCAACCCGTCTTTTTTTTTTTTGTCGTTACGCCTATTTCTGTACTTTTGCCTTTTAATAAATAGGCCAAGTAAGTTAGTTTAGAGACATACAATCACATGAAAATTCGACTACTGTTTAAAACGCAGTCAACGTAAAAATATCTGCTAATATACACTAATAAAAATCGTCTTTATATTTAGCCATTGCAGTAACTATACACATCTCTTCTATAACCATGTACTAAAATATCAATGTTCACGTACAAAAGAATTATCATCATTTTTTTGTATAAAAACTTAATGGTTCTGTCACTAATTAAATACATTATTAAATTATGTAAAATGAGTAGTTATAAAAAAAATGTACTTGCGATGGTATCTAAACCAGGAAATTAAATAATTATGGCGATTTAATACGAACTTACTACTAACGCATAGAAATACCTATTCAGCAGACTTATGACGTATGCCCCTAGCGTACATTCAGCTATGCGGCCTATGTTTTAGGTGAGATCGTGAGAGTGGTATCCGTAGAGTTGGCAGGTCTCTTATTTTCTTCTTCCTCCTCAACTGGGGCTACGTAGTTCCATTCCTGCGTTTCTCCAGTGCCGAATAGAATGAAGTAGCAGGCAGACGCAATGTACAGCGACGCGCCTGTTATGAACACTGGACGCCACTCCGCAAAACCATTCTGGAATAACATCAATAACGTTAGTCATCTGTAAAAAAGAGTTTTCCAATCTAATATTCTTAGCATAACAGTAAGTATACTAGGTATATACTACTTACTCCATTCTTGGTAAAGTGTGCAGTAACCAGGGGAGTGACAAAGCCAGCAGTATTGCCTATTCCGTTAGCGATGCCGTACAGCGTGCCAGCGAAGTTGGGAGCCAGGTCCTGATGGTTCACCAAGTTGGTAAGTGTAGCCGCGCCATTAGAGCCCATTGAGAACGTGATCAAGGCCACAGAGAGGATGGGTGCGCAGCCAGTGTAGCCTAAACCGATGAGGAGCAGGCCTGGCACCACGTGAGAGAACAGGCAGAAGAACTTCCTCATAAACGTTGTTGATACTATGTTTTGTTTCACGATCCTGGAAAGGGACAACAAAAAGCATAAATCGACTACGAATCATAATAGAGAACCTTCATCGTCTGATGTTTACTTCATAGGCGACTATACAGAGTAGAACTTTAATTAAACGTAATCGGTAATTAACAATCTAATTAGCAAACATAGAATCGGTATTTTACTGTTTTTATTACTTCTTCAGCGCTCTTCAATTTGTAATTCAAAACTAAACTATTCAAAAGATTGCGTAACACATTTGCAAACAAAGCAAGGTGTCCTTATGTGTTTATAGATCGACGAATAAACTGCAGACTAAAGTTGTGTACCATTCTCTAATCGGAACCAGTTTAAAAATGTACAAATTCCGTACCTGTCACCGATGGCGCCAAATATAAGCGAGAATATCATTCTAGCGAGATACGGCAGCGAAGAGAGAGTGCCGGTGGACGTCAGGTTAAATCCGAGAGCACTGGACACGAATTTGGGTGCAGCCGTCATCACGAAGTATAAGCCCCAGTTGCTACCGTAGTGCAGTATCACCATAGCCAAGAATGGGAACGAAGTCAATATCTTTCTGAACGGTGGAACAATCTGAAATACAGAAAAGTACGGTCATTTAAATATTTTTTTCTAATTTGTTTCAAATTGCAGCTTAGACAACGATTGATACAAAAACGTACCGTACACATTCATATAATATTATTAAGATTCCTTATATTAAGTGCAAAAAGTTGGTACCGGTGTCTATCAAAGATCACCTTCAACCGTCTAATGACCTGTAGATTTATGTTAATTAGTCTAACCAATTTTTTCAGCAAGCTCAATTTTAGATAATTATAAAAACTGATAAAAAATGGTATTTCCCTAGACCATTTACTCAAAAATGAAGATGTATCTATAGAATATATTTTTCATATTTTAAGATAGAAGCTGCTTGTATTCATGAGTCCTTCCGTTCACTGTCTGAAAATAAGTGGTAAATTAAACCTTAATAAATTGAACGGTAACCCCTGCAATAACATTGACAATTCGACATTAACAGTCCTTGGCCAAACATTGTAAAAAAACCTCACGAATTAGGCTCTAACTATAATATAGCAAAGCACCACGTACTTTTTTGAGGTCACAGTTAAATACGTGTTTAAAGTTTAAGGCGATGTGATAAGCATTAGTGCTATAAATAGGTATTAGTACATCACCAAAATGTATTCTGTCATTTTGTTGCACGATTAGCATTCTTATTTTTAGGATCTGCACGGTCTTACAATAAAGGTCATCCATGTTTTGGGTAAATGTTTGATGACCTCTAATGCACTTCTAAAACTTTGCACGACTAATCACTTTCCTGTGCTTAAAAAAGGTCGTGAGCCAGGAAATAAAACCAAGGGAAAACCACGGGTCACGTTCTATTTGAAGTTTAGATTTTTATTTAGCAAAGGCACAATGCAATTCAACCTTCAAGACGTACTACACAATTACTTTTCCTTTGTCGTGGCTAATTGTCGCGCCATTAATTTTCTAGAAGTACTTTCGTAGAACGTACCTTAGATTCTGTAGAACTCTGATGAACTTTGTCGCCGATAGCTTCTAAGATGTATTTTTTCTCGTTGTCTGAGATGCGAGGATGCTGCACGGGGGAGTCGTATACCAGGTACCACCATAACAAGCACCATACAAACGCGATTGCTCCTGGAACGTTTACATGCTTTAATTAGTACAGATTGGCCACAATTTGGGTGTTACATCGCTGCTAGCAATCCGTTATATATACATTATTTATTTATTTAAATGAAGCACACCAACAACATAGTTTCAAGGATAACAACATAATGTAATACACAAACATCCGAGAAAAAGTTGTACCCCTGTTCAAGCTTATTACGCATTAAAATAAATACACAGAGAAGTGCAGAAAGCCTAATTAAAACTAAATAGTAATAAAATGAGGTTGAATTTCGACTAAAGACCAAATATTCTATGATCAGCCTACTTTTTTATTACCAAAGTAAGTAATATAATATTACCAAGCCAATTCTCAGAGCAATAACTATTTCAAAGACATCTACAAGCCCGTCACGGCTCAATTAGTTATGTAGAAATCAGCACCAACCGTCGCGGAATGTAAATGGAGGCAGGGGTAACAAGAAAGCCAATTTTGTAACACTGGCTTTATCTGAGTAACCTCTGTGCTTATGCTCTAGAAATTATAGTTACTGAGTATTTAGCTTTATTCTTCTTAATTTCTTATCGTTCATTGACTAAACATTAAAAAAATTCTCGGATGTAATCTCGAATTCTAGTCATAATAAGAAACAGAAATTGGGCAAGATAGACGCGTCCGCTGCGTCGACCAAGAATGATTTTATGACATGTGCTGATTAAAATAATAAAATAATTGTAAATAATATAAATAATTTGTTTTGACTTTCACAAGGATGAAGTCACAGGTACAATTTAGTCAAAATTACTGTGTTCGTCAATCATCTCTGACTACTTGCAGCTCTATGATAATGCAGATACCTAAATAAAACTTCATCAATTCTTCTTTTTTCTTCTTCTTTAGAAGGTAAAATATACACCGATATCCGTGCTTATTTCTCCCTCATACACCGTGACATATCTTATTACTGACGCATTTCTTACAGTTATGCTGAGAGTTCGCTCACCCCCAAAAAAAGGAGCGTGATAATACATTTATGCACGTATTTTTTAAACCACGCATCAGGCATTGTCAATTTATGACTATAAAACCTGCTTGGTAAGCGAAATGTACCGGTTTCAGGATTAATGTATTGCAGCAAAAATTATTAAGATTGTTGGTCTGTTGTTAAGGAAAAATATACTTCGTTTGAATAGTTTAAAAGCTCAATAATACTTAATTGAAAACCAGTTATTTCATTAAATATTCTAATGAACAAATCAGTGACTGCTATCAATATTCAAACAAGAAGAAAAGAAACAATAATTGTTGAATCGATTCAACTTGGCAAAACTTAGATTAAACTGAAGCAGTATTTTATCGTTAACTTTCCTTCAAATGTAATAATATATCATAACAGAGCGAAAAACAAACGTTATTTACATTATGTTGATGTGAAAAAGAAATAAGATACTTCCTAAGATAAGTCCAAATTAATTTCTTATTGTACTTATTTATTTTTAACGCTAGAGATAATTAGAGTCAATCCCATTTGAGGCTATAGAGGTAATTAAGAAGGCAGTAAAGCCTTCTAGTCTAAAGTCTATAGACTACAACTTTGCGCCAACATAAAATCGAAGCTTTCAACCAAGTTACTGGTTGCTAATTAGCGGTAAAAAACTTAAACTTGTATTCTAGATGCAGTTCTGCATGTTGGTCGTAAAGAGAAGTACTTACCGGGTACATAAAACGCGTAATCCCATCCAAAGTTTTCAATTAGAGGTCCTGTTAGTGACCACGTGACCACTGTGCCGATGGCGCCGCCGAGCAATGCGCTAACGAACTTGCCTTTCTCTGCAGGGGGAGCCCAGTGGGCCACTAACGCATGTAACGCTGGAAACAGGAATCCCTGCAAGAAATAATAAATTAAAATTATATATAGATAAGATTGTTTTCGTTCAACATACATACATACAATATAGGTTTAAGAATCTATATTTCTCATAAGGACATCACCATATCGTATGAAGTGGTCTTCTTAGATTTTAAAGGGTGACTTGACGAAACTACGCATTTAAAAATAGAATTGCTTATTGTATAAAAAAAAATGAAATTTTAATTTAAATAGTAATGCTAATTATTCAATATAGTAATATAATAACACCTTCTCCAGCCTGAAAATGGCGCATTTTTGACAAAATATTTCCTTGTAGCCAAAGATTTAGCTCTCGAGCGGAATATGAATGATGACAACTCACAAGTCACCTTGTATGTTAGTGCTATGTGGTTCATAAACATTTTCATCATGATCATCTTCGATTTACGGTACTTTAAATCTACTGTTTAAAGTTCCTCTCACGTAATTGTGCAAAATATGATGACACATATTACAATAATAACACGTTCCACGCCATGACACCTAGTACACGACATCAACATTTTGTAGTCTACTCATACAAGGAATGAATAATAGCGAAGAATAATATTCATTGCTCGCCGCGTTTACGTTGCGTTTTTGGTGTATATACGCAGAGTCTACGCAGGGTTTTCCCGTCAGGCCTATCATCATTTCCCTAGCCTTTTACCCCAACTATGTTGGGGTCGGCTTCCAGCCTAACCGGATTCATTTGGATACCTGGATACGTGAAACGACTGCAGATCTCCACAACCCAGTTACTGGGCAACACGGAATACCTCTTGGTTAGACTGGTCAGACTGTGTGGCTTACCCGTAACGACTGTCAAAGTTCTACGAATGACAACCGTCACCAACAGCTTTACATGCTACCGAACTTTAGAAAGTACATATGAATTGAAAAAGTCACATTAGTACTTGCCCGGATTCGAACCCACAGCCAGTTAGAGTGTTACCACACCTATTGATCGGTAGTCGATCGATGCCATCGATCGACATCGGTCGACGTTAATCGATTGGTGTCGTAGCTTTAATTGATCGACGGATACCGGTCGACTAACCAATCGATCGATTGCCGGTCGATGGCAACGCTATCGATCGATTGGTGTGGTAAAAACTGTCATGACATCGATGATGACATCGATGATGACATCGATCGACGATCGCTCGATTGGTGTGGTAACACCCTTACACGAGAGGTAAGGTTAGAGCCTTATCCACTGGGCCATCACGACATTTTCTTGTCGGGCCTATGCAGCATCTAAAGCGTAGATGTTGCGTGACGTGACGTGTTATGTCCTTTTAACATTAACGCCTAGAAGTTCCAATACATAGTAACTGTAATGGATCATTGTTATAGTTTTTATATACACATTAATTTACGCTCAGTAATAACATCATTTGTCTTCTAGTCGCTATTGATTATTAGCATAACATGCTGTCATTATCAGTAATAAAGCCTCGATGATTACCAAATGGAACTTTGAAAGCCGTGAATTAATTTACATGAGGAAAATCGAAATCACATTCCATGTATGTAAAAAAATAATATAGAGAGAATACATTACTTATATCTTAATCTCACCACTACATTAGCTACATCTTAAAGTAAAAGTAAAAAAAACTAACTATCAGCTGCATCTTTTATCATATTTTATCGATCAATTAGAGAACTATGTGTGATATGCGATGACATAAATCTTGGAAAATTAATATGACGTAGGTGACGTTTATAACTTGATAAAATGAAATAATTATAATTTTATTACATTCTAACTAGTCCTTCTAGTCTACTCAATCGTCAGGAAATAAAGCTCAAAGTTGCACAAACGCAACATAATCGTCCGAAGGCATCGGAAAAAGAATATTCTGCAAACTTCTATGAACCTGTTTACATAAACATGAAATTATTGTTTAACATGTAATCATAAATATCGCAAAAAGTGTTCTCGTGTTGTATGAACAGAAAATATGCGAAAAACTTCCGTCGCTTAAAATAACTGAATAATGTTATTCTAGAGTATTCAATGATCGTTGCAAGGTTTCTTTTTAGAAGTATAAGTATCAAGTATAATTCACGAACAGGTTTATTTACATTGATATAAATACAATTGACACCTCCATAAAAATCTAATGGCCGTGGGAAATTAGAAGTCATTTAGATAGCGTTTCATTGATGCGACGCCATCTTAAATTGTGAGGTCATTGCAGAATACTAGCATATATTAGTTCTCATTTGTAACTTTAAAGATGTTAGCTACTCGCTTAGTAGAAAATGTATAAAAAATGTGTCTTTTTCGACAAGTTTCAGTTCGGATTTCAAATATTTGTATGTAACTAAAAATGATAGCGAATTTCTGTTAATACGAAACATTGTAGGTAACATAATAACTAAGATTTTTACCTATTCGGCGTGTATAAGTGTATAGATAAGAACAGAATTAATGTATTCATTCGTGGAATTCATAACATTTTCCACTGTTACACACCAGTGTATGTAAATACTAAAACATGTTGACTAACGCAGTTATGTGACCTATCTACTTTAACAAATAGAAACACACTAAAGTTGAAGTAACAATGAAAAAAATCTATTCACGACCTGCTAAATGTGCTTCTACTAGATCTAGATAAACCATGAAATGCATAAGATTTTACGACTATGACAAATTGTCTGAGGTTTTATTAGAGGCTAACTATAAGAAAAAGACTTAAAAAATAAGTAGATATTCGTTCGGAGAAGTCTTGAATCCTCATTATCTTCAAGTACCTACATAAGTTACATGTCTAGGTAAAAGGTTTGTTTATCACAAACTAAATAGCTACTAGAAGTTTTTAATTTATTTGCGTTTATTTTTCATTTAGCTCAATTTATTTAAGTTGCCACCTATGCCTCTCTTTACTGCGTCGGTAACGATAACGACTGCCTAAAAGTAATACAATCGAAAACATCCAAACTAAGTTTCATACGCTTTTCACTAACAGTTAGAGTATTTTATAAGGAAGATTATTATGTGCAGTAATTAATCAACGTTTTCTGTAAATTGGCTGAGATATTACGATGTTTTTTTTTTACTCTTAAACGCCATAGGTACATTACGACCGATCCATACTAATATTATAAATGGGAAAGTGTGTCTGTCTGTCTGTCTGTCTGTCTGTCTGTCTGTTTGTCTTTCTTTCACGGCAAAACGGAGCGACGGATTGACGTGATTTTTTAAGTGGAGATAGTTGAAGGGATGGAGAGTAACATAGGCTACTTTTTGTCTCTTTCTTACGCGAGCGAAGCCGCGGGCAGAAGGTAATTTTATATATCTTATCAATTACTTAGGCTAAACTAATAATAGTTTGAGGATTCCTCCTAGAGACCAACATGTACAATCAACCCAATGGAATCATGACCCACCATAAGCTTATTTTCCTACAGACATTCAAATTCATTTAAGTCGACAATCGAGTAAACATGTATTAAAAATGTCACACGTCTAGTCTTATTATTTGACAGCTTCAAACGATTTATCGTCAAAATGGGTCATAATTCAATTTTGTCGATAGTACATGACAGGTAAGTAGTTTGGATCCTCCAACGTTACACGGAAATGCCTTGTTTGTGGCAGTGTTTTTTAAAGAAAATAAAATGTACGCTTTTGGTGCATTGCTGTAAACATTTCGAAACAGCGTACCTAGCTATTTATATCATTGGTCATTGCAAATGCAATAATTAGTTATGCTAATCAAGAATTAGGTACCCAAATTATTTGCAATTAAAGTCGAATCGTGCATTAGAGTGGTATAGGTATAATCTCGCATAAATTAAATTTACCATCAAACATATTATCTGTTATCTAACGATTTTTAAAATTGGGTACCTAATATCAGTAATTTTGTAAGACATTGACTGCAAAATTTTGTATTTTTAATTGGTTTAATAGCTCGTAATAATACTTTTTATCGAAGGTAAGTCAGAATTCAATACTTAAATCATAAGTTTCTACAAGAACATGTACAATGAAGAATTTGGCACACTAAAAATAAAGTCTAAGTAAATCTATTTTAATTTTAACTATAAGACATATATGCAGATGTGAGAGTACCTATACAAAACAGATCGTACTACAATACTATTCGTTTTGAGGTATGGCATTTGAACCCGTCTTCTGCATGTTTTAATGAATGTAAACAAGAACTAGTCATGGGCACTTATCCTGACTACTTTACTATCCTGAAATTCACCAAATCCTATTTTATCTGTAAAATACATACAAGATAGCAAGGCAGTCGTGCTTAGTTCTATTCCTCTGCCTCTGCAAATAGCATATGACTTAGAAAAAACAAAATCTTACCGCTGCAAGACCACTGACGAACCTCACAGCGACCAGCACCATGTAATGTAACCTCGCTGCCTGCGGGCTCAGCATCGTCAGGATGGCGCTGAGCAGCATGGTGACGAACACCAGCTTCCTCGGGCCCCAGAACTCAGCTGCCGTGCCGCCCACCAGGCACGAAATGGAGTACCCCCAGAAGTAACCTGACAGCACGTAGGCTTGCTGCTGAGCTGTCCACGTAAACGTGACCACGCCATCTGGCTGCGTAAATGAAATAGTTCTATATTTGCATAGAAATAAGGCACAGTTTAGTTTAACGACAAAAATACGGGCAACATGAGAATTTAAAATGGACCAAAACAACTAAACAATAGTCTGTAACGCGTTGTCTAGAAAATGGTTAGTATTTATTGCTTCTGTTTATGTAATATGTAAAACATTTTTTACAAATAACATCACAATTATTTCTAGTACGAAAATTATGCAGTTAGTGTTTTCTGCCAGTCTTGTTGATAAGCCGTTTATTATTGTTTACTTGGCTACTGTAGGCACCTGATTGTTTGCAGTATTATTTATTATCTCGCAATTAAATCTCTTAAGACTTTGTTGACACTGACTATAACGTTCTATCTTTCTTCAAGTTGTTTAAACATTATTTGATCTTTATTACTTTATTAGACTTGATTACTACAGGCGCGACAATTTATAATGAAAACATATAATAATTGAAAAGGCATCTACCTAAATAAGAAAACAATTACTATTCGAAAAAGAGACGCTATAAAACATTATATTACTTAAAAACATTATCATCTCGAAAATTCGCTATTTATTCAATAAACATTGCGAGTCAAATAACATAAGATGGGTAGGTGTATTTTTGACATTCGTCATTTAAATAACTTATAAATTCATCATTTAAACGAGCAAACAAGTTTTCATTTTCAGGACACACCTGCGTTACGGATAATTCGCGCTGCATTACAGTTGACGAAACTACTATTCAATTTTCGTCAATTGTGATGCAGTATGACTCTATTTGTGAATATTTAATAATTAATGGATAATGTATTGAGTTCGTCACGTGTGCGGAACAGGTGAATAAATATGTCAGTTGAAATGCAATTTCATGATGAGTTTTGGATTGACTGAAATTCTGAACATTTATCAAAATTGAATTCCATTAACAATTAAGTTCAATAAATAGGATAGGATATGTTTAAAATCTATGACCCACAAGGAGTAGTTTGTCAATCCCCGGATATGAATACACTTTCGAACACTATTGCTCATGACAATTTATTTCATCAATTTTTTTAAGTATCCCAAACGAAAAATAAAGTGGCTGAACAACAATGTGGAGAATCATATAGGTATTGGAGGGTTTTCGTCAGCTAAATATTTATTATGAAAATTTGAAACAATCCGATTGTTTTTATGATGATACTGATACGATTAGTTACCCCGTCCCATATAATGTCATGTCCACATTGCTAGTTAAACACAAAGTATAGTTAAAGTATTACCTGTCGCAGTTCTCGCTTGGTGACCACGGTACTGTTATACAACGAAGTATCGTTTGTCACTATGGCCTCGCACTCGCTTTTCACCCTGTGAATGATAATGAAATAACTATTGTGTACATAAATATCAATGTCTGAGCAAATTATCTGATAAGACGTGATTCTACTACGAATGGTAAAGTGGCGTGTGCTTTTCTGATGAATAGGTTGGTCTTGTATTAATTTGTCAATAGTAGTATGACGTTTGAGATTTATCCAGTCTACAACCTCAAATAAAATAATCTTAAACTTAAACAAAAATGTATTGGAATAATCTTGCCACACTATGCCAAACCATTGAACTCCTCAAAGCCAGTAGTAACATTAGAAAAGCATGGCATCAGAAAAGCGTCGAGTAATTCAACTCGAGGAGACCCGGAGAAAACGACATAATATAAATAACTCTATGCAGTGTTTTGTTTGTACAATTTTACTTTTAGTATCCGTAACAAATGCACGTATTATTATCGCTACATATAAATCGAATACCTTAATATGAAACAGCTCAAAAGATCTTATCACAAAGCAGTATTATTTTGTTAAATACGTAAAGCATGAAAAAAAACCTGGAATATATAAGAATTTTACAAACATAGTACTTATACAAAGTATATCTAAGGCCACGTCCGCACAGGCAGGTGGCTTGCTTATCGCCTAGTGTCTAGCGCGTCACCTAGCTAGTAGCTTAGTAAAACAAACGTTCTAAAATGAACGCGACCGGCTGCACTGCGCGCTTAGCGCCTAGCTAGTCGCTTGGCGTGAATCCATGTAAACAAACGTGTTGGTTTTTTGTGAATAGCCAGGATGCAAGCCGCTAGGCTCTAGGCGCTAAGCAAGCCACCTGTCTGTGCGGACGTGGCCTTAGGTCTCTTGAAAAAAGATGACTATGAGCGATTGTGCACTACAAGGAATTTTACTGTCCGGCATCGGCATGCAGTCCGATTTTCTACGGTCCGATATGGCACGCCTAGTTTGTGCACTATACGTAATTTTACCGTCCGACATTTTAGTTTCCTCCATTCCGGAACGGTTTTTATTTCAGAGTAATTTCGCGTGCGTGGCATGTAGTTTCAAAGACAGAGCTACCCTAAACTGAGGCGTATCATCCGAGTAAAGACAGACAAGTGCACAAGCAAATCGACCCGACCGTAAAAAATAGGATGTTTGGACAGTAAAATATCTTGTAGGTGCACAATCGCCCTATCTAGGTACTAAACAACGATTGGAAATGTTGCTACCTTAACAACTCAGGTAAAGGGTAAGAAAAGAAAGTTTTCAAAAAGAACATTTTCTGGTAAAACCATAAGTAACATAATAACATCATAAACAAAGTAATATTTTACGTAAAGAGTTACAAATGGCTAATTAAACGAACTAACGACAGAACGTGAATGAAAGGAAAATTAATGGAATCGGGCGTGAACGTTTTTCATTCTCTTTGCGTCATAGCAATATTACACGAACAACAAACATAAACAATTGTGGAACATTTTTATGTAAAATAGGTGCAATTTGTATTCAATTCATGGCTTTTATAATTGAAGTACCGAGTCAAAACTGACCATGTCTTAGTTTTATAAATCACTAGCGACCCGCCCTAGCTTTGCATGAGTGTAACAAATAATTAAAAATGCCGGTTTTTTCCTTTTTGATATGCATATATACAATATAAACCTCCTTTTTGAATTACTCTATCTATCAAAAGAAACTTTGCGTAGTTTTAAAGATCTAATACATAGGGACAAACAGACAGTGGAAAGTGAGGGTCAGAGCCCATTCGTCCCCTAAGATTTGTCCCCCAGCATAAAAGTTGTGGATTCGGCCCCTATATAGGTGCCCATTGGTCTCCTGGTAGGGGACCAACTAATATTTTAATAAAAAATATTATTTTTAAGGTACCCATTCGTCTCCTCTAATATATACACAATATAAGTTAAAGATTCGGCACCTATTCAGGTGCCTATTTGGTCCCCTGAGATAAAATTAGCTATATTTTACCTAAGAAACGGTTAACATAGTACACTTGTGAACAGTTTATTAACGCAATTAATTTAATAAATCATAACAGATCATTGAAAAAAGAGCTATGATGAATGATAATCCGTCATGATAATAATATAACCTGTCGATAGGCTATGATGTAATATTGTCTCTCTACGAATAGCTTGTTAAAAAACGGGTATTAATGATTGAAAACATATGAGAACAAAAGTACTAGGCGCGCAGTAACGTGAAGTAGTCATGTACGAAAATCTAAAATTTACTGTATTTTTAATTTTCTCACAAGATCACCTTAATCAATCCAAAGTACTAGGCGCGCAGTAACGTGAAGTAGTCATGTACGTAAATTTAAAATTCACTGTATTCTTAATTTTCTCACAAGATCACCTTAATCAATCCAAAGTACTAGGCGCGCAGTAACGTGAAGTGATAAATAGAAAACGATCAATCGACGAATCGATTAATTATTTTGAAGACTGACTTAATGCCTAGAGCCTAGAGGCATTTTATTAAACTTAATCTTATTTGAAATACTCAAACATGATATTTAAGGAATTATTATATTTAAATTTTACCCTTTTCTGCGCGACTGTACCAGGACTACCAAGCTGCAGTATACACATATACATGTACTTATATTAGAAGAATGAATTAAAATAAATATTCTTCAGGGGACGAATAGGCCCCTCAAAAGTTCCAGGGGACGAATGGGCACAGGGTGCGAATCTTAGGAGACGAATGGGTTCTGACCCGAAAGTGACTTTATTTTATAATAAAGTGAGTCAGTAGATAACTTATTTTGTCAAAGAAATAACAAGAAATATAAAAATATGTATAACACATTAATTCTGAAATTATATTACTCTACATTGCTAAGGACGATGCAAGAAGAAAGTTGATGGATCGTTATAATACAAATCGCAATCGCACTAAAAAAACAGGCTTCTAGTTTCATCCACAACGAAGTTATAGGAGTTCGAAAATGGCCTGAACTGCTACGAGAAAAGGATTGTATGGCAGTGTCGCTTTTTTGCTCCACTTGACGGGATTACAACCGTGCCCCCAGAAAAATGTGTTCAGAAGTTATAGTGAAACAAAAATCTCTGATATATACATACATGAAACCCCAGCAATACATTACAAAACTCCTCTTTGTGTGCACTCGTGTTATAAATAAATATTGATTTGCTAAATCAATCCAACAACCTAGTGCAGTCATTATCAACAGTTTTATTAAACAATTTTTTGCTACGTCTATTATTGTAAGTACATAATTGGTTGTTAGTTTATAAGAAACTACTTCACTATATTCCCCGTACTACATTTACCTGTATTATGGCACAAAAATGTCTAATAGATTATATCAAATACACCCTAATAGTGCAATAGGGTATAAACACTGAAACTTACCATGTCCAAATACTACCAATTTTTTTAAATACCCAATTGTAAAGATTTTGAATAGTTGAAATGTCTATTTTAAGTCTATTAGATGAGTTTTAAATGCATTGAACGGCTTCTAAGTATACATAAATAAGTATACATAAATTAGGAATATTGAATTTGTAAAAGATTATTCTTTGTTGACAGTCACATTCAGGAAGCCATGTTGTTTGTATACCTTAATAATTAAACTAAAATCAGACTAATTAAATAATTAAGCATTATTTACATAACACAGACTTATAAATATAACATTGGCTTAGGCTCAATTCACACGTACCACAACCACACCACAGCGACAACCACACCACAACGCCGCGATGTGGTCGGGCGTAAATTTTGTATTGAAAATGAATATTACAATTCACACGCACCACATTTTGTGGTTGTTATCGACCACCTGTGTAATACGACTACATCGCAACCACATCGCGACGGCAACGCGGCGGCAGCGCGGCCACATCGCCACGACATGACGTCTACGCGCGCCTAGCTGGCGCCTGCGCTAACCACATCGACATTTTGTGGCTACCACAACGCAGCTGCAAAAAGCCGCTGCGACACTATTCACACGTAACCACATCTTGACCACATTTTGTCGCTGCGACGTGGTGTGGTTGTGGTACGTGTGAATTGACGCTTACATAAGGAAAGTGTTAAAACAGCAATTACAGAGATTATGGCGGGGTTGTGAGAATGTCGGCACGTGCGTCTACACGCGTAGCTAACTGATGCGATTTGAACTGGGTAGCGACCTGCCCACGTTTTCTTTTTTTAAGCTTATTTAATTATTTAAATCCTGCGTGAATCATACGTGGAAGCGAGACTAAGAGTGTTGTTTAAAATCAATTATTATTATGGAAATAAAATCTAATTGTTTTTTAGTAATTGCTGTGGGATAAGGAATAGATTCTTCATTGTTTTTTATACATATAAAACTATTATGCTAATAGTAGCCCGATAATCAAGGAAGGCATCTAGACAATATTTAACGTAACGCTGCGCTGCGACTACAAGAGCGAAGCAGTAACCTAGATGCGGATGAAACCGCGAGGAACAGCTATTTAGGTTATTGGATGCTACCTACCTTATTTTTGTTTGGTTTTTATTGGTATCTGGCTTCCGTTTTGTGCTTCCTCTGCATGAAAGTCTGAACTAAAATATAATATTTCGGGAAAGTCGAATTTCGGGACTTGAAGGTAATATTCAAGTTCTCATTACTATAGGAAAGCGATGTCCTTCATTCTTCCCGCAACTATCTAGAAACGTCCTGCGTGTTAGCGTAGCGCTCTGGCCCTGACTGGATATAATTATCTTCGATTTTTTTTACTATTTCCTAAAGCGGCTAGATAGAAATATAAAAAAAAAACGTTTCTCAAAGAAAAGAAATGTACCAAAAAATACGTATTTATATTATTTTGTTCTCAAAGCTGCCGAATATGACGTTGATATCTTTTGGTACAATTTTTGCTAATTTAACCCACAGTAGGTAGGTACTAATAATTATCGATATTGGTTCATAGACCCCATCTGGGTAGCTTTACAAGTTAAATAGGTATAACTAATCCAATATTATTATTACGTAAACTTCGTTCCCCTATATTAATATATTGGACGAATGGAGGAAGATGAGATTTAGCATAGGTATCTAGTCAAAGTTTGAATGAAGGCATGAACTAAATAACAAAATACTTTATCAACCTATAATAAGACCTATTTGTTAAGATGAACAGTATACGTAGTTACACGTAATTGCAATGAGTTGTGTTGATTTATTACATATCCTTTGATTATTCTTAATGAAACTTGGTCAGTGAAAGAAAAATAGATATTAAAAACAGATCAGTACTTTACCTCTAAACAAATAAAATGCCTACAACATTATTTACTAAGATTTATACACTTTTAATTACAGTATTGTACAATATTGGTACTTAGCAGGCAATTATATTCTCATTGTGCCTTGAAAATTTAGAATGGATTTTCATAAGAAATGACTTTGATTTTACAAATAAAGTGGCAAGTAACAAATAAAGCTGTAATAACGAGTGTCCTTAAGAATGTGAGCGTGGGCTGCTGTAAATTACAAAAACATACACTACTGCATATTTATGCAAAGTTGTATTTTATTCACGAAAAGACTTTTCCTGCGCTTCCCACCGAATTTCATATAAACGTTCACCCACTATTTTATCCCGCTTGGGATTGAATTTCCAAAAATCGTCTCAACGTCATAATAAGAAACTGCTGTGAAAATTTCATGTTTCCAGCTTTAGCATTTTTTGCTATACATTGATTATTTATTATTACCAAAAAGCACCTACCCCGGCTTCGCACGGGTATTACAAATCTTTAAAAATCTTGAACCTTTCAACGACCAACCGACAGCCGGCTGTCGGGCTGCTATTGTCTTTCTGTTGTGTCTCAAATCACGTGTGTTCGAAAGATTAAACATAGAGTTTTCTCTACTATAAATACATGTCTACATAATTATAAATCTTACCCTTAATTAAATCACTTCAATTTATTATACTAAGTAAAAAAGTTGATTACCTATGTAATATGAAAAAAGGTTGTTAACATTTTTTTACATAAATGTTAAAAAATGTTAACAATCTTTTTTATTACCTTCTATCAGACAAAGTTACTATTCTATATCTATTATAGTGTAAATAGTGTTTAAATGACGAAACTTTCGTTTGTATGTATATAGGTACCTATCTACCTTTCATTCGTATTTAAACGGTTACGTGGTGATTTCTTGGAAATGATGAAATCTAATAACTATCTACTATTTACAACAGTACCTGCATTAACATAACAGGAAAATATGAAGGGCACTAATAATATGAAATTGGTAAAAAACTATTAAAGTACACCATATAGGTGTCTCGTGCCTTCTAAAACTAAAAAATATTACTCAAGTACTTTTTGGTTATTTTCGGTATGTAAATCTTACCATCCATCGTATTCGTATTTCGATATTCTTACGAAATTAATTCTACGTATATATAATAAATAAATAAAAATATATTCTGGGACATCTTACACACGGCCATCTGATCCCAAGCTAAGCAGAGCTTGTGTTATGGTAATCAGACAACTGATTTACATACTTATATTTTTTTTTAAATACATACATATATAGATAAATAACACCCAGACACAGAACAAGCAATTATGCTCATCACACAAAGTTTGTCCTGGGTGGGAATCGAACCCACGACCTCTGGCTTAGCAGTCAGGGTCACTGAACACTAGACCAACAGGCCCGTCACAACGTCAACGTCATATGGGTCAAAACGGCAAAAAGAAACAAAGCAAACCTCCTTCTCTTTAAAGTCGTTTTAAAAAATATCTACATAAAGGAATCTTAAGCTTCTCCTAATAAAAAATATATGCTTTTACCTCAAAATTATACTTAGTCGTTTTTTTTTAAAAATTACAAAGAAGCGATGTTATTTTTGAACAACCACAATGTATTCAGATCGTGCACAAGTCATTATCTAGAACCATCTAAAATACCACATTATTGTATAGTGAAACATTGTCGGAAAATTGAATGGACATCAACTAAAACGCATTTATCCTAATGTTAGTTATTTTTACCACTTTATCACCACAAGCCACATTCATGACACATAAATAATAGAAATTAATTTAAACAAAACTAGCGCAAAAACTTTAACTTTTTTTTCATATAAGTTTTACTTTTTATTGATTTTTTTTTTTGTGACTGTTTTAGTGCAAGGTTTCGGCTTGTTTGAAAAGTACGCCACTGTTTAAGTTTGGATATAACATGTGCCTAAGAACATTAAGATTATTCCTTAACTTGAGCTAACATTCTAGAATAAAAGTTCTATTATTTATTTACGACATATAAACTTAACGTAAACACAGACTGCACCACGATGCTGTCGGATGCACTTGGTACACTCAGCGCAATAATGTGGTCACAATTCATTGTGCCTTCACGCATCGCTGCGGATACTGATTTACCTATGGCTGACTTAAACGTATCATGTATTCATAATCACAGAACAGATAAAAGAGTTCTGAGTTCATAATCATCCATACAGGTGTTATAAATACGAAGCGTGTTTTTTTTTTGTTGCTCGTTTTCACATCTAAACTGCAATACCAATTCTGATGAATTTTTGTGAAGATACAAATTGGATCTTAGAGATGGGTATATTTACATATAGGTAGTAGTGGAACTATACTGTTACAGGCCTGTGGCAAACTCATCAAGAGACTAGACAAAGTCAATAAAGGGTGCTCTGCACAGCCCAACCCGTACCCAGCAATGCCCTTTCTTACATGGATTCGGGGCTGGGAGGCTTCGACTTGAAAGCAGCCACAGAGAGCTGAGTGCCATTAGCTAGTGAGCCCCCCTTTAGGTTACTTCACTGGACTATTTTCCAGTTCACGACTTCTTTTTTCTTTTTTTCTCACAGTCTCTTTCTGGTTTAGAACCACCCCGGTGTTCCTCCTCCCACCTACGCCGAGGATTGCGGAAACGTATGCGACTTTCGCAACCCCGAAACACATCAAGCAAAAACAGATTGTTTGAATATTTATTATTATTTCCACGTAACCACACAAATGTTATCGTTGATTGTTTGTTTGGTATCTTCGTTATCTAAAGCAGGTATGAGAAAGTATCTCAAATGTTTTTACTCTAAAGAACAACAAAATTTATCTCCCATCACTTTGTAACAAGTCCTGTCTATTTAAAGACGAATGGCTTCAAAAAACTGATATTAAGGATATCTGTCAGATACCCAACAGCTGTGACAAGATAAGTGACGCTTAATTTTTATTCTTACGTTTTTATCAAACCACTCACTGTAGGGTATCTTCTTTTCGATTAGGATCAACTTATCATTTTTATTATGATCCCCTTGGGTTCTAGAATCGAATATAAGAAGCTTATCCTTAATTAGATAAACATAACACCAACTTGACATTGCGACGGATAAAAACAATGGCCCAGACTCAAAAATATGCAGCATGTAATACCTATGCAGTGGCGAGACTATGGGTCAAAGGGTCAAAGTTAGTACAAGTCAAATAGATTTCTGTGACTACAAAAACCCTAGCAAGTGTTTTTAATATTTTATACACTTTATGACCTAATTATTAACTGACAGGCTTTTTGGCTTGTACGAAAGGCACGCTACTGCTGCGTCTTGAAGATGTTCAAGCTTTTTCATCATCATCTTCATCAGTCAGTAAGCATCTCCAGCTGGACATAGGCCTCACCCAACTTTTTCCACAGCATACGGTTCTATGCCGCCTGTAACCACCGACCTTCGCAAAGTCGTCCATCCACCAGGCAAGTGGCCGCGATCTTATACTGCGCTTGCCAATGAGTACATTGAGTACGGGCAAGCGTAGCATGGGACGAGATCAAACTCATACTGTACCAAATGTCCTCACAATCTATTTAGCAGTAAAAACGTGATCCGTAATGGAAAAATACAATATCTAAACGCGACCTGCCAACCACACTCACTGGGCACCTTTACGATATAATAAGATATAAGATATCAAATACAATCGTAGTAATGAATCATTTACTGAAACTGGTATAGAGCAGATATTGAGAGCGTGTCAGTACACAGATATTATAAACGTATGAAAATGTAAAGTTTACAAGCAGGTATAATCAGAGCTCACGATACCAACATTACCAACATGTTGATACCGCGGAAAGTCACGTATGTACAGATAACGTATTGGGTTTAAGGCCTGCAGTTATACATGACTACATAAATTATGTCCCAACTCATTATGCACACGCTTACATTATTTACATACTTATTAATTTACGGAACTCAATGCTAATTTCTCATTTTTTCTTATTGCACGACTGATGTATGAGTTTGGTTGAACGCGCTAATCTTAAGAAGTATTGGATCGATTAGAAAATATCTGTTTTGTTTATGATAGCCCATTTATCGAGGAAGGCTATGGAATGGCTTTATAACATTAGGCTGTTAACCAAAATGCGGGTTCTTCTAAAAGCCAGACACTTACGATGTGACCGTGGTATCATCAGGCACCATTGCTATGATGTTGACGCTCATGTTGACTCGCATCATGTAGTTGACCCAACATGCGAAGAACATCATGATGGCCACGTTGAACCGCGCCGGCACCACATCTGTAAAGAAGAAACCCTCATTAACATACCGTTACTAAAGAAATACTTCAAGCTCTCGAAGGTATTCGAGGAACCCGCGTGTTTTTAGACATAAAAATCCCGCATTTTCCTTGTCGACCCCACATGTTAATTGACTTCTAAATGTCATAACAAACTGTGATGGAATAAGGTTGGGCGCCGATATCCGATAACCTCGCATTATGAATTACTTAATTAAGTATCCTCCACCTTCGTTCAGTGTTTGATGCGAGATGAGACGATTTCGTCGTCGACCTTAGACGAATGCGGAAATAGGCACGAGTTTTTGAGTTTGGCAAATAGTTGTCGACAAGAATGTACGACCTCGCAAAACCCGTAAGTGTGCGGAACATAAACTTTCCAATACATTGTCAATATCAGACGGACTCGCGTTGACGAACGTGTGCGGTTCATTGCACCGTGCATAATGAGATAGGTACCCGCTGATGAGATTATAAACAAAAAACAAGGCGAGGCGAAAGTTAAATTACTGACACATTGAGCTCTTGAACTAGTTTCTTGCGCCGAAATTATTGACATGATGCAAGTGAAATTAATTGATCCTCTATACAAAAAAAAATAAGTGACGCATTAAATGTGGCTAAAACAAAATAGCAAAATACAAGATTCTAAACCAGTATTGGCTATCACGTTCACGCAAGCACATTCTTTAGTTGCTGAGAACTTGTCTGTTTAATGAAACGTGCACCTACCGCCAATTTATATTTCGTTTCTTTTTTCTTATAATAAAATAAAATGTAAATTCAAGTTTTTATAAAGAAATTAATTTATTTTGTAATAAAATTAGGCTCGGACATAAAATCACCAACATTAGATAAAATTCGGGGTGTTATGTTTATACTAAATTCATCCTCATTACACCACGGTAAAACCCTGGTAGAATTAATCAGTATCTGTTGCAAAATCATGTTTTTCTATGGCCGTGGCCTCGTTGAACCGCTGCGTGATGACAACAAAGCAACCTCACTCAGCCACTTCGTGTTTTTTGGATGATCTCCGCGACCTCCGGCTCGAAGCTTAGAACACACCTTCCTCACCTACCTCAATATATGATGTAATTGAAAGTATTCTTCTTTAACAGCCCATTTGTCAGCTTTACTCCACTTATATTTTTTAAAATTTTGTTCTTCTGTTTTCTACAATTTTGTAATCTTATTAAAAAAAACACTAGGCCATGCCATTAGTCTAATAGCTTAACAGTTGCATTATGTATTCATATTACATTGACATTTTATCAGATTTTTGATGATATATAATTTATTGTATAAATCAAAATTGTTTTATGACCGGATTTGCCGTCTATCGGGATGCTAAAAACGGTGTCATCGTTATGATGTAAATGCTAGTTGACAGGTTCATATGTTCTATAATGAGAGTCTACCTAGGGTGTGCCTAATTATTCAGTAAGAAAATCAAATCTGATTGAATTAGAAACATATTTAAATTAAGGTTTCTTCCTTTCTGTAGTTGTATTTTCCTCCAGCCATTCTTCTTTTTCGCGATAAACAAACCCAGTGACTCAATAATTCTAGAACTCAGTTTATAGTTTGAATGGGCGTGTTGTGGTGTCATTAAACGCTAAGTTGTAGCAGACAGTGACTGAAGGCGGGGTGACCACATTGTCCTGCAAACCTATTGTTATTTGGTGGTCCTATTGTGTCGTCGTGAATAGCCTGTCGTTTACCTAATTGATGTTTTTACAAACGTAATCATTACCTACTGTACTCAGACCGTGCCAGGCGCTGTGGTGAGATCCGCTGTCTATTACATGTACATCGATCATAATAGTCATCACATACTTATATCTGTCTATTGTTTACTTTAATGATTTTACATTAGACGTTTTTATTGAAAACTTACATAGTAACGATGATGAACTCGAACTTAACATAGTCTAAGTGATGTTTATAGTTTTCAGGAGAAATATGCGACAACCGACAACGCATTTGAATTTGTTCACGCACATCCTAATGTATTTGCCATGGTGCGTCCACCGCGGCGAGACAACAATAAATGAGCTTTTAAACAATCATGTAAATGTGTGATTGAATGAGCTACTTAACCCAGTAGACGCATGCGTATTTTAATGAGTCGGTGGACGGCGTCAATCATTTGCGTAAAGGTGAGCTCTCAGCTTGCATTCTGGAAGAATCAGAATATCTGCGTAGTGGTGAAAGTGCAAGAATGCAGGCCCTGGCTAGGCGCCGCCGCGCCGCGCCGCAGCCGCCGCGCTGCCGGCGCCAGCCAGCGCTAATGACTGACCATCCCGTTCCTGCCCCATAACACTTTATTAGGCTTATACGGAATACTTTTATTATTGCGTGCACATTAAACTACTTAAGTGGAAGGCTTTCATTTACAGTTTTTTGCTACAATGAGCTTTATTTTTCTAAGAACCACAGAATGAATATAATGCCTGCTGACTACAATAAATTGACAATTTTAAACCACCGTACATCAGCCTAAATATATAATTTAGATTTAGAGACCCAGGCAGTACTACTTATAAAATAAAAAGTTTGGAGCCGTCCCTAACTTTCACCTATCACTACTTTATAAGCTAAAAGCGGTCAAGGTCTTTGAAAGTAAGTCAGAAGCTTTTTACCACACTATTTTTGTATTAATCTTATCGTCACAGTACTAACGGCAGCCGGCCCGGGACCCGAACACTCTTAGAACACTATTATAATAACAAAAGTGACAGATGTCGAACACTGAACTTTCAAATTGATTAAACACTCGCCGAGACTTGTTACAGGTATACACATACTCTAACGGTACAGCCTACTTATATTTAAAAAGGTTTATGATTCATTTCGCATGTCGTCGTTGATCAACATCGAGATGCAAAATTTCATCTTCGGAAAAGTACTGGAGAATGTCTTTTACATCCTTATTCCTTAAGTCTGACAAAGTGCGAAGCCCTGGCAAAGCGTGCAATAATATTTAATGTTAACATTTGTTATATTTCTATTGAAAATAATATTTTAAAATTTCCGAATGCAATTTTACAAGCATGACCTTTACTAGCAAATAAAATAAAACAATAAATTAATTTGCACAAAAGATTTGCAATGTCGACACATATGTGCAATGAGATCTGAAATGGATAAAGATAAACAAACTGAACAGCCATATAATAATAGCACACCTTACAATACTTTTAGTAATACTTTTCTAATCAACATTTGGATGCGCTATACGACACACGTGTAGCTTGCGGTAGGTAACATTATAACGATTTCCTATTTATTCTGATAACCTCCAGAGAAGGCCGCTACACAAATGGACTGTCACCACTACACCTTATATTTTTATTACTAAATGAAGTGCGTGATAAGATAACCTTACAACATAAGGATAATTAAAATTAAGGCTAACTTTCAATACGTGAATTTGTTTTTTCAGGCTGCGTGTAGGAAAACTGTTAACGATAACGATAGCATTAAATGTCTATCATAGATTCGTTCGCATTACCTTAGTTTTTGGTAACTGTTGCACTCTCGTGGAGAAGCGTGATGTTGTTTAACCCACGTGTTACTCTATACTTATTTACATGTAATCCGTACTAATATTATAAATGCGAAAGTAACTCTGTCTGTCTGTCTGTTTGTCTCTTCTTCACGCCTAAACCACTGAACTGATATCAATGAAATTTGGCACAGATATAGTCTGGGACCCGAGAAAGGACATAGAATAGTTTTCGTCCCGGAAATCTCCCGGGAACGGGAGTTATTCCACGCGGACAAAGTCGCGGGCAAAAGCTAGTCTTTTTATAAAGCTAAAGAGTTTGTTAGATTTAACACGCTAATTTTATGAAGTACTGGCTTGATTTGTTTTTATATTGGGTATTGAATAACCTATTTATCGAGAAAGGCTATATAACATCTCGCTACGACCTACGGGAACGGAGGAGTAACCAAAGACTCGGGTGAAACTGCGGGGGACAGCTAGTATACTGATATTTAAAGCCTCTGGAGTTGTTAGTTGGCTGAATTGGTTATCTATTTCCAGAGACAGGCTATAATAATATTAGACCATCACGTTTTGACCTCCGGAAACAACGATGTGGGTGAAACCATGGGGGACAAGTAAGTTTTATTACTCCAAACAAACTTTCGCGTTCATAATAGTTGCATAAAATTATCTTTAATTGGGTACTTTGACTAATTAACTAAGTTATAAATACACAATTAGCTAGGTAGTATCTACCACAGTAGAAGGTGTCTGTCAGTACCGCGTCGACATAAACATTAAGTGCTCATTGTTCCGTTTCAAAAGAAGTTTATGATGAATTTATATTTAGATTAATTATTCCAAGTAATAAATCTTGATAACAGAAAATACTACGCTTGATAATCTATTATGAAGAATTTGAATGGATTTTTTACAGTAGCCTGCATGCATGTCTATGTGCAGGTAATATTATTAACTGTTAGTAATGCTTGTCGAATAAATGAAGAATGTCGTGATGGCCTAGTGGATAAGCCTCTTGTGTTGTGGTTTCGAATCTGGGCAAGTACCAATGTGACTTTTTAAATACATATAGATACATATAGTACTTTCTAAAGTTTATCTTGGACAACACTGACATCCCGTGCCTCGGAAAGCACGTAAAGCCGTTGGTCCCGGTTTTCATTCGTAAAACTTTTACAGTCGTTACGGGTAGTCAGAAGCCATAAAGTCTGACCGGTCTAACTAAGGGGTATCGTGCCGCTCAGTTACTGGGTTGCAGAGGTCTGATAGGCAGTCGCTTCACGTAAAGTACTGGTATCCAGCTGAATCCGGTGAGACTGGGAGCCGACCCCAATATAGTTGGGAAAAGGCTAGAGAGATGATGACGAGTCATGCTTCTCGAAAATATTTGTATAAGATATGATTATCACGTCGACCTCTACACAGATCACAAATGGAGCACAGTGAGAGACCTGGGTGTTCATATAATAAATATTGAACAAGCTCATAAGGTATTTGAGGAAATACCAGTGCCTTCTTGAAAGAGCGTACTAGAAAACTAAAAAACTGTTGCAGACTGTGTGATAATATGGAAAAGCTGAAATTGCAATATCACCAGATCGTGCCCCACATCTCACGTGACCAGCCCCCTTAGACAAGTGGCATTGTAGAATAGATAGCGAAAACGAATAGATTGTCAAATGTATGGAGATGTCAAATTGTTTAGCGAAAGCTTATGTCAATTCTATACATTTGACAATCTATTCGTTATCGCTATCTATTCTGCAATGCCACTTGTCTAGGCCCTCTGGTCATATAACTAGAAAAAAGGGGTTGACGCAATAAACACCCACAAGAAGGACCGAAAATATGCGTTGATAGGTTGACATACATAACAAATGAAGTGAAATGGATACAAAAATCTTAAGACAAACAAGAGTGGTCCCCCAGACCCCTAGCCAGAGACAAGTCAGTCACTGATAAACTGATTATTTTAAAATAGGTATCAGGTACTTACTGTGTTAGACTGGATTTTGACTAAGAGTCCTTCCTGAAATGGTTGGATTTGCACTTGACTATTGTGGGATCGTATTTGTTATAATATAATTATAATAATATATCATTATTTTAATATTACCCAAAAACAAATAAAAAATTATTATTAAAAACCTTATCATCACTTAATTATTCTTTACGTAACCATGAATGAAGAGGCTAGTAATTACCGACTTTAGATGTTGATGGTGGCTTTAGATTCGCAATTAGTAGAATAGTAATTTACATATTTTTTAAACAATGTTCCGGATGTTACTGCCGTTTCTTCAGTATTTTGTAAACATAATGTCTTGAGAATTCTAGGTGAAGCTAACGTGAGGTGAACGATTGTTAGCTTAATATTATGTATTAGCTTGATATTAGACCATAAACTAACTTTTCCTTTTTCCACCGAGGGGAGATTTTAACAACAACAAGCAAAAGTTAGCAGGTCTGTCCTACTAAGCTCTTGTCGTGAAAAATTTATAATCAAGAACACTACTTATTTAGTACATGTAATTTTACAAGAGAAGCAATAGCTGTGTATAAAATTTATCTATATAGCGTAGATATCATTTCTTCTGATGTCGGAGGTAATGATTTTCTTTAAAACAAAAATGGTCAACTCAACCCAAACATCAGAAGCCCGTAAAGCCTATGGTCCCAGTTGTAAAACGCAGACCTTTTTGACTGAAATCTGAATATCAATCCAGGAAGTCTGACAAACTACCCATTCATTGGTTAGACTTATAACCCAGTAATCTGGGTTGTTATGATCTATTAGGCATACATAAGTCAGTCCCTTCATGTAAAACATTGGTATTCAGTTGAATCTGGTTTATTGGGTGCCGAGTGTGTCCTAGCATAGTTGGGAAAAGGCTAGGGAGCAGTTTATCACAGAGGTCTTACACGCCAAAAGGTTTAAAGGTGACACAAAGATCCAAACAAAAATGTCGTTAGCTCTTAAGTATATTATGGTATAAATCAGTATTGGTGGTTAATAATTACGCAATACGAGAAGTTCTTCCCTAAAAATTAATAAGTTTACGCTCTGCGGGGTTTTCGCTGCACGATGCTGATATCACCCGTCTATCGAGTACTAGGTAGGTATATGATAACCATATTAGATAAATACTAAATACTTATAATTCGAGATTTCGAGAGAATAACCGGTTTTATCATTTGAAACCTGTTAAATGTTAGATGATGTTGGTGTTTTTTACTCAAACAACGATTTTGCGATCGTCCGGAACCAGTAGCAAAACCGCTGAACTGTGCAGCGACGGAACCAAGCATATTAAGCCGATCGTACCAAGGGCGACCATCGTCAATGAACACAGCCCGTGCATAATGTGGTAGTGTAAAAACACAAGTTTTCTGCGAACCAGACTATTACAATGTTGTTTGTGAAGCCTCGGAAACATTAATCATATTCATTCCATTCGTTTGAGCCTTAATTTTAGTTTCATTGAAAACTCATAACTAGTTTTGATTGAGGATTTAGCTCTCTCTTTCTGACAAGAGGTTCGATGCTGATATTAACACTATTGCTACGTAGATTACAAACATGTTTGTTTAAACAAATAATTGTTGATAGCACACTCCTGCATTATTTACAAGTTCACACATACTATCTAATAGCCTGTTAAGTTGTTAACGTTGATTGAACATGACTTTAACAGTCATAGGGAAGTATAAATAATATACAATTTACTGCAAGTGACTTAAAACGTACTTGTATTGTAGTTAAATTACTTGTTTGACATCGATGTTTATCCTTCTTCTAATAAATATCTATTATAATATTACTTGTTAACGTAATATAAAAACCCTGATCGAAGCTCCAAATATTGCGATTGCTTACGATGTTTTCCTGAAAAGGGTGAAAAACGTACGTGGAACTGTGAGCAGTTATTATCATTTAGTTTTTCAGCAACGTTGCAATAATAATGACAGGAATAGACCCATATCATTAAATTGGGAATAGGAGTTTTTAAAATATACTTCATGGGTTTTAGCACAAGTGTAATATATTTTATGTACCTTTTTTTTTATTTACAAGGTTCGTATCCATCATCAAAACTGAAATAACACCGGATGAGTGCCTTACTTATTTAACTGCGCATTAATACTAGTGGCAAACTTCGAACAATGTATAGAAAATCTTTCAGATTTCCATATTATATTTTCAGTTACCAAACAAAAACAACGCTGTTTTATTTTTCATTGTGCGGCTACAAATCAAATGTGTTGACTACAATACAAAGCAAGTTACGCTGTACGCCATTATTTAATTATCCGCGCTACATTTCTAATTTAGTAAATAGAAATACAAGTCATTTCAACGACCAACCGACAGCTGGCTTTCGCGCTGCTATTGTCTTTCTATTGTTTTAAATCACGTGTGTTCGATGGTTTAAATAGAACTAGATCTGTATTACTGAGACACTTAATACTTATCTATCTACCTTCTAAATAAATCGGTATGTTGAAACATGAATACATAGATAAAATAGTAACATATCTTTTGGTACGACTCTTGATAATAGAATTGAATACATAAAACGCGTCATTTTTAAATACATATGTAGAAGTTAACGCTCATATTTGGCATATTATTTCAGCTGTGCCCTGGTAGTGTCAACTAGTATTCAGTCGGAGGAACAAAGGGAGAACACAGAACAATGTTTATATTTTTACTTCTTGAGTGTAATAAAGTTAAGACCATAACCTGTGACGTAACAACTACTGAATACAACTATGTACATGAAACAACTTTATAACGAAGACAACAACAGTGGCTTATTTTTTTCTATCTTTGCGATTTTCAGATGAAGGACGGACGACGAAAGTGCGGGTTCTGTATTGAACTGATTTATCATTTGTTGTTAATTTTTCGTTTTAACCCTACTTTTTAACTAAGTCTTTTCTTTTCTTTAAAACGCATTTTTAAGATAGATACCTCGTGTAAGTATTTAAGGCACTAGACAGATGTTTCTGCGGGTTAGACTTATCTGTCTAATAGCCAGCCAATTATGCATGTATTATCTGTTTTGAATTGAAGTGGCAATCACTTAAAATATTCAAAGAAACCTTATAATAATACTTATACAAAATAAGCAAAAAGTTTATGAGTACCAATCTGACGGTCACTCACTAACATTAATTTTACTTTTAACAGCACCTCTCGCTTGCGTTTACTTAATGGTAATAACAACAATTTACAGCAATTGCCAAACTTCACTGGCTAAAAACCTGAGTACCTACTTTATGGGAATCACCGACCAAAAGTTGATGTAATGGGCTCATGAATTATCTAGTCATTTGTATTGAAGATGGATTTAATTACAGTGCGTCTATTATTCCTGCTATTGTTCCACAGTTACCTTCGCTTATAATTTTTTTCCATTTATTTATTTCACGTTTATTTTATATTCTATCAGTAAATTTAAACTTACCGAAAATTTTAATATGGAATTTCATTTTGATGTTTATGCACGTAACATTGGTTGAACACAAACAGCCGCACTGATGTAAGCAAGCACGCACGCGCGCGGCGAAGGTTGCGAATTGTACTAGCGAGCTGCGCGCACGCCTGTCTTTCTGCGACTGCCTTCCTCCGTCCGATTCCGATGGTTGATCGGCGCCTGCTTTTAGATCCGCACACTGCATTCAACGAAGGCCTCACCTCGCGTGCCACTTCAAAACATGAGATCGTCAATGGGCATTAGCATCGACCGCATCAACGTCGTAACATAAAACCTAAGGCACATAGCCTGCTATTCAACCTAGCCTAGTATCTATATAGGTAGGAGATATCCAGTTTTAGATATAACCTGGTAAATTTGTCTGTGTTCCTACTTCACTTGTATTCACTCTTGAGGAGGTGCAACAAGTATTAATTGCGAATCGATATTTCATGTACCTATGTGAATATGTTTCATGTTAGGGTTTCCTGAAAAAAAAATGCCTCTGCATCAGTTGTTTTATAAACACATGGAGTGTATGTTCATAAGATAGTTTAAAACATAGTTTTAGCAAATTCTGCGTCCATTTGACAAGGGTCTGGGTGGTTACCTACATATCTATTTAATGTTCTCCTCGGCAGGTTTTTTTGAACTCTGTGCCAGATAGTCTAGCCAACCATTATAGGATTTATTACTTATAATCACCAGCTTTTTAAATCACACTAATCATTGCTCGAGTATTGTTCTTTAACTAACGATACTAATATAGGTCCAAAAAATCGCAAAAAAAGCTTAGTCAGGCAAATAATCTATATATATGAAAGAAAGTCGTGTTAGTTACACATTTTATAACTCAAGAACGGCAGATTCGGCAGAAGCAGAACCGATTTGGCTGAAAATTGGTGGGGAGGTAGCTTATGACCAGGGGACGGACATAAAATACTTTTTTTCTTCTTTTTTTGTTTTTATCCTGTTTCCTTAGGACGTGACCATGAGACGTAAAACGTGGTTTCGAGTAAAATTCGACGAGCGGAGAGTAACCAAAAATCTGATATAACGCGGGTAAAACCGCCGGGGACCGCTAGTTTACTTATAATTACGAAGCAACTAGCCTTTCAAGTCAAACTAATCACTGCTCAAGTATTGTTTTTATGACTGGCATAATAAATGTAAGTCCGTAAAATCAGAATCGCAGTACCTGCCTATGCAAGTGTTTAAAGAACTAGGTGGGGCGAAAATCCTGGCAATGGTGCTGATTCTCTTGTTTATAAACTTAACTAAATTTAAGTTAAATGCATCTTTCTCTTTCCATTTTTTAAAGAAAAGAACAGAAGATACATTATAGTTTAATCCCGTCAAATTAGACAGCGCCTGAATTAAATCGACGTATTTTTAGTCGCCATGCTTTTAATCGCGTCTAAATTTTCTATGGAGTGTCAAAATTTTATGAAATGGAAAGAGAAAGATGCATTTAACTTAAACTAAGTTTGTGAACAAGAGAATCGGCACCAATGGCACTGATTCTCTCGTTCACAACCTAAACTTAATTTAAGTTATAAGTGCATTTTTCTCTTTCCATTTCATAAAATAACAGAAACACATATTTAATTAGTTCACTCCTGTCAAATAGCCAGCGCCTAAAGTTAATCGGCGTAATTTGACAGGACAAAACTAATATTTTATCTCATATCATGGAAAAAAGATGCATTGTAACACTGAATACACTTTCCAAAAACGTGATATCTTCATAACGCTTCATAACATAGCTATCGCCTGCGGTTTCATCTGCGTTTTTGGATACTACACCGCTGCCCGCTCCCATAGGTCGTAGCTTGATGATACAGTAATCTATAACGAGGAAGTTCCTCGATAAATGGGCACACAAATATTTAATTTATATTTCAATCGATTCCAATCAGTAGTTTCTAAGATTATCGCGATTAACCAAACAAACAAAGCTTCAGCTTTGTAATATTAGTACAGATAAAGCGATAGATTTATTGGTGGTTATCAACGCGCAATCGGACCTACTAAAGGTAGAAAGCACAAAGTTTTCTTTTTAACGTAAAAGTTCACTACAAAGTAATTTTAAGAAGTTCAATCTCTAACTGGGTAAAATAGGAGATGAAAATTAAGGTATGAAAATAATAATGTATGAAACTTCAAAAACTTTAAAGCTGCCATAGAAAAAGAAATTGACAGGAAGATAAGATAGGTATCATTGCAATAAGGTTCACAGTACCTCAATTAGCTTAGTAGTTTCGGACGATAATATATACGATAGCTAATTTTGTACAGTCAGAAAGACAACCCTTTTCAATCTCACTGTACAAACCAAAGTTAAATAAAACCTTATTCAGTAATTATGAACGGTGGTACTGAAAAGTGTCAGTAGACAACAACGCAACTATCAGACTCATTAGCTCTTAAAAAAGCAGGGTAGGCAGCACTTAGCACATTGATTAGGCAGGTACTGTCATCCTATCTGGGGTAGTATGCAGGTCGGCAGACACAGCTTCCTCGAATAGCCGACGCGCTTAATAGATAAGGCTAGTCAACAGTCTGCCTACTTAGCTGTGCGCATTTCTCATATTATTATATTAACCCTGATTCCATTGGGTTTATAATAACAAGAAGTAATAGAAAAAGCCCTCAATCTGTCTTGATTATTAGAACAATTTAATGCCTATCATATTATATTGGTGCCGATTCCTTGTGCACAAACTAACGCAAATTTAAGTTAAGTGCATCTTTCTCTTTCCGTTTAAATAAGAAAAGGACAGAAGATCAAATATTAGTTAAGTCCTGTCAAATTTAGACACTCCATAGATAATTTAGACGCATTTTAAAAACATGGCGTCTAAATATACGTGCATTTTTATCAGGCGCTGTCTAATTTGACAGGATTAAACTAAAATGTATCTTCTGTCATTTTCTTTAAGAAATGGAAAGAGAAAGATGCATTTAACTTAAATTTAGTAAAGTTTGTGAACAAGAGAATCAGCACCACTATCTATTCCTTAGGATGGTATTTAATGAGTATATAGAGTCTAGATTTTTTGCGACCTTGAACTATAAAAACCACAAAGCAAGTTCACCCTGCAAGATTACAAAGGAAAGAAAAAACGAAACCGCGAATAATTAGACAGTAGTTACTTAGATAGGTGCTTATAAAACGAAACCTGTTGGCTACTACACAGAGTAGGTACCACAAAAAGAATCCTGTTGCTCAGTGGCTTTTTATAAGGTGTAGCATAACCTTGAGTCTACGCTACCTAGGTCCTTAGATCTTAAAAGACTTTTGATAATAATACTAGAACATAAATAAAAGAAAGTAGCCTACTCTGATCGCTAGCATGCTTTCATTAATTAAAATTGAGTTTTATACCAAGTCTTATTTAAGGCTTAGACATCGGCTTAGAGAATATTTCAGGTTTAAATAAAATTGATTAGTGCTCGTAACTTGATAAGTGATAACGACGCCTTGATGACTGACGGCTCTTACTTCTCCGTCTTCGATATTATTTATGTATTATGTGTAGTTTATATTACCTACTAGCTGGCCCGTGCCCACTTCGTTGGGCGCCAAACATTTTAACTTAAAACTCGAAAACATGCGCTTTTCCAGACATAAGACTGAGCTAGATCGATTTCTCGTCCCCGAAAACCCCCACATATCAAATTTCTGCGAAATCGTTAGGGTCGTTTCCGAGATCACATGCTTTTTCAAGCAATTAGCGCCATCTGCCGGGCTGATTTGTGAATCTAAACCATCCAGGGCGCCACTCAAACGCATACAGATATACCGCAGTTTCACCCGCGTTATGTTTTTTAAGGATGGGGATTGATCAAATGACTTCTAATGAGGGAGTGTCAGACTTTTACTGACTAAAACCCACCCTTGTTCCTTCGGTTGACCTTTATGTTCTGGGGCTGCGGTAACTATTAGAACTATTCCGCAACCCCGGCAGGCATTAGCCCTAGAGGGCCCCGTCACGTGCTGACTGCTCTTTGAGGCGCGCGTGGAACGAACGTGCTGTCGACACGGGTCTGGTCCTAGTCGGGCGGCGAGCTACCCATCGCTCGCCGTCCGCAGACTCGCGCATACGGTGGCCGGTAGTCGTCTTGCGACTCTCGACGTCTGCGCCTGGGTCCCTGTCCGGGGCGCGAGGCTTGACGTTGCATCAGCATGACTGCTTCGCAGAAGGAGGTGACGGCTTCCCGTTCAGTCTCGCCCCGGAGCATGGCCTAAACCAGCAACGGGCGCGAGAGGTCACCACTTAGGCACGATCCTCGCGTACCCGCGTTATGTTAGGTTTTTGGTTACTGATTGGCTTCCGTGGCTCATGGTGCAATGTAATGAAGAACAATATTATTTGTTATTCTGATGAATAAGCTACGAATATCTTGCAAAGCCGGCCAGCTTTGTTACTCTGCGTACGTACCATTATTATATTGCTGCGGAGTAATTTTAAAACTGTGATGTCTCCGAAGATATTATTTTTTGAAATTAAATGATGTAAACGACAATTTTGTAAATAATTAAAAACTTTTATTGGATAACGTATTTACATCGATTAGGATTAATACTATATTCATCAAAACACCCTGGCAAATCATGAACTTTCTTAGAGCTAATTTCATTGCCATAAAAATGGTTATAGTGAGTGAACTATAAATATTAGGCATATGCTGCCGCGGACTTTTTTTTAGAACTTTTTAAGAGGAACAATTCTTTAGTACATGATTTTTGCGTAACTTCAACCATTTACGCAGCGCACGCAACGGAATCTCTCAAAAGGAATATTTTCCCCCGTTTTTGTCAAACTTTTCATTACTGCTCGGCTCCTATGTGTCTTAGCGTTACGTTATATAGCCTATAACCTGCCCGGAAGTATGTATTACAATCGTACCAAGTTTGGTTTCAATCCCTTCAGTAGTTTTTAACCCATGCGTGCATATACAGACAGACAGACAGACAGACAGACAGACAAAAAAAATACTAATTGCATTTTTGGCATCAGTATCGATCACCAATCATCCTCCAATAAAAATTTTGAAAATATATTAAATGTACAGAATTGACCTCTCTACAGTTTTATTATAAGTATAGATAAAAAAGAAATTAACATATCTAACTACATCGAGGTATTATTTAATTCATTGATTCCCAAAGTAGCCTATAACGATCCGGGTCCACAACGTCTTGTGAGACAATGCAAGATGTTCGCGATAAAAGGAAATTGAAGGTCCACGAGTACGTGCGGTCCATGGCGAGCCGCCCACCACCTGAAAATGTAGTAACCATACATAAGGCTAGTTCGGGGATACCGCACCGAAGGAGGCTTGCCGCCTTGCCGGAGTTTGCTGCCATGGGATCGGGAGGCGATAGTCCTCGGGCGCCTGCTCCTGAATAGTTCGCTGAGACGCTGCACCGGGGGGTAATTCCGCTGCTGCGGCATATCACTGCTCAGCAGACACACAGATGGCGACATGGAGAGAGCGACTGTCGCAACCCTGTGCACGGCACGCCACGATAGTGGCGATCAGTTCCCTCTTTGAGAGGTGGTTGGAAAGGCGCCTCGGTACCCTCACCTTCCTTCTGACGCAGGTCCTGATCGGACACGGTTGGTTTGGGAAGTACCTGCACCGAACCAGGCGGGAGAAAACGCCCAGATGCTTCCATTGCGAGAATCGGCCGGAGGGCACAGTGGCACATTTATGTACTGTGCAGGTCTGCCTCGAGGTCGAGACTTGATTGGGAGAGGTAGAGAGACTCAACGCCATAGCGAATTACATGACAGGTGGACTACGAGACAAATAGTTTGAGAATCTCTGGTTTAAATAAAAACCTTCATAATAAATAACTTAAGTTTCCTAGTAGATACTTAAGTAACTAGATAATGAATCAATAATGTCATCTTAGAAAACGCACCAAGCCAAGCTCTAATAGGTACTACCTTACTGATTTCGCAACAAACAAAATAACATAGAATTACTGTGACGATGATTTATTGACAAGCGAACTAAAAAATCCCCTCATACCTCTGCTCTTTCCATTTTCCATTATACAAATAACGTATACCTATAGCATTAAACAAACAACGTTGTAACGTTATAAGTACTAGGCTCCGTTATTTTACGTTAAATACAAAATAAATTAGACACAGAGCTTAGCAAGTGCTTTGACTAAGAAAAAATGAATTGCTATCATCTTCACACTCTGTCAAACTATGGTGGCAAAAAGAAACAGAGAATGGCGAAGTCAAAGTTCGTGCTAAGTGGGAGTTGTGTTTATTTATCTGGGCCTACATAGGTACCTAGTTATATGACAATCAATATCATAAAGAAATGTATTGTTTTCTAAATAATTATAAGATAAACAAAAAGGCATTGCTCTCAAGTTGCTTGCAATGTTATACGCGGTTGCACACTTTTTGTTCTGTTTCTCATGAACGGTGAAGACTATTTATAAGTATATCTATGGTGAAGACTTATCCCTACATAAATTGCAAGACCAGTTCTGAGCCTGGATACAGGACGAGATCCCGGTATACCTATAAATAAATTTTACGTCAGGAATATAAAAAGCAACAACTCATATAATTAACTATATCTATTATTACACGTCGTACAACAATGTCGCTAATATGTTTTTTTTTTAACTTTATTAAGACAACCCACTATACACTTTATTTAGACATTGTAAGTGTATTTAAACTCGCTATTGCCCGCAAGGGCCCGCGCGCGACCAAGTCGCGGGCAATAGCGAGTGAATGTTAATTAGCATACGAAGTCTAGCCTACCTAGAGATCCTATCTTGAAGCATTATC